>CAKXYN010000019.1:5000-510000 GCA_935064755.1 Tragelaphus eurycerus | reverse complement strand
GAGCTGAACAGATTTGAGTGGCAGTGGTGGGGGTTAAGCAGCCCCTTTAAATGAGTAAACCAAAACAGATCAGAGCCCTTGTAGCCACAGCAGTGGTGAAAACGCACGACCACTGTGCAGTTTTGTTGCCGAGACCACGCTGCGAACGATCATATTGGCCACCTTTAGGAAGCGATGACTAAATCACCAACCCCTAGCCAGTTTCTCTCAAATTGTAAAGCCATTCTTTTTTTTTTTTTTTTTTTGGTATGGATCATTTTCCTTACTGAATTTGTCACAGTGTTGCTTCTGTTTTATGGTTTGGCTTTTTGGCCAGGAGACATGTGGGATCTTCGCTCCCTGACCAGGAACTGATCCTGCAGCCCCTGCATAGGGGGGTGAAGTCCCACCGGGCCTCCAGGGAAGTCCTGTAAAGTCATTCTCAGTGAGACCAGAAAAGGCTCTTGTTGTCCATGATTGCTCATCTTAGAATTTTCAGTACAACCGTGTCAAGGTAGCCCTTTTGAGCTGATCCTGGGCGAGGATCAGACTGGGCTTTGTGTTACTCCCTCAATCGTGTCTGACTCTTTGTGATCCCATGGATTGTACCCCTCCAGGCTCCCCTGTCCATGGAATTTTCCAGGCAAGAATACTGGTGTGGGTTGCCATTTCCTCCTCCAAGGAATCTTTCTGACCCAGTGGTCGAACCCAGGTCTCCTGCATTGCAGGCAGATACTTAACCACCTGAGGTAGGGGGTGGTAGACTGGACTTGACTCGGCAGAATTTCCCCATTGCAAAGGTACTGAGGGCAGGGTATTTGCACTTGTAGCAGGAAAATCAAGGCATGTTTTTTTTTTTTTTTTCATTATTTGCTACAAGTCAAGTAGTAGAAATTGCTCTAGTTCTAGAATCTTGTACCTTAATCCATGCATAATAAATTTTTATAAAGTTGACTAAGGGGTGGGACATTATTCAGGAAAAAAAAAAAAAAGATGTTTAATTAAACATTACCAAGAGAAGTTGAGAACTCTCTAAGTGGCAGTTAAGTGCCACATGGTTTTTTAATCTAGGTTGAGCTAGCAATTCTAAAGCCAGAGGGTTTTAAACATTAGCATGGGAGTCATCTCCCAGCGATCCTGAGTCCAGACCTGAGATGGGACTCAGGAGTCTTTTAAAACCCTCAGTGAACACAAGGAAATAGCAGATGGTTTAAATAGGTCAAATAGTGACTCTGTGCGAAACACAAGACAGGGTGATGCAAACACAAGACAAATACAAGCACCTCTGAAAACTGCATCTGCCAGAGCAGGTGTGTTTTGTTTCACAGGGTTGCTGTAGCTCATCCTTTCTAAAGATAAGTGCCTTCTGAGCAGTCTACCTGTTTCCATTAAAGTCCTATACATTGTGATGTACGCTCTACTGACTTAACCTCTCTCCTCCCCAAACTGCATCCTGTTGTGGATACACCTCTGAAGAGAAACTTTTTTGCTTTGGGTAGAACCAACACTTCTTGCAGGGACTATGGGTTTAGGAACAGAGATACTTTTAACTAAGAATTTCGAAATAGCAGCTAAATCAGCATCCAGTAAGCCCCACTTAACCTGTGGTCTACAAGAGTGGGCTGGCTCCAGCCCACACCCCAAAACAATGGTAAAAAGGTTTCCTCAAGAGTGAAAAAGCGGGAAAAACATTGAGAAATATTTGAAGGTTAATTGACAAAATGAACTATCTATAAGAATAAACTACCAGTTTGTTAGAAAATATCAGTTTTCTAACTGATGGCAATCTAGTTGAATTTCTTAGCCTACATGAAAAGATGGGGCTTCTCTGGTGATCCAGGGACTGGAGACTCTGCCTTTCAAGGTGATCCAGGGACTGGAGACTCTGCCTTTCAAGGTGATCCAGGGACTGGAGACTCTGCCTTTCAAGGTGATCCAGGGACTGGAGACTCTGCCTTTCAAGGTGATCCAGGGACTGGAGACTCTGCCTTTCAACGCGAGAGTTGCAGGTCCAGTCTCTGGTCGGGGAACTGAGATCTCACGTGCCACAGGGTGTAGCCAAAAATGATAAGTAAATAAATAAGCACAACATTCTAAGTTAATTCTACATCAATCTTTTTTTAAATTAAAAAAAGAAGATAATAGAGAGCAGAGGTTAAAAACACGGTCCACACCATCTCCACCCTAGTCAAATGTGTGACTTAGCATTTGATAATTTCTTTAAGCTTCACATCTTTTATAGGTAAAATATGAGCTTTGAAATGATTAAATCTGACAAAACATCTGTGAAGATTAAATGAAACTTTTTTAACTTTTGAAATTATTGTCCATCATAGGTTATTGCAAGGTATTTACTCTGGTTCCCCATGCTATACAATAAATCTTTGTTGCTTATTGTATATCTATTTTTTAATTAGAAATCTAGCATTTTATTTATATTAAGTCATCAAAGTGTCATAAAAATTTTAGTTAGGCAAAAATTTAAAAGTTTTCTAAAATGTACACATTACACACACACACACACACACACACAAAACCTGTAGTAGAAAAGCTACAAAATGCTTGAGAAGGAACATCAAAAAAAAAAAAAAAAAGAAGAGACGGAAACATTGGAGAGCATGAATTAAATGAAATGGGACCACTGAATATGAAAAAGTGAAACAAACTAAATAAGAGTAAAAACCATGTAGCCCAGTTGTCTTTAAAGATGACTACTCAGTAGGAACATATTTCGAGCTCTGGAGAAAAAAAAAAAAACCAATACTGAACATTTGTATTTTTCAAAAAATTCAAGATAATTCTGTAATTCTGATATGCATCTGGATTTTAAAAAAAGTGATTACGTGTTTTTCTATTAGATCCTAGTTTTGGTGATATGGAGTGCTATTACTTTTCTGTTGACCGATCATGATACAATGGTCTTAAGTGAATAATAGTGACATAATCACAATAGTAAAAGATATTTATCAGTTTTCACAATCAATAGCCAGACAAAAAATAAAAGACAGTTGCAAGCCACAGTGTGAACATGATTAACTTAAGAACATAAAATAATTACATGCAATTTTGGTGGCGGTGGCGGTGGCGGGGGCGGTGGATCAAGCAGAGTGAGGCGGTGAGTGGAAGCGCACGCGTGCACGAGTTTTCATCCACCAGCCAGTCTGTCTTTGGGGTGGTACTTTTACTCCATTTACATGTAAGGTAATTATCAATGTGTATGATCCTATTGATTCTAAATTGTTTGGAGTTTATTTTCTGTTGGTAGGGCTTTTCCTTCTCTGTGTCTCCTGTCTAGGGAAGTTCCTTTAGCATTTGTTATAAAGCTGGTTTGTGGTGCTGAATTCTTTTGCTTGTCTGGAAAGCTTTTCATTTCTCCATCAAATCTGAAGGAGAGTCTTGCTGGGTAGAGTATTCTTGGTTGTAGGTTCTTCCCTTTCTTCACTTTGAATATATCATGCCATTCCCTTGTGGCTTGTAGAGTTCCTGTTGAGAAATCAGCCCTTGTTTGTTATTTGTCATTTTTCCCTTGCTGCTTTAATATCTTATCTCTGTCTTTATGTTTCGTCAGTTTGATTCCTATGTGTTTTGGTAAGTTCCTCCTTGGGTTTATCCTGCCTGGGAGTCTCTGCTTCCTGGACTTGGTTGACTATTTCCTTTACCATGTTCAGGAAGTTTTCAGCTGTCATCTCTTCAAATATTTTCTCAAGTCCTTCTCTTTCTCTTCTCCTTCTGGGACCCTTTTCATGCGAATATTGGTGCATTTACTGTTGTCCCAGAGGCCTCTTAGGCTGTCTTCATTTCTTTGCATTTTTTTTCTATATTCTGTTCTGCAGCAGAGATTTCCACCATTCTGTCCTCCAGCTCAATTATCCCTTCTTCTGCCTCAGTTATTCTGCTACTGATTCCTTCTAATGTATTATTCATCTCTGTTTGTTTGTTCTTTGGTTCTTCTAGGTCTTTGGTAAACATTTCCTGCATCTTCTCAATCTTTGCCTCTATTCTTTTCCCGAGATCCTGGATCATCTTCAAAATCATTATTCTGATATTCTTTCTTTCTTTTTTTTTTTTCTCTAGAAGGTTGCCTATCTCTACCTCATTTAGTTGTTTTTCTGGGATTTTATCTTGTCCCTTCATGTGGGACTTAACATTCTGCTTTTCATTGTGATTAACTTTCTGTAATATGGTTTTTGTTTTAGCCACTGTGAGACTGTGCTTCTTCTGTCTGCCTTCTGACAGATGAGGCTAAGAGGCCTGTGCAAGCCTCTTGATGGGAGGGACTGGAATGGGAAAAACTGGGTCTTGCTTTGGTGAGTAGGGTCTTGCTCAGTAAAGCTTTAATTCAATTATCTCCTGATGGGTGGGGTTGCACTTCCTCCCTGATGGAAGTTCAAGACAAGACACAATCTTTGTCTTTGGACACGGGGTATCTTTTATTGGCAGGCTCCAGCATCCTCCTGTTGATGGTTGCTCAACAGCTAGTTGCTATTTTGTGCTCTTACAGGAGGAGGTGAGCACACACCATCCTGAATTGGAACTTAAAGGAGATACTGATCACAGTGTCCTTAGACATTGCAGATTTCATCTGAATGTTTGATATCTTTATTGTTCTAACTTAAAGGTTAATAACATTTAAAAAAATCAATGTCTTTCCTATATGCTTTTTTTAATCAATTACATTTTCTTATAGAAAAGATAATATTTGCATATCAAATATCTAGGAATAAACTTAATTTAAAAGTTCAAGGCTGTTTAAGAAGAAACCATAAAGCTTAAGATGAGAAGCTCAATCCTGCAAGTCTGTGCATTCTTCCAAAGTTAATGATTAATTTTACCAATGTTAATTCAACAAGATTCCCATAAAGCCCCCATGGTATGTCTTTTAGAACTTGAGAGATTGATTTTAAAGTTCAACTGAAAGAGGAATTATAGGAGAAGCATGCAAAATTATTATGATAAGGAAAAAGAACTTAGCTTACTAGAATCAGTGTACATTATGTTAAAGTCAGTCAACAAGTCACTCGTGTTTGACTCTTTGTCGTCCCTTGGACTGCAGCTTGCCAGGCTCCTCTGTCCATGGAATTCTCCAGGCCAGAATATTAGAGTGGGTAGCCATTTCTTTCTCCAGGGGAATCTTCCCAACCCAGGAATTGAACCCAGGTCTGTCACATTGCAGGCAGATTCTTTACCATCTGAGCCCCCAGGGAAGCCCAGGAACACTGGAGTGGGGAGCCTTTCCCTTCTACAGGGGATCTTCCTGACTGAGGAATTGAAGCAGAGTCTCCTGCATTGCAGGAGGATTATGTTAAAGCCCCAGTGTTTAGCAATGTGATAACTGATGTAGGAAAAAAAAATTCAAATATTTTCATTTAATTTCTCAGCTGCACCTAACACAAAACAGGAGTCTAATATAAAGTTTATAAATATTTGGCCCCCAACTTTTGATGTCATCAAACTATCCTACAGAAATATGCCTTGAGATGCATTAAGATACCTACAAAGATATTTAGTATGTCATTATTTGTCCTTGTACAAAACTGGACAAATCTAAGTGTCTGAATAAGTGACATCTGAGCCCCAAAATATCGTGTCTAACTGGATATCACTGCATGTAGATGAAATCTCTTCCTAACCTTTTAACACATGACAAAGTTTAACACTAACAAATTCTTGTTATGGTGATGATACATATTTATTGAGCTCATACTAAGTTCTAGGCACTTTGCTTATTTTTCACTACCTCATTATGTGTCACAAAAAGCCCATGAGCTGGACCTGGATGATATCATTATTATTGCTAGTTTATGAATGAGGAAATCAACATTCAGAAAAATTAAACCAGTTACTGGGGGCCATGCACACAGGACTCATTAGAAAGGCAGCCTAATATCAAGCAACACTCAGCACTGCCTCTTGCCCCCAAAGAAACAACAGCATATTATAAAAAGCACTAATTAAACTCCTTGATGGGAACTTCCCTGGTGTCTCAGGTGGTAAAGTGTCTGCCTGCAATGTGGGAGACCTGGGTTCAATCCCTGGGTCGGGAAGATCCCCTGGAGAAGGAAATGACAACCCACTCCAGTATTCTTGCCTGGAAAACCCCACTGATAGAGGAGCCTGGTAGGCTATAGTCCATGGAGTTGCAAAGAGTTGGACATGACTGAGGGACTTCACTTCACTTCAAACTTCTGAACTTAGATCTTGAATCACCCTCATACATCAGAGCTGGACGTTTTATTAAAAGATGCTGATTTCTGACCTCTGGAGATGATATTGTTTCCTACGGTCTATGATCACCATTCCTATGAGATTCTACTGAAAAAATACATCACCCATTTTTCTTAAAATACACGTTATCTACAGAAAATGTTTAATACTATGCTATCTTGCATTATTGTGATTCTTCCATATATAAATTCATATTTATATTTGAACCACACACATCATATTTCATTGTAATTCTTGCAACAAAGAACATGAGTAAAACACTCAGACATATATGATCATAGTGATAATAAGGGCTTCGCCCCTAGCTCAGTTGGTAAAGAATCTGCCTGCAATGCAGGAGACCCTAGTTCAATTCCTGGGTCGGGAAGATCCACTGGAGAAGGGATAGGCTACCCATTCCAGTATTCTGGCCTGGAGAATTCCATGGACTGTATAGTCCTTGGGGTCGCAAGGAGTCGGACACGAGTGAGTGGCTTTCACGTAGAGATAATGATGATGACAAGCAGAGTTGACATTTTATTTCAAGTTCCTTTCACTCTAGAGGCAGATTCAGAACAAAGTTATGATGATGAAAGAATAAGCAAATGTGGAAAACATCTTCAGTTCTTTCTTTTTCCCTAAAATTCCACTCACTCTGCTGTGGCATGAGTGTCCCGCGTGTAAAGCGTCTAGTTTGGTTTTCCACATTCCACTGTTCCATCTCCTGGAGCGACAGCAGTGGACGTGTATTAGTTTCTTATTCCCATTACAGTTTATCATAAGACATGTTGCTGCTGCCACCAAACCAAGAAATTGGTTTTATCCTGATTCTCATGTGCTGATTTGAAATGTCTTTGGCACATTGTGTTCCTATAATAATTTCACTACCTGCAACCTCTCCCAATCTCAAAGTAAAAGCAATTTGATGATACATATTATGCAGATTTGCTTTCTCATGGGTTTTAATATCCAGTTAGTATTTTGGGGTTTTCTCTACAAGAGTTAAACATGCTGAATATGTATAAATTCTTCTCTTTTAGTAGTTAATACAATTTAATCCAAAGCTATTACTGGCCTAATCGGGTTTATTTGTGCCTTGGAGTTAGGTCTAGAATATAGCACACTTAAAGGTCTGAACACAGTGAGGTTAATTACGCTTAAAACCTGCCGAGCAGCTGGTTTTAGGTCCATTACACACACATACATACACACCAGGAAGAAAAAGAACCAAAGAAATTCTTCCAAGGAGAAGTGAAATCACACCTTCCTTCTTAAGTCGATGCGTCATTGGAGCTCAGATTTTAGCAAAGCCCTGCCCTTGCCTTCTCACAATGCAGTTTTCTGCCAAATTATTTGTCCTCAAGGGCTATTCAGCTGACAATCCTGTGCTCACAATGACTCCCTAGTGCCTATAAAATTAAATATGAGCTCCTTACTCGCTTTCAAGAATTCTCTAATTTGAGCCCAATTTATGCACACACTGGCATCTTCCCCTGGCCCACTGCATGGTGTTTACCCTCACGATGACTGTTTGATTATCGTGCCCTGTACACTCAGGCGACTTGTTTGTGAGCCACTGCTAATGCCCGCACCATCTCACACTGCCCTAAAAGACTTTGGCATCCTCTCTTGCTCTCAGTTTCAGAGGACTGTGGCAGGCATCTGCAGGAGAGGGAGACGCCCGGGGACACAGTCGTTTGGGCCCTGGAGACTCAGAAGGGAGCCCAGCGTCACTGGACTGTGCGGCTCCAGCAGGCGCCTGCGTGCCAGTTTCTTTGTCTTGTGTACATTTTCCAATAGTGACGATTTAATGGATTCCGTTGTTTACTGTAAGTTATAAAACTTTCTTACTGGAATGACATGTTATCAAGGAGCCTCAGGGGCAGTTAACTTCTCTCTGGTTCAGGCTGTCACAGATCTTTAGCTTGTGTGTCCATCCTTTACCACCATGGGTTGTGGCCAAATGACTGGGCTTGGAGAGCAGAGCAGCAGGACTCAGGGCAGGGCCTGACCAGAAAACAGGCCCAAATCACGGCAGGTCCTGAAGCCTGACAGACTCCTTTCTGCTGAGCTGCCCTTTCAGGTCTTTGAATCCCCCAGACAGATAACAACTCTGCCTTATTTATTAAGACACAGAGGAGGAGAGCATGGCCACACGCTCAACAGAACGTTTGGGGGACATTCATTCATAAATGGTAAAGCGTCTGTCTACAATGTGGGAGACCCGGGTTCGATCCCTGGGTTGGGAAGATCTCTTGGAGAAGGAAATGGCAATCCACTCCAGTACTACTGCCCAGAAAATCCCATGGACAGAGGAGCCTAGTAGGCTACAGTCCATGGGGTCGCAAAGAGTCAGACATGACTGAGTGACTTCACGTTCACGTTCACATTCATTCATAAAAATGAATGAACTGTTACTGACACTCAAAACAATGTGTATGAATGAATCTCAAAAACATCAGGCTAAGCAGAATTGAGGGCTTCCCAGGTGATGCTAGTGGTGAAGCGTCCTCGTGCAATGCAGGAGACGTGTATGACCCTGGGTCAGGGAAATCCCCTGGAGGAAAAGGCAAACCACTCCCATGTTCTTGCCTGGAAAATTCCACGGACAGAGGAGTCTGACAGGCTATAGCCCATGGGGTTGCAAAGAGTCAGACATGATGGAGCGACTGAGCATGCATGCATATGATCAGTTCACTTCAGTTCAGTTCAGTCACTCAGTTGTGTCTGACTCTTTGCAACCCCATGAATCGCAGCACGCCAGGCCTCCCTGTCCGTCACCAACTCCCGGAGTTCATTCAAACTCACATCCATCGAGTCGGTGATGCCATCCAACCATCTCATCCTCTGTCATCCCCTTCTCCTCCTGCCCCAAATCCCTCTCAGCATCAGAGTCTTGTCCAATGAGTCAACTCTTCACATGAGGTGGCCAAAGTATTGGAGTTTCAGCTTTAGCATCAGTCCTTCCATAGAACACCCAGGAGTGATCTCCTTTAGGATGGACTGGTTGGATCTCCTTGCAGTCCAAGGGACTCTCAAGAGTCTTCTCCAACACCACAGTTCAAAAGCATCAATTCTTCGGCGCTCAGCCTTCTTCACAGTCCAACTCTCATATCCATACATGACCACTGGAAAAACCATAGCCTTGACTAGACAGGCTGGATCATAGAAAAAGCAAGAGAGTTCCAGAAAAACATCTATTTCTGCTTTATTGACTATGCCAAAGCCTTTGACTGTGTAGATCACAATAAACTGTGGAAAATTCTGAGAGAGATGGGAATACCAGACCACCTGATCTGCCTCTTGAGAAATCTGTATGCAGGTCAGGAAGCAACAGTTAGAACTGGTCATGGAACAACAGACTGGTTCCAAATAGGAAAAGGAGTACGTCAAGTACAACATATTGTCACCATGTTTATTTAACTTATATGCAGAGTACATCATGAGAAATGCTGGACTGGAGGAAACACAAGCTGGAATCAAGATTACAGGGAGAAATATCAATAACCTCAGATATGCAGATGATACCACCCTTATGGGAGAAAGTGAAGAGGAACTAAAGAGCCTCTTGATGAAAGTGAAAGTGGAGAGTGAAAAGGTTGGCTTGAGGCTCAACATTCAGAAAACAAAGATCATGGCATCTGGTCCCATCACTACATGGGAAATGGATGGAGAAACAGTGGAAACAGTGTCAGACTTTCTTTTTCTGGGCTCCAAAATCACTGCAGATGGCGACTGCAGCCATGAAATTAAGAGACGCTTACTCCTTGGAAGGAAAGTTGTGGCCAACCTAGATAGCATATTCAAAAGCAGAGACATCACTTTGCCAACAAAGGTTCGCCTAGTCAAGGCTATGGTCTTTCCTGTGGTCATGTATGGATGTGAGAGCTGGACTGTGAAGAAGGCTGAGCGCCGAAGAATTGATGCTTTTGAACTGTGGTGTTGGAGAAGACTCTTGAGAGTCCCTTGGACTGCAAGGAGATCCAACCGGTCCATTCTGAAGGAGATCAGCCCTGGGATTTCTTTGGAAGGAATGATGCTAAAGCTGAAACTCCAGTATTTTGGCCACCTCATGCGAAGAGTTAACTCATTGGAGAAGACTCTGATGCTGGGAGGGATTGAGGGCAGGAGGAGAATGGGACGACAGAGGATGAGATGGCTGGATGGCATCACTGACTTGATGGATGTGAGTCTGAGTGACCTCCAAGAGCTGGTGATGGATAGGGAGGCCTGGCGTGCTGCGGTTCATGGGGTCGCAAAGAGTCGGGCACGACTGAGCGACTGATCTGATCTGATCTGATCTGACTAGACAGACCTTTGTTGGCAAAGTAATGTCTCTGCTTTTGAATATATATATATATATATATATGTTTTCTGAATTTAACTGAAATGTATTATAGCTTATTGAGGGTTTACACTGGAATATGTACCTGTCAGTTTAATTAATTGCCTTGACCATATCAGTCTACTGAATCTGTCAGTTCCTTGAATGTCAAGAGAGATAAGAAGTGGCCATTCTTGTCTTGGCCATGACGGAGATTAGTGACAATGTTATGCCCCTTGATTGTATATATTTTTTAATTACTTTTTTTTAAAGAAGTGTCAACAACAAATAGAGAATGAAGTGAACACACCACTGAATGGCTTTTTGCAGCCTGGTTGTTTAGTGACATTTGATCATCAGCATTCACAGTGTTTACAAAGCAAGTTCCACCTGTGAGCACCTTCAGAATAGGATACGGAGGATTACTTGGCTTTTAGCGCCCTCAGAATCCAGCCCCACTGAGACTGTCTTCAGATGTTGGGCCCAGAGTACACACAGATTCCCTGCACTAATTTGTAAAAGAACTTGTAAAATTGCTCGAAAACACTAGGTACATTAGGAGTCATTTGAGGCAGTATTTTCCTGGAGAAGGAGCTCAAGGTATGGGTCCCTTTGGAAATTCTTATTTCACAGGAGTGTAAACTGGAGACCTGAGAAATGAAGAGTCTTTGGAATCCTGATACAAGAATACACAGCAGACACTTGACTGAACCCCATGAATTGCTGTGCGCACACTCAGAGCACAGAATGCTCATTTGTCTCAGCTGATCATTCTGCGGCACCGTCTGCTTCACAGCCACAGAGTTTCCAAGTCGTACACGTAGAGCCTTACTTTAGAGCATCTTTGGGGTTCTTGGACCCATATCTAATGTGAGCATGTGCGTGTGTGTGCAAACTTCCTCACACCAGCAAGTAACTCATGTGTGTCTGAGAATTCATCTCAATCCTGATAGTATCTCCACAGAGACAGCATCGAATTCCATGGATAAAAGGCTCGGTCCCATGAGACCACCCTCTATGTCAGATGCCAACTGCAAGCCCAGTTTGTTCCCGTGCTGCTGACGTACTAGCTGTAAATCAGAGGTCCCCAAGCCCCTGTCCTTGGGGTTGACTGATTTACTAGAATGGCTCATAGAACTCAGGAAACCCATTTACTCAAGAGATGACCAATTTATTACAAAGGATATTAGAAGATACTAATCAAGAGCTCGACGAAAGATACACATGGCGAGGTTCCAAACAGCACCAGGGAGCTCTTGGCCCTGCGTGGTGGCGGTGGTTTGGTTCCCCAGCCTGGAAGCTCTCTGAACCCCCTCCATTTGGCTATTACAGAGGCCTTATTATATAAGCATGATTGATCAACTCAGCATCCAGTCCCTTTCCACTCCCCAGAAGTCGGGACAAGTGACCGAAAGTTCCAACCCTCTACATAGACTTGGTTCCCCTGGCAACCAGCTCCCCTCCTTGGGTGCTTTCCAAAAGTCACCTCATTAACATACACCCGATATGATAGAAACGGGCTTGTTGTGGATAACAAGATGAGCTCTTCGCCTCTTCTCTGAAGTGAGTCAGGAACCGAAGACGAGAGACCGAACACGGTTGCACCTGGGCATGGGGGGAGGCCGGTTTCGGGAGCCCCCAAAGACACCAAAATCCACAGACTCTCAGGTCCCTTAAACAAAGAGTGCCGTGAATACAGCGAGCCCTCCATATCCTCAGACTCAGCCAACTGTAGATGGAAATTTCGACAGAATTCAAAGATGCAAAATGTGCAGGTGTGTGGATACAGACACTCCCATAGCTTCTACTGCTCAGGAAACTCCACCAGGATTGGGAGCTGTGAGCTGGGACTTTGTCCAAATATACGAGAAAAATTATTTTGGGCATCTGAATATATATATATATATATATATATATATAATAAATCACAGCATTGTTGAGCATAATTGTCCACAGCCAGCCTCCCCTCCAAGCCCGTCCATGCCCCCCCTGATCACTTATTCCTCCTGCCGGCATCCACTGACTTCTTACCATTAATGTGTATGCATTTTCGTTGTCCTGACCTGGGGTGGCAACTGGTAGGTAAAGACCAGGGAAGATGCTAAACATCCTAACCGGCACAGGACAGTCTCCCCACATTCAACAAAAAATAATCCATCCACAATGTCAGAAGTGCTAAGGCTGAGAATCTGGTCCAGAAGAGAGTTGGGACTTTGCTGAGTTTATGGGACAAGTCACAGGCCTGTTTCGTGTCTGCTTTGCTAATGATATAGACAGATATTCAGACTGAAATAGTTTACACTTTATTTCACTTTTTTATTTATTGGCCGTGCCCCAGGGCATGAGGGCTCTTAGTTCCCTGATGAGGGATCGAACTTGTGCCCCTGCATTGGAAGCATAGCGTCTGCAACACTGGGCTGATGGAGAAGACCCAGCTTTCACTTTAATACGCCGCCTGCAGCAAAGGTATGATGAGGAGCTTTTTCCTTCCTCCAGTTACTGAAAACTACCAACAAGCATCCTTTTTTTTTTTTTTTTCAATTGGCTGAGTTGTCTCAGGTCAGTTTGCATGACCTACTACAAATTATCCCTGCTCTCCTGGACCATGCCCTGCTCTGGTTTACACTGTCATTGATTCAAGAGGCTAAAAACAGAATGGGAAAAAACTCAGGAGTCAATATCACATCCTGTGATGCAGCTGCTGGATTTGGGCAATCTCCCCAGGATTCTATTATAAATGCTTCAATACTCTATTTTCTTATTTTATAGAACCCTAAATTACACATAGAAATAATTTCAAGTACTGTATTTAACTTTAATCTGATTATTTTAAAAGTAACATACCAGTTGCTTAAATTAAACAGATATTTTATCCAACCAGGGTTCCTACTAATTATGCTGTTGCTCTTATTAAAAATTACTGTAGCATCCATGTCTACTTCTGTAAAACAATGAAAAGGTCTGTTCTCATGTTTTTATTTTTAGAATGAACTGTGAGACAAAGAGAATGTTTGAATGTGTCCTATTAAAATAAGAAGTTTATCTTGAAGAGGTACATTTATGGATGCTGCAAACCTAGATTTAAACACATCAAGTCTTTTAAACTGAATGACTGACTTATGATCTCTGTAAAAACCACTCATAGAAGCCAGAGTTAATTTAATTATTTACAAGTCTGTTTCTTTATAGCAGCTCATCTGGGGACTTGTTTTTACCTGGGGGAAAGTGATAATATCAAGCCACAAAGCCAACAGTCAGTAAGCTCCTTGAACGTTCGTGCTGGCAGGGATACTTAGGAACACTCTAGGTAAGTCCTTCCTCCTCCAGGCAGGGAGGTTAAGGCCCAGAGATGGACATGCCTTGGACGTGGCAAGTAAAGCGACAAATATCTGAGGAGGACGGAAGCCTGAGATGATTCCCGACGAGTCCGTTCTTACTGCTGGGCAGTCGCTGTCGTGTCTGCTCTTTGCAACCCCGTGGACTGCAGCACTCCAGGCTTTCCGGTCCTTAACCATCTCCCAGAGTTCGCTCAAATTCATTTCCATTGAGTCGATAATGCTATCCAACCATGCAAGGGTTATAGTCTTATCCAGTCCCTTCCTCTGTAAATGTGACATGATCATTCCTTTGACTGGTTTGTGTGTTATGGAAAAGGTGAAAGGATTTTATAGGTATAAGATGACCAGTCCAGGTTTGATGCATGAAACAGGGCACTCAGGGCCGGTGCACTGGGATGACCCTGACAGATGGGATGGGGAGGGAGGTGGGAGGGGGTTTGGACTGGGGACACATGCACACCCATGGCTGACTCATGTCAATGTGTGGCAGAAACCACCACAATACTGTAAAGTAATTAGCCTCCAATTAAAATAAATAAATTAATTAAAAAAACCTCTAATTGCTTGACTTCCAGTTAATCAGAAGAGAGGTTGTCCTGGGGGTGGGGTCCAGCGGTCAGAGACTGGAGGAATCAGGCTGTCTTGTGTCAGCCTCGGGGCAGAAACCCGATGCTGTGAGAAGGCGCAAGGGGGCACCTGGTAGCCTCTTAAGGGCTCCAGGCATCAGTCCTACAGCTGCAAGGAGCTGAACTCTTCCACCCACCAGGGCTTGGAGAGGACCCAAGCCTTAGAGGGGAAGGCAGCCACAGTCATCACCTTGATTTCAGCCTAATGAGAAGCTGGACAGAAGGCCCAGCTAAGGCACCCAGACCCTGACTCCTGAAAGCACGCTGAGTCGCTTCAGTCATGCCCGGCTTGTTGAGACCACATGGACTGGAGCCCACCAGCTCCTCTGTCCATGGGATTCTCCAGGCAAGAACACTGGAGAGGTTTGCCACTCCCTTCTCTGAGGGATCTTCCTAGCCCAGAGATCCAGCCCATGTCTCTTGTGCCTCCTGCCTTGGTAGGCTGGTGCTTTACCACCGGGGCCACCTGGGAAGTCCTGACTCACAGAAACTATAAAACTTAAAGCATATGTGTCCTTTTAAGCCAGTAAGTTAGTGGTAAGTTGCCCATCAAAGAAGACAAATAACAATAACCTTGTCCTATGACATTTCCACACTTAGAACTGCCTCCCTCTCCTCTCTGGGCCAGACCATTCTTAGATTCTTTAATTGGGATGAGATGGATATTTCAGGATACAAATTAATAGAGAAAACCAAAGGGTTCTGGTATCCTTCCTTCCTCCTTATCCAAAGTCCTGCTAATCCATGCCCTACCTCCAGCCCTCCATTGAGGACCCTCAGAAGTCCTAAGGCTTCATGCTGATAGATCTTTTGGTCTACAGAGCATCAATAAGAATAATAAATACAATGAATTAAAATATCCAAATGAATGTAAATCCATGCATTTATACCAATCCTAAAGATAAAACCAAACAAAAATCCTCATTGCTTATATTTGCAGGGATTTAGGGAACCGATTCATTATTTTAAAAATGTTAAGTGCAGTAAAGAAAACAAATATTGTATACTAATGCAAATATGTGGAATCTACAAAAATGGTATAAATGATCTTATTTGCAAAGCAGAAATAGAGACAGAGAAGTAGAGAATAAATGTATGGATACCACAGGGGAAAGAGGAGGGTGGGAGGAACTGGGAGACTGGGGCCGACACGCGGGGACTGTTTATGCTGACGAGGACGCAGCGCACAGTGCAGGGAGCTCTGCCCAGTGCCCCGCGGCCGCCTGGATGGGAAGCAAGTTCAGAAGGGGAGGTAGGTGTATGTATGGCTGATTCATGTTGCTGTGCAGTAAAAACCAACATGACACTGTAAAGCAGCTATACTCCAATAAAAATTAATTAAAATAAAATACTAAAAAATTAAAGAATGTTAAGTAAAGGAAAGAAGAAAGCATTTATTCCTTCTCTCTTGTGTGGATTGGACCTCAGGGTAACCAAGAGGCTGATAAGGAAATTTCTATTTATAAACTATTCCACTTACTGAACAAGAAAAAAATGGTAGAATTCACACATCACTGTTTTTAAGACTCTGATAGATTAATGAAATTGACAATGATCATCAAAGACTGCTAATATCATGAAAAGAGGGGGCGATAGGCAATTATGACCCTTTCAAAGGTCAGAACACCACCTACGGAGTCAGTCTGTCAAAAGTTGAATCTGCAATGGAACGAGCCTCTAGAGAGCTAACTACAAATTTGCAAGAAAGAGTGAAAACAGAGGAACAGTCAAAGCTGCCATGAAGAAGCCCTGACCAACACTCCGTGGGGAAGGCAGCGTCATAATTGACCCGAATCCTGTAAAGGTAACTGCAAGAGGCTAGAACAGAGGTGGTAGAAGGTATAGATGAGATAATCGCAGGAGGTAAGTCTTATTTGGACTTTGATTTGAAGAAACTGTGCACACACAAACACACATATGAACACACAGGCACACAGGCACACGCACCACGCATGCATAACGTCATAGGGGAGCTTGGACACTGCCTGGACATTTGATGATACTGTGAAATACGAGTCTTTGTTCTTTTTTAGGTTTTTGTGGTTATTTTTGGAAAAAGACTCCTTGACTTTCAGGATACGCTTGTTGATGTCATTTCATCAGTAAGTCGATTCATTTGTGACCCACCAGCTCCGCTGTCCATGGGATTTCCCAGGCAAGAATACTGAGTGGATTGCTACTTCCTTCTCCAGGGGCTCTTCCCAACCCAGAGATCAAACCCACATCCTGCATTGACAGGTGGATTCTTTACCACTGAGCCACCTGGGAAGCAGAGATATGCTTAGTGACATAATACCATATTTGGGATTTACTTTAAAATAAATGTAATGAGATGTAGGAAAGATGGATTGGGTTACGGATGAAACATGACTGACCATGAGTCAAAAAATGTTAGCTGATGGGTGCACAAGTTTATTTTTTTAATATGTTTGAAATTTTCATAATAGTATTTTTAAAAATCAAATGTCACCCTGTACTCAATTTTTTCAGTGACGTTTCGTTCTTCTTCAGATAAAAGATCCAACTCCTAATTCGTGCTACAAGGCTTTGAACACTCTAGCCCTGATCATCACCCCCAGCCGCAGCACACCTCACCTCCCTTCCCTCATGCTTCACCTGCCGAGGCGTTTTGTCCCCCAGTATCTCAGGGCGTCCGTGTGCTTTTCCTTCTGCTGGATCCTTCCCATCCTCCTTCTATTAAACAACATCACATTACCATGGACAGCACAATCAAGGCAATCACAGTGGTAGCAATTGCATTTACATTTGTTTGAGGATTTTATTAACATGTAACTCCAAATAGGGAACTGGGGTGGATTTGTTCTAGCATCTTATTTGTAAGAAGGTACTTAAATACTGAAGTGTCAACAGAATGGAATAAATAAAATTAGTTGATGACATCCACGCAATTGCTGGTAAGTAATTTATGTGTAAGGTGATACTGAAGGTTAGACACAAATAAATTTTTTAAAAAAAGAGAGGGGGAGAGAAAATGATAACCCCGAGAAAGCATTTTGTCTTTTTTTAGAATGAATCTTTTCGATGAGTCTTTGAGGACGGATATCCTGTGTAGGCAGTGGCACCCCTCTCCAGTACTCTTGCCTGGAAAATCCCATGTATGGAGGAGCCTGGAAGGCTGCAGTCCATAGGGTCGCTGAGGGTCAGACATGACTGAGTGACTTCACTTTCACTTTTCTCTTTCATGCATTGGAGAAGGAAATGGCAACCCACTCCAGTGTTCTTGCCTGGAGAATCCCAGAGACGGGACAGCCTGCTGGGCTGCCATCTATGGGGTTGCACAGAGTCGGACACGACTGAAGTGACTCAGCAGCAGCAGCAGCATCCTGTGTAGATCACAATAAACTGTGGAAAATTCTGAAAGAAATGGGAATACCAGACCACCTGATCTGCCTCTTGAGAAATTTGTATGCAGGTCAGGAAGCAACAGTTAGAACTGGTCATGGAACAGCAGACTGGTTCCAAATAGGAAAAGGAATACGTCAAGGCTGTATATTGTCGCCCTGTGTATTTAACTTATATGCAGAGTACATCATGAGAAACGCTGGACTGCAAGAAACATAAGTTGGAATCAAGATTTCTGGGAGAAATATCAATAACCTCAGATATGCAGATGACACCACTCTTATGGCAGAAAGTGAAGAGGAACTCAAAAGCCTCTTGATGAAGGTGAAAGTGGAGAGTGAAAAGGTTGGCTTAAAGCTCAACATTCAGAAAACGAAGATAATGGCATCTGGTCCCATCACTACATGGGAAAAAATAGATGGGGAAACAGTGGAAACAGTGTCAGACTTTCTTTTTGGGGGCTCCAAAATCACTGCAGATGGTGACTGCAGCCATGAAATTAAAAGACGCTTACTCCTTGGAAGGAAAGTTATGACCAACCTAGATAGCATATTCAAAAGCAGAGATATTACTTTGCCAACAAAGGTTCGCCTAGTCAAGGCTATGGTCTTTCCTGTGGTCATGTATGGATGTGAGAGCTGGACTGTGAAGAAGGCTGAGTGCCGAAGAATTGATGCTTTTGAACTGTGGTGTTGGAGAAGACTCTTGAGAGTCCCTTGGACTGCAAGAAGATGCAACCAGTCCTTTCTGAAGGAGATCAGCCCTGGGATTTCTTTGGAAGGAATGATGCTAAAGCTGAAACTCCAGTATTTTGGCCACCTCATGCGAAGAGTTGACTCACTGGAGAAGACTCTGATGCTGGGAGGAATTGGGGGCAGGAGGAGAAGGAGACTACAGAGGATGAGACGGCTGGATGGCATCACTGACTTGACGGATGTGAGTCTGAGTGACCTCCGGGAGTTGGTGATGGACAGGGAGGCCTGGCGTGCCGTGATTCATGGGGTGGCAAAGAGTCGGACACTACTGAGTGACTGATCTGATCTGATCCCACACTGGGCAGCAGGCTGGGGATGGGGCTTGAGAAGCCAGCTCAGCAGTAAAGAATCTGCCTGCAATGCAGGAGGTGCGGGAGACTCAGGTTCTATCCCTGGGCCTGGAAGATCCCCTGGAGAAGGAAATGGAAGCCACTCCAGTATTCTTGCCTGAGAAATCCCATGGGCAGAGGAGACTGGCAGGTTACAGTCCATGGGGTCATGAAAAGTCAGACCCGACTGAGTGACTGAACACACATACACACATCTCACACTGAAGCCAGCACACCAGGCTCCCCACTTACTCCAGGACAAGAAAGAAAGTCAGAAGGTAGTGCTGATGTGAGTTACACAGCAGACAGTCTATAACAGCCACAGATTCTCAAGAGCCGGTGACCAACTGTGATGGCCCATTAAACCAGGAATGGCGCCCAGGTCCACAGACGCCGAGGGCTGGTCATCAGAGAGCTGGACCTCACGCACTTTCCTGCTCTGTGCCTGACAGGAAGCTGAGCTGGGCTGGAGCGTGGGGCCAGCGAGGGCATATCAGCTCTCTGGTTGGAAAGTGTCACCATTTAGCAGAACTGAAATCTGAGCCTCTCCCATCTACTTTATTCATTACCCCTCATGTCCAATATATCCTCCACATTCAGAGAATCCTCGTGTGAACATAACCCTCTCATGGCATTCTGTCATCTGCACGGAAAGAATATAGGTTTCTATCCATGCATCAGATGTATTTTAAGCATCTTCTATAAACAAGGTTACATAAAAATGAACAAAATCATTCTGGCTTTTTCCCTTGCGTGTTGTTGTTTTAGTTGCTAAGTTGTGTCGGACTCTTTTGCAACCCCATGGGCTGTGGCCCACTAGGCTTCTTTGTCCATGGGATTTTCCCGGCAAGAAACTGGAGTGAGTTGCCATATCCTTCTCCAGGTCTTCTCAACCCAGGAATTGAACCTCATACAGAAAATTTACCAAGAAATTAACAGCAGTTTTATCCGGGTAGTGTAGGTATTTTTCTTTTGTATTGTTCTTTCTTTTTCACCCAACGTTTTCTACAAAGGACTTTGATTGCTTTCATAATCACAGCCAAAAATAAAAATTATCAAGGGAAAACTGGAAAATACTACATGGAACATAAAACTCCATTAATGAGAAAACAAAGTTAACAATGGCATTGTCATAACGAGAAAACTAACTTAAAACGGAGTGCCTCATTTTTAACCATCGTAGAAAATTGAAGTTCATTTTAGACACATTCTTTCATCTGCCACTTACTTATCAAAGAGATTTCAGGCATTCAGTAGGGAATTCACTAGAGTTACCCACCACACTATCCCTTAAGTTCAGCTAAATGCTTAAACTGAAACAGTCCCAACATGCCTGCAGTATACTAGTTCCCTGAATCCCAAGCTAGGAAGTAATAGGGGGTTATTTCAACTACAAATTGTAAAAAACAACAACAACGAAAACTTTAGTAGTTATATTCTAACACAAGTCTTGCCAATCAAACACAAACACCAATTACTCAGTATTTATCATCTGTTCATCTGCCCACGTGTTCTTTCCGCACGCACTGGCTGAGCGCTCGCTGTTGGAAAGAGCGTGCTGAGACTCTAAGCATGTACAGATCCCAGCTGTCCAGAATTGTCACACTGACACCGGGCAGGACACCATGAAGCACGTGGAAGAGAAAGAGAATGCACCACCTCACCTCCAGTAGTCTTATGAGCTAATAAATGTATGAAAGAAAAGGACCATCAGTAGTGGGTGGCTGAAACACAGCTATGGATTCCAAAAGGAAAGTGATTTATAAATCGAATGAGCAACAATAACCAAGGAATTCCAGTCAAGTGGTGCATATTGCCAAATTACCAGAAAACTGCTGATTTAAATCAGATCAAGTTACAAGTTCCTCATTCTTAATATACGTCTTAGAAATGATGCCCAATGGACGGCCAATAGTCACATTCACAATTGCCTAAGAGCTATGGGTGATGCTCAAATGCGGGCCCTGTCTAGTTAATAGGCAATGGAGCCAGCAATGCAAAAGTGATACATGCCTGATGGACAGATTCATAATTATTACAGAGAAACTTGCAATTGCCATAGCCACGATGAGCCCCTTTGACTTGATATGTTTCTGAGCCAAACAGCATTGCTCTGAAAGTTATCCGCTCACAACCACATGAGTCAGAGCAGATGCAATGGCAAATGTGATGGTAATGATTGTGAGTGAAGAGAGGAAGGAGGGGAGAAATGAGAAGGAAGACTAAATAAAAGTAAGCATTAAAAAACAAAAACAGAAAAATTTAAAAAAAAATACGTATCCTACTGTTGTGTGAAAATTGTCAACATCGTAATTATGCTGAATTGGTTCACAGCACTGTTTAAGTCTACTATATTCTGCTATGTCTGTGTATATTCTATTAATTTTTGAGAGTTTGGTATTGAAACTCCAACTAAAAATCTCAATTTATTTACTTAAAAATTGTAATATATAGTGGAACTATATGTAACCTTCTTCTGTATCTTCCAAGTTTCTTGTAAATGTGTTATCATACTTTCATAATTTAAAAAAATGAAAAATAAATAAAAATCAAAAAAGGAAGCTTTTCCATAGATCATTAGTTAAATGCCATTTCTGAAAGTTTCAAATGTCTAATTCTCACAGTGCTCTCATTTTGTGGCCCTTATTCCGTGGACACCCTAAAGATGTCCTGCTTCTGCCCCCGCGGAGCACGAGTGCTCATCATCTGTGTGAATGACGACCACCTGACCCCGGAGGCCCACCTGTCCTCCTGACCCCAGCCTGGAGCGTCGGTGCCTGTTCAGTTGCTTCAGTCGTGTCCAGCTCCTGGCAATACCAAGGACTGTAGCCCACCAGGCTCTTCTTTCAGTGGGATTCTCCAGGCAAGAATACTGGAGTGGGGTGCCATGCCCTCCTCCAAGGATCTTCCTGACCCAGGGAACCAGCCTGCATCTCAAGTTTCCTGCATTGGCAGGGGGGCTCTTTGTCACTTGCACCACCCAGGAAACCCCCAGCCAACAGCAGAGGCTCTCCAACCAAGATCCCAGAGCCAGCAGCAGCAGCAGCTGTATCTGCATTTGTTGGAAATGCATGTTTCCAGGCCCCACCTCAGAGCTATTAACTGAGAAACTCTGGGGTCAGGGTCCCATGGTCTCTTCAACAAGCTCCTTCGAGTGACCCTGATACTCAGGAAAGTGTGAGACTCAGATCTTGGAACCTCTGCCAGGCTGAGAGTGGCCACAAGGCACTATCCGCTATAGGCTGTGACTTTGCTGCCGGAGGAACAGGTGGAAGGGTCCGTGTCATCTGCCGATACACAGCTCAAAGATCCCTCCCCACAATGACGCGCCAGCAACTCAGCCCCCCGGGCACAGGGTCGCAGAAATTCCCACATGGGTCCAGAGGGGCTGTGTATAATAATTCTCACTGCAGAAGGTTAGGGATTGATCTGTGTGTCCATCACTGGCGGACATAAAATGTAAAATGAGAATGTAAGAAAGCAACATAGATGGAGTGAAAATCCCTAGTGTAGAAGAAGCAAAGGTTAAGTCAGAAAAAAGAACAATATTGATCACCTTGTCTTATTAGGTATTAGCCACCTATATTTGATAGAGGGCTAGCTCACATCTATGAATATCAAGTAAAAATGCAGGCATGCTCAACAATACTAGTTTCGAAAGGACGCGTGTAAACAAAAGGATTCAAATTAAACACCTTTGAATGGCTGCCCAAGAGCTGAGCAGTCAATCCAGTGGGAGGGAACTGCAGAGGTGAGACGGACGGATGGTCAAATAACAAAAGGAAAGCCCTCTAAGGACCACTGAGAATAATATACCACCAGCTGAGCAAGGTGACTACTGCAGAGAAGGAGAGGGAGAGGGAGACAGAGAGAGAGAGACATCACACCTTTCCACGCCACGCACACAAACTCTGTCACAATTTGGATCCATTAACCCATTGCCTTATTCAAAAGCCTAGCTGTCTCCTTTTAAATGCTGCCTTTGATGAAGGGCTGGGATCACATAAGCTTTTGCAGATATGCTTGTGCTCATTCATTGCCCCAATAATTAGGGGGCATCTAGTAAATTTGTTCTGGGTTACAGAGGAAAGCAAGCCTGGTGCTCACGGTCTAATGAGAATTCCATGACTCGGATTATTATCTTGTCATCTCCTGTATAAACTACGTGAACCACTTGGGCAAAGGGCAATCAAACATCCAAAGGCCCTACTGATCCAGGTGGAGGAGTCCTCCTTTTCCTCTCTGACAACTAGGATCTCAACTGGGCGCTTAGAGTATCTCTAGGAGACTAGAGACACGAAACAGCAACAGCTGAGTGACGGGGTCACCACGTCACCCACTGGCTGTTTTCCCTGCTGTAAGAACAGATGCACTCAGGGATACACAGCGTTCCAGTGAGGTGCAGACTGACCTTGTCCTGGCTGCTGTGGTAGAAACTGATAACCATAGTGAAAATAATCCCTTACTTCTGGATGGCCCTTTACAGTGGAAAAAAACATCTTTCCTGCCCTGCTTCATTTGAACTTCACCATAGGCAAAGCACAACTCATCATGCCTGTTTTGTAGGCTCTGAATGTGTTTAAATGCAGTCATTACTTGAGTTTTATCTTTTGCATATTCTAAATGAGTGCACAAGGAATCTTCCCCCAGCCTTAAGATAAGGCTTTCTACTGGAGGCTGTATTTAAAAACAAAACAAATAAATAAACAATGAAATATTTCCCTTCATCTCATCTCATTTTTTTACTTACTTTTTTCTCCCTGTCTCTCCCTACACATGGTGGTTTAGTCTCTCCGTCAAGTTGGCTTCCTTGCAATCCCGTGAACTCTAGCGCCCCAGGTTCCTGTGTCCATGGGATTTCCTAGGCAAGAGTACTGGAGGGGATTGCTATTTCCTTCTTCAAGGAATCTTCCCAACCCATGAATCAAACCTGGGTCTCCTGCATTGCAGGCGGATTCCCCACACGTATCTCCATACTGTTTATCATTACAACGAGTTGCCTTTATTTTCCCCTCTACCTGAATCACATAAAAGCACTGGTGCTGAAAACACAGGGAGACTGTGCAACCGAGCCATCCTCATTCACTCCCCATCCCGGAGTTCTTATTATGGGATGTAAAAACTTTGTAGCAGGTGAGGTTTTATGAGATGAATGGCTGTGATTAACATTTCACAAAGGCATTTAATTCGGCAGATCAAAAACAGAACACTTGGAACTTTGATTTGAACTGAGGTTTGCTGGGGTACGCAGGACAGCTAGTTGACAATTTTCTTTTTCTTTTCATCTCTTTCGAAACTGCTTGCCGTGGCAAAGACTCGTTAGAAAGCAGATGTGTCGCAAAGTCTGCATTGAGACAAAAGGAATCTGCATTGATTCTCTTCCTGCTGACTTTCTGTGTGAGCTGGTAAAGGAAACTTAATTTATGCGAGCAAGCCTTTCTGGCGTTGACTCAGCCCCTCAGCTGCATCAGACTTGCTCATTTGTCCAAGGACAGAAGCGGCCCTCAGTCACCTGGGTTTTCCAGGGGAGACAGTGAGAGCCCAGGAAAGGACTGAGCCTGGAATTAGCCTCGCAGATGATTTCTTCCTGACTATTTTCTTTTCTTAAACTATTTTCCTTCAATACTTAGGTTTTTAAAAACTTTCCTACAGGAGTGTAGTTGATTAACAATGTAATGATAGTGTCAGATGTACAGCAAAGTAATGGTTATCCAGATATATGTTTTTCAAAACATTTCTTCCCATTTAGGTGGTTGCATAATATTGAACAGAGGTCCCTGTGCTATAGGGACCTCTACTGTATTATACAGTAGACCCTTGCTGGTCCTGACCCAGAGATCAAACCCTCATCTCTTGGGTCTCCTGCCTTGGCTGGAAGGTTCTTATTTTTTTTTTTTTTTTTGAACTTAAGATAGATTGACTTTATTTTTTAATATAAATTTATTTATTTTAATTGGAGGCTAATTACTTTACAGTCTTGTATTGGTTTTGCCATACATCAACGTGAACCCTCGACGGGTGTACACGTGCTCCCCATCCTGAACCCTCCTCCCACCTTGGATGGTTCTTTTCCACCAGCACCACCTGGGAAGCCCAGGTCCTTGGTGGTTATCCATTTTAAATATAGCCGTGTGTACATGTCAATATTTAAATTTTAAAACAGTTTCAAAAGTAAGTTATATTTGACAATCAATGTGCTGCATTTAATATGATTCTGTACTATTTTTTTCCTTCTGTAAAATAAAAAACTCCTTAAACTGAAGGTATGTTTTAAAATAATGATCCATTAGAATAAGGAAAAATTGGCGGCTCTAGTCTTATTATGAGGAGTTAAGACAGAAATCATCTTTTGTGTTGTTTTTCCCCTCAGTGACAACATCCTTTATCAACTGTGTTGGCTCATTTTATTATGTCTTTAGCGGGGAATAGACCTCAAAAGTGGCTTCTATGCTAATTGTGATCAGATTTGTGAATGGCTTAATTATCATCTTTGCTCAAAATGTTTTGATCTTCCTTTCAGGGACTTTAAATTTGCCTGATAAAGTTATCTGATAAAATCAACTACAATGAAAAATAAAAAAAACTATCTATTAACCAAGTTTCTAATTTTTGTGCTCACAAGCTAAATACTTGGCTTCATAGCTGGCACTAGTGGTAAAGAATCCATCTTTCAATGCAGAAGAGAGAGATGCAGGTTCGATCCTTGAGTCAGGAAGATCCCCTGGAGGAGGGCATGGCAACCCGCTCCAATATTCATGCCTGGAGAATCCCGTGGAAAGAGGTGCTTGGCAGGCTACGGTCCACAGAGTCACACAGAGTAGGACACGACTGAAGTGACTTAAAACAGCATACACAGCACAAGCTGGTACCTAAACCAGACACAAAAACCCATGGGAAAACTGTTAAAAGATAAATGTAGTCTAGGTCTCGAGAAAAGCTGGTCCGTTGTTTCTTTAGGCAGGAAGGATTGGGTTGGACCTTTATGAATGATGGGTCTTGAACTAGCGGTAAATTGAAGGGTACGGAGATGATTATCTTCCTGTGTCTTCCCCCAACCCCTAAGCACCCTGAGCTTAGCCCCGCTGTGCCCTCTGCCTGGACCCCCCGAAGGAGGAGATCCCAGCCCCCCCCAGTCCCTGTGCCCTCGCCCACGCCTTCCGTCAGGTCCTGCTGCCTTCTTCTCATCTCAGCTCAGACCTCCGGCTCTCAGGTAAGCCCGCATTGACCTCCCAAGTCACACCCCCACAGCTCCCTTCACAGCCCTCTCTGAGGCTGACCATGATGTACACCGTGTGCTTTGATGATTCCTGGATCAAGGTCTGTCTCCCCTGGTGGACTACAAGCCCAGGAGGAAAAAGTTGGGCATGTGTTTTCAATGCCAGGCACTTGGTCCAAGTTTAATGACTGTTTATTTTCTTTCTGGGGGGAGGAAGGTGGCCCACACGGCACGCAGGACCCTAGTTCCCAGACCAGGGATTGAACCTGTGCCCCCAGCAGTGGAAGCACAGAATCTTAACCATGAACCACTGGGAGGTCCCCGTTGAATCAGTAAATGCGTAAAGCACACTTCTGCTGAGACTGACCAGCCTGTTTCTTTTGCACACACTCACACTGCAAGTTAACCATCTTTTCCCCTTTCTGAGCTGGGTAATCTGTTACAGACGCTTTGTTGGGGCCGCTGTGTACACAGTGAGGATTCGAGAAGACAAAGCCATGGGAAGCACCAGCGGCTGCTGGCGGGTGGCGCCTGGGCTCTGCGTGCTGGCCTGCTGATGGTGCCCCTCAAGCCTGTCTTGGCAAAACACCAACAGCCACCCGCACCCTGCACCTTGGAGCTGTCTGGGGAGCGGTTGAAACTAGGACTGTCAAAACCGCAAATGCTAAAGAGCACTGTAACGTCAGAATGTTTTAAATTATAGTACCCATGACTGGTAGAAAGGGTTTGTTTGGGGAACAAATCATTACTATTTTCATATGACAGGCTTTTCAGATCTTTCTTTGAATCTTCTATGTTATATAGGATGTCATCTCTCTCCTCCAGAAATATTTTACATCCCAATAATATCCACAAGATTATGGTTGCTCAGTGGTAAGGAATCCACTTGCCGAGTAGGAAACTGGTCTGCCAAGCAGAAGACGCAGGTTTGACCCCTGGGTTGGGCAGATCCCGTGGAAACGGAAATGGCAACCCATCCCAGTGTTGCATGGATGCACTGCAACTTCTCTCCTTCCAGCTGTTGATGAACATTTGGGTTGTTTATAGTGTTGGTGATTATAAATATAGCTACAATAATATCCCATGTATAAGTTTTGGTGTAGCATATTTCTTCTTTCAGGAAAACACTTTGGGTGGGATTTCTGGGTCTTCTGATAAATATATGTTTAATTTTAAAAAAATTAAACTTTTTTGCCAAAGTCAATGCAACATCTTACATTCCCACTGACAGAGTTTATAACCTCCAGCTGTTCAAAATGTCTCCAACAATTAACACAGTCATATTACTATTATTGTTTTCACAAATCTAATGGATGTGATGTTTATTTTTGTTTCTCTGTTGACTCTTGATACTGATCAGATCAGTCGCTCAGTCGTGTACGACTCTTTGCGACCCCATGAACCGCAGCACGCCAGGCCTCCCTGTCTATCACCAGCTCCTGGAGGTCACTCAGACTCACACCCATCAAGTCAGTGATGCCATCCAGCCATCTCATCCTCTGTCATCCCCTTCTCCTCCTGCCCTCAATCCCTCCCAGCATCAGAGTCTTCTCCAATGAGTCAACTCTTCGCATGAGGTGGCCAAAATACTGGAGTTTCAGCTTTAGCATCATTCCTTCCAAAGAAATTCCAGGATTGATCTCCTTCAGAATGGACTGGTTGGATCTTCTTGCAGTCCAAGGGACTCTCAAGAGTCTTCTCCAACACCACAGTTCAAAAGCATCAATTCTTCGGCACTCAGCCTTCTTCACAGTCCAGCTCTCACATCCATACATGACCACAGGAAAGACCATAGCCTTGACTAGGCGAACCTTTGTTGGTAAAGTAATGTCTCTGCTTTTGAATATGCTATCTAGGTTGGTCATAACTTTCCTTCCAAGGAGTAAGCATCTTTTAATTTCATGGCTGCAGTCACCATCTGCAGTGATTTTGGAGCCCAGAAAAACAAAGTCTGACACTGTTTCCACTGTTTCCCCATCTATTTCCCATGTAGTGATGGGACCAGATGCCATGATCTTCGTTTTCTGAATGTTGAGCTTTAAGCCAACCTTTTCACTCTCCACTTTCACTTTCATCAAGAGGCTTTTAGCCCCTCTTCACTTTCTGCCATGAGTGGTGTCATCTGCATATCTGAGGTTATTGATATTTCTCCCGGCAATCTTGATTCCAACTTGTGTTTCTTCCAGTCCAGCATTTCTCATGATGTACTCTGCATATAAGTTAAATAAACATGGTGACAATATGCAGCCTTGACATACTCCTTTTCCTATTTGGAACCAGTCTGTTGTTCTATGACCAGTTCTAACTGTTGCTTCCTGACCTGCATACAGATTTCTTAAGAGGCAAATCAGGTGGTCTGGTATTCCCATCTCTTTCAGAATTTTCCATAGCAACTTCCCTTTTGCTTGGTGATCACATACCTTGGTTTGCAAAGTGCCTATTCCAATCTTTTGCTTATTCTTTTTTGAGTTATTTGTCTGCTTATAACTGTGTTGTAAGGCCTTTTTTATACATTCTAGGTGGAAGTCCTTTGTCAGTTACATGATTTGCAAGTATTTTCTCCCAATTCAACACTAACCTTTGGTTTTCCTTCATACTATCTTGCAAAAAGCAAAAGTTTTAATTTTAATGATATGCACTTTGTCAATTAAAAATTAAATTGTGTGCTGTTTGTGTTCTATAAGTGTTTTTAAATGTGTTTCCCACATTTTTAGATAATGGAAACATGTTAGATTCCGCCCCCTCTTTCTCATGCAGGCTCGTGTCCTCAATTATCTGTCACTCCTGCTTGGCTACAAGTGCTTCATTAGCCTTGAGGATACTCACCCACATAATCCCTGGGTCCTGGCCAAAGTGAGCCTGCTCTCTTACAGGATCTGATTTGGTTCCCACTGAAGCTCCCAGAGATATATCTGGGTCTCTGATTTCTTAAAATGAAGCACCAAATTAAATTCAGCTACAGAGCTTTTGTCACTGTGATTTCCTTTAGCAAAGAGGGAAAAGTCAGTAACTACATTGAAAAGTCATATATCTTTTCAACCTGCCATTTCCAAAGAAATATTTTTGAAGCAAGAAGCTACCGGCCTCCATTCATAGGGACAGGTACATTTTTCAGTGCATCTCCAGGCCTATCACACTGTAATAGCAAGTTTTTCTTTTCTAATTGACTAATGGACAGAAATGGTATGGACCTAAGAGAAGCAGAAGCTATTAAGACGAGGTGGCAAGAATACACAGAAGAACTGTACAAAAAAGATCTTCATGACCCAGATAATAATGATGGTGTGATCACTGACCTAGAGCCAGACATCCTAGAATGTGGGCCTTAGAAAGCATCACTACGAACAAAGCTAGTGGAGGTTATGGAATTCCAGTTGAGCTAATTCAAATCCTAAAAGTTGATGCTGTGAAAGTGCTACACTCAATATGCCAGCAAATTTGGAAAACTCAGCAGTGGCCACAGGACTGGAAAAGGCCAGTTTTCATTCCAACCCCAAAGAAAGGTAATGCCAAAGAATGCTCAAACTACCACATAATTGGACTCATCTCACAGGCTAGCAAAGTGATGCTCAAAATTCTTCAATCCAGGCTTCAATAGTACTTGAACTGTGAACTTCCAGATGTTCAAGTTGGTTTTAGAAAAGGGGCAGAGGAACCAGAGATCAAATTGCCAACATCTGTTGGATCATCAAAAAAGCAAGAGAGTTCCAGAAAAATATCTACTTGCTTTATTTACTATGCCAAAGACTTTGACTGTGTGGATCACAATAAACTGTGGAAAATTCTGAAAGAGATGGGAACACCAGACCACCTGATCTGCCTCTTGAGAAATCTGTATGTAGGTCAAGAAGCAACAGTTAGAACTGGACGTGGAACAGCAGACTGGTTCCAAATTGGGAAAGAAGTATATCAAGGCTGTATATTGTCACCCTGCTTATTTAACTTATATGCAGAGTACATCATGAGAAATGCCGAACTGGATGAAGCACAAGCTGGAATCAAGATTGCTGGGGGAAATATGAATAACCTCAGATATGCAGATGACACCACCTTTATGGCAGAAAGCTAAGAAGAACTAAAGAGCCTCTTGATGAAAGTGAAAGAGGAGAATGAAAAAGTTGGCTTAAAACTCAACATTCAGAACACGAAGATCATGGCATCTGGTCCCATCACTTCATGGGAAATAGATGGGGAAACAGTGGAAACAGTGTCAGACTTTATTTTTCTGGGCTCCAAAATCACTGCAGATGGTGACTACAGCCATGAAATTAAAAGGTGCTTGCTCCTTGGAAGAAAAGTTATGACCAACCTAGACAGCATATTAAAAAGCAGAGACATTACTTTGCCAACAAAGGTCTGTCTAGTCAAGGCTATGGTTTTTCCAGTGGTCATGTATGGATGTGAGAGTTGGACTATGAAGAAAGCTGGGCACCAAAGAATTGATGCTTTTGAACTGTGGTGTTGGAGAAAACTCTTGAGAGTCCCTTGGACTGCAAGGAGATCCAACCAGTCCATCCTAAAGGAGATCAGTCCTGGATATTCATTGAAAGGACTGACGTTGAAGCTGAAACTCCAATACTTTGGCCACCTGATGTGAAGAACTGACACTAGAAAAGACCCTCAAGCTGGGAAAGATTGAAGGCAGGAAGAGAAGAAACAACAGAGGATGAGATGATTCGGATGGCATCACCTACTCAATGGACATGAGTTTGAGTAAACTCCGGGAGTTGGTGATGGACAGGGAGGTCTGATGTGCTGCAGTCCATGGGGTCACAAAGATTCAGACATGACTGAATGACTGAACTGAACTTAATGTTTTCAAATGATTTAGACCAGTTATGCCTTTGTAGAAGTTAAGTGTTACAGTGTAAGTTGTAATTGTATTACAATTCTGGAGATTGTCATTGGAATAACTGCCCATCCTCCTTAACCAAAGTAGCAGGAGATGCAAACTGCCATAGCTGATCTGCAAACAGCACTGAAAAATTAACTTAACATAAGTAATCACGTGTACTAGGAAAATGCTCTGTGAATATCAGCAGAAATGTTTTCCAGACTTGCTGGCGATCCATTTCTGTTCTTTTGACAAAATCCCTGCATGATTGTCTGTTTTCTAACATTTTAATATGGGGATTTTTTTTTTTTAAGAAAACAGAAAGATAGTATTTGAGGCTGGTCTTTCTATTTTACAGATGAAAATTAGAACTACATCTCAAGGGTATTCTGTTATATAAATATTTTAAATCACAAAGGCCAGATGGGATATACGTACACGCACATGTGATTCACGCTGTATAGCAGAAGCCAGCACAACACTGTAAAACAACTATCTTTCAATTAAAAATAAATTTGAAAAATAAAAAAACAATATAAATGAATCTATACACAGAAAGACCACATGAGGTGTAGATTGTATTATATTTCATGGGGGTTGATTTATAAAGCAAAACTATCCCATAGATTTTTTTAAATGAGCTTATAAAATTCCCTTATAGAAGTACTGTGTTTGTATCTGCAGATATTTCTACCTCCAAGCAACAGATTCGGTGCTCTTCCCTCCAGAGTGGACCAGACTTAGTGGCTGTTTGCTGGGAGCAGAGTGGGGAGTGGGGAAAGGTAAGACCAGCAGCCACAGTGGAGAAAGTGGCAGATGCCGCCTTTCCACAAGGGATAAAGGCCCGCATCACCAGAGGTGTCTTTGGGTGTCATGCACAACCTCGTCTGATGTGCCAAGCAGGACACTCATCTTTTGCCTTTCTTCCTCCCAATCTACGAGCTCAGTCACATTATAAAATCATCAGAAAAGCTCAGACTGGAGGGCATCCTTCAGGACACAACACTGTACTCCTCAAGGCTCTCATGGGTCAGGAAAAATAAAGAAAAACAGAAACTGTCACAGACCAGAGAGGACAGAGGAGAGGGAACAACTGAAGGACGGTGGTACTTGGATTGAATCCTGGAACAGAGAGCGGACATTAATGGGAAAAAATGGTGAAAAATAAAGTCTGGATTCCTGGACTTTAGAATTTTGCTGAAAATGGATTTATCAGTAGGAAATTGTGCTTTTGCTATTAACTAAAACCTCATAACTTCTGGGAGTATGAGGCATGAGTCACATCCCACTGCCAGTAAGTTTTATCCTGCTCACTTTATTTTCACACCAAGCCTGCAATAAAAAATATCTTAACACCCTCTCAGTAAACACAGTGAGTGGAAAACGGAAACATGAGGCTGTGGTCTCCTTTGTCGGAAAGCTGACTGCACATCCAGAAACAGTCCTCAAAGACCAAGTAATTTTCCTCTTTGCTGGATAATTTTAAAAATGAAGTGAAGAGCTGAGAACTTAAATGAAAAAAAAAAAAAAAAAAGGCTCAGTATGAATTCAGGCAAAAACAGTGTGCTGGGTGATGGTGGATACAGACTAAAGATGAGATCCAGATCTCGCTGAAGGGGAAATCCTCAAAATATTGTAGGTGAAATAGGAGAGAGTGAACATTTCCACTGTGTTCCATATTCTAGACACTCTGTTGCTTGTCTTCTGAAAAGCTCAAGGGACTTGCCTGGTGGTCTAGGGCTGGAGCTTCAATCTCCAGTGCCAAGGGATGCAGGTTCAACCCCTGGTCAGGGAGCCAGGACCCCACATGTCTCCCAGCCAAAGAAAACCCAGAGATGATATTGTGGCAAATTCAGTGGAGACTTTGAAAATGATTCATAGCAACAACAACAAAGATTTAAAAAGTAAAAATAATAAGAGGTTTTAAATTAGGGGTCCAAAACCCAGAAACCAATGCTGTAGATTTCATTACTCCATGGCACAGATTTAAAAACTGAGCTTCAGTGAGATGGGTTAACTTTCCCATGTTCAGATCAGATCAGATCAGATCAGTCGCTCAGTCGTGTCCGACTCTTTGCGACCCCATGAACCGCAGCACGCCAGGCCTCCCTGTCCATCACCAGCTCCCGGAGGTCACCCAGACTCACACCCATCAAGTCAGTGATGCCATCCAGCCATCTCATCCTCTGTCGTCCCCTTCTCCTCCTGCCCTCAATCCCTCCCAGCATCAGAGTCTTCTCCAATGAGTCAACTCTTCGCATGAGGTGGCCAAAATACTGGAGTTTCAGCTTTAGCATCGTTCCTTCCAAAGAAATTCCAGGATTGATCTTCTTCAGAATGGACTGGTTGGATCTTCTTGCAGTCCAAGGGACTCTCAAGAGTCTTCTCCAACACCACAGTTCAAAAGCATCAATTCTTCGGCACTCAGCCTTCTTCACAGTCCAGCTCTCACATCCATACATGACCACAGGAAAGACCATAGCCTTGACTAGGCGAACCTTTGTTGGTAAAGTAATGTCTCTGCTTTTGAATATGCTATCTAGGTTGGTCATAACTTTCCTTCCAAGGAGTAAGCGTCTTTTAATTTCATGGCTGCAGTCACCATCTGCAGTGATTTTGGAGCCCAGAAAAACAAAGTCTGACACTGTTTCCACTGTTTCTCCATCTATTTCCCATGTAGTGATGGGACCAGATGCCATGATCTTCGTTTTCTGAATGTTGAGCTTTAAGCCAACCTTTTCACTCTCCACTTTCACTTTCATCAAGAGGCTTTTTAGCCCCTCTTCACTTTCTGCCATAAGAGTGGTGTCATCTGCATATCTGAGGTTATTGATATTTCCCATGTTGTTACCTAGTAAATCTGAGATTCAAACTATGATCAGACTCCAAAACTGCATGCTGCTGCTGCTGCTAAGGCGCTTCAGTCGTGTCTGACTCTGTGCGACCCCATAGACGGAAGCTCACCAGGCTCCCCTGTTCCTGGGATTCTCCAGGCAAGAACACTGGAGTGGGTTGCCATTTCCTTCTCCAATGCATGAAAGTGAAAAGTCAAAGTGAAGTCGCTCAGTCGTGTCCGACTCTTAACGACCCCACGGACTGGAGCCTACCAGGCTCCTCCATCCATGGGATTTTCCAGGCAAAAGTACTGGGGTGGGGTGCCATTGCCTTCCCCGCAAAACTGCATATTGTTTACCAAAATCTTCCTCTAAAGTTAGTCATTCACAGTGACCAAAATACCTGTATACCATCTACACGATCATTTTCTTAATACTTATCTGAACCACTTACTTTTTAATTCAAACATTCACTAAAGTGAATATGTGTGGCCGTGAGTGTGGGTGTGCCTCTGTGCACGCGTGGACTCACTGCTACATAAGCTACCGAAACAGAAAAAGAACAGGATTTCTGAAAGACAGTGTGAGCCCTTATAACAAGCGAGTGTTATAAAGGGGGATTACTCTAAGAGGCGTGCGTAGAAGGGGGGTCAGGGCAGGGAAGCCCACAGGGTGGAGAAGATGTGGCCATCAGAACCTCATCAGAGTGCGTCTCCAGGTGAGGCATAAACTGAGGATAACCGGCCTCTTGACAGCCGCCTTGTTCCTATGATGCGATGAGGTCGGCTCCTTGATAAAGTGAGAATTGTGTGGCTACAAACCCTCCCAGGTCCATTACAATCGATCATGTCCTAACAGGCACCAAAGGAAGGAGACGCCACAAATGCCCGTCACAATCAGCTCCCAGTTTTAACTTCATTGGGAAGGTCACTCGGAACGTGTGTGCTCCGATTTTTCAAGCACCTCTTGGCACTGGCGGCCTTGATCAACATGGTGGCTCGTGCCCCGCCTGCCAGTCTGCTGGACTTTCAGGGCACAGCACACATGAGCACGCCCAGGTCCTGGGGCGGCGCTTCATTTCCTGCAGACACTGGGGTCCCGTGACGTGCTCCGGGCCTCTGACAGCCTCCCCTTTCACCCTCCGCCCTGCCCTCCACCCAGGCTAAGCCCCATTCACCCACCCTTTGGTTTCAGCTCCGGCCTCACGCCCTGCGGAAAGCCACCCCCGACCTCGCCAGCACGGCCTGTGACCACTCTCAAGGATGACGCCTTGTCCTGTTCTCAAAGCAGAACCAGAGACCACTGTCTGCTGGAGACCCCGGCTTTCCCACCTGCTAGAGCTCCTCCAAAGCAGAGACCAGGATGCTTCCTGTTGCTCCAGGCTTTGGAACAGAGTGTGTATGCAGTAAATGCCAGTACCTTGGAAAGAATTGCCATATATGCAAATATTATCTGAAATTTGGATTTCCAAGCAGTTCCAGGATTGGTGACACTGTTTGAGAACCAAGGACAAGATTCCCACAGACTCTCATGACACGCCAGCGCAGCAACCTGCCCTCCGTCATGATCCTGTGACCTTGGCTCCTCTCGCGTAGGGCAGGTCTCTATTAATAATCAAAACACCCTCATTTATGAATGCAGCTGTGACAGAATCAGAGGCAATGCTTGTACTAGGATAGTGTCTTAATCCAGTGGGTTGTATAATCAAAATCTGTTTATTTAGAAATATGTCATTTGCAGTAACATGGATGAATCTAGATATCATCATACTAAGTGAAGTAAGACAAATATATGACATCATTTGCATGTGGAATCAAAAAATGATACGGATGAACCTATTTACAAAACAGAAATAGATACACAGACATAGAAAATAAGCCTGTGGTTACTGATGGGGAAGCGGAAGGGCAGGTGGAGGGACAAATTAAAATTGGTATTAACATGTACATATCGCACTACTGTCCATAAAATAAGCAGTGAGGATCTACTATTGAGCACAGTTCCCTGTGCTCTATATGTTGCAATGAAACCCATAAGGGAAAAATTCTGAAAAAGAACACACACACACACACACAATTGAATCACTTTGCTGTTCATCTGAAACTAACACAATATTGCAAACTAACATGGAGTACCTCATTGTATAACATTGTATACTACACTGTATGCTGCTGCTGCTGCTAAGTCACTTCAGTCGTGTCCGACTCTGTGCAACCCCAGAGACAGCTGCACACCAGGCTCCCCCGTCCCTGGGACTCTCCAGGCAAGAACACTGGAGTAGGTTGCCATTTCCTTCTCCAATACATGAAAGTGAAGTCGCTCAGTCGTGTCCGACTCTCACTAACCCCATGGACTCCGTCCATGGGATTTTCCAGGCAAGAGTACTGGAGTGGGGTGCCATTGCCTCCTCCAACAACACTGTATACTTCAATTAAAAAAATCTATTCATTTACGGACTGTGTTAGGCCTGCTAAATGCTATGGCAGACGTAGACAAACAGGAGCTGGTAATCTAGTGTGCAGTGTAACGACCAGTACCTTGGAAAAGTAACTATATATTCTTTTTTCCAAGAATATATACCTTGTACATATTCACATACATACAAATTCAATGTGAATAATTTGAATTTCTGGGCAGTCCCAAGATTGATGACACTGTGAGAATCAAAGAGATGGTAATCTGACTGGATGGATGTGACTAGTTCATACCAACTGAACAGGACAGTGAAGGATTTAAGGCTGTGTACATAGCACTCCGTTGTCCCACATAGAGGAGGCTTGGCATGCACAGGTCTAACTTTTGCAGTTGCCACTGGCTGTGGGGGTGCAGGAGGCCAAGGGCACGGCCGTTTTGAAGGACTCGTGTGTCAGTGAGTCCCTTGGTCTGGTGCCCGGTCTACAGCCTGACCTCAGTGTCACCATTCTCCGCCTGTCTTCGTCTACAGCCATTCTGGGGAAGGGATGAAGCATCCCAGATCTGGGTGACTGCATGGCCAATATTAAAATTACAATGCTATAATATGCAATGGTACAGAGTTCATTTTAAGGGCAGGATTCACTTTAATAGTTTTATAAGTGATTTTGGTCTTTATAAAGTCATAAGTGTAGGAAGAAATCATGAAGATTTCTCAGCTTTGCTCTGCTCTGTGTGAAAATTTGTATGCTGTACAGCAGGGTTAGCAAACTAAATCTGGCCCTTCGTTTGTCTTTATAAATAAAGTTTTATTGGAACACAACCATACTCATTCCTTTCCATATTGTCTGTGGCTAATTTCATGTTATGATGGCAGAGTGGGTTGGTTGTAACAAATACTGTATGATCCACAAAGCTGAAAATAATTTCTATTTTCCCTTAATGAAAAAGACTTGCCAACATCTGCTATGGAAATGTTCTCAAGTTCAGAAGTTTACAAAATTTCATATTGGATCCCAAGAATATTATGCCAATGTGGTGGTTCACAAGGGGTTAACAAACACAGGTGTGAAAGGTAGGCAAAGGAAGATTCATGTGGGAATAACTACAGGTAAAATGCTGGTTAAAAATTTGGATGAATCCAAAGAGAAGACCTAAATCACATTAAATATTAGCATGCATTTAAAAAAGAACAAATTAGTTGCAGGTGTAAGAGAAGAAATAGGTCAATGTTGAGGTATGAAATAACTTTCTATTTCTTTTGACTTCCTGTCATTTGAAGGATGGATAGTCCATGTATCGGTCCCAGAATCATGAACTGAAGTATTTGAGCAGGCAGCCTGGATACATCAGACAAAAATATATTTTTGCAAGTGTGACTTCCACACATTGTCTGCATTCAATGGGCACTCAGTAATTACTCATAGAATAAAGAATAAATCATTATTATTCAAATAGATCATCTCTATGCTCACCTGCTATAACAGGAGAAGTTTGACAGTCAGAGTCTAGACAGGCTGGGGTGGGAGAGGCCATGAGGAGAGGAGAGCAGAGTTTTCAAATTTTAAATAAGAGGGAAACACCCTGTAACTCAGTCCAGAAAAGTCTTCTTTTACTATAAAACAAAGGAGATCTCCAAAACAAAATGACCACTGCAGTTATAGAAGAGCTGCTGAGAAAACATCAAAAGCATTTGCAGATACTTCAGAAAATTTTGTTGCAGAGTTCTTCAGCATTAGAGAAAAGTTGTTTCCAACTTTTGCATCTGGGATTGGCAAGTAATGCTAGCACACAAACAGCCAGAACAGTCAAAGTTCAATTCTAAAATCTGTGTAATTGAGGCAAGAAACTAGTCCAAGTGCTGGGGCTCGAGTCACCTGCACAGAAGGACCAAGAACTCCCTGAAGACAGCACTGAAGTTCTGAGTGCAGGACACGCCCAAGCAGTGTGGGCTTGGCAGACTGCCTTGGAGTAGAACTGCATGGGTCAGATCAGAGAAAGATCCAGAAGCATTTGGAAGAACAAAATGAATCCAAGACTAGGGTGGTTTAGGATGGTACCTTAACCCAACAGTTCTCCAACCCACCTTGGAGTCACCTGGCAGTTTAGAAGAATTCAGTTCAGTTCAGGTCAGGTCAGTCGCTCAGCCCTGTCTGATTCTTTGTGACCCCATGGATTGCAGCATGCCAGGCCTCCCTGTCCATCACCAACTCCTGGAGCTTGCTCAAACTCATGTCCATTGAGTCAGTGACGCCACTCAACCATCTCATCCTCTGTCGTCCCCTTCTCCTCCTGCCCTCAATCTTTCCCAGCATCAGGGGCTTTTCCAGTGAGTCAGCTCTTCACATCAGGTGGTCAAAGGATTAGAGTTTCAGCATCAGTCCTTCCAATGACTATTCAGGACTGATTCCTTTAGGATGGACTGGTTGGATCTCCTTGCAGTCCAAGGGACTCTCAAGAGTCTTCTCCAACACCACAGTTCAAAAGCATCAATTCTTTGGTGCTCAGCTTTCTTTATAGTCCAACATTCACATTCATACATAAATACTGGAAAAACCATAGCTTTGACTAGATGGACCTTTGTTGGCAAAATAATGTCTCTGCTTTTCAATATGCTGTACTGACTTTCATATCCCATATAATCCTTGGTGGCTCAGATGGTAAAGAATCTGCCCGCAATGCTGGAGACCCTGGTTTGGTCCCTGGTTCGGGAAGATCCCCTGGAGAAGGGAATGGTAACCCGCTCCAGTATTCTTGCCTGGAGAATCCCATGGACAGAGGAGCCTGGTGGGCTACAGTCCATGGGGTTGCAAAGAGTCAGACATGTCTGAGCAACTGACACATATCCCACATCCAGAGATTCATAGTTAATTGGTCCCAGATGGAGATTGACTGATATCTGTAAAAGCTTCTCAAATGATACCAGTGCTCAGTTTCAGTTCAGTTCAGGTCAGTCGCTCAGTCGTGTCTGACTCTTTGTGACCCCATGAATCGCAGCACGCGAGGCCTCCCTGTCCATCACCAACTGCCAGAGTCCACCCAAATCCATGTCCATTGAGTCGATGGTGCCATCCAACCATCTCATCCTCTGTCGTCCCCTTCTCCTCCTGCCCTCAATCTTTCCCAGCATCAGGGTCTTTTCCAGTGAGCCAGCTCTTCACATCAGGTGGCCAAAGGATTGGAGTTTCAGCCTCAACATCAGTCCTTCCAACGAATATTCAGGACTGATCTCCTTTAGGACGGACTGGTTGGATCTCCTTGCAGTCCAAAGGACTCTCAAGAGTCTTCTCCAACACCACAGTTCAAAAGCATCAATTCTTTGGCACTCAGCTTTCTTTATAGTCCAACTCTCACATCCATACATGACCACTGGAAAAACCAGTTCATTTAAAACCCACAGGGATTTCTTTGGAAGGAATGATGCTGAAGCTGAAACTCCAGTACTTTGGCCACCTCATGCAAAGAGTTGACTCATTGGAAAAGACCCTGATGCTGGGAGGGATTGGGGGCAGGAGGAGAAGGGGACGACAGAGGATGAGATGGCTGGATGGCATCACTGACTCGATGGACATGAGTTTGCGTGAACTCCGGGAGTTGGTGATGGACAGGGAGGCTTGGCGTGCTGTGATTCATGGGGTCGCAAAGAGTCAGACACGACTGAGTGACTGAACTGAACTGAAGCATTTGGTATGGGAGACCGATCATTAACTCAGGTTCTGCAGGCCTGTCATTCTCACAGCACTTTAGAGATTTTTGCCATGAATTACTCATGCTATTGGGCTTCCCAGATGGCACAGTGGTAAAGAATCTGTCTGCCACTTTGGAGATGCATGTTTGATCCCTGGGTTGGGAAGATCCTCTGGAGGAGGAAATGGCAACCCACTTCAGTATTCTTGCCTATGAAGTCCCATGGGCAGAGGAGCCTGGTTGGCTATAGTCCACAGGGTCACAAAGTGTTGGACATGATTGAGATCACACTCACTCTTGCTGTCAATGATGATAATGTTTTTCTTTAACTCATTTTCTAAAACTTTAGACATACTTGAGTTTTATTCTAAGCATCTGGAAAATCACAAGTTTGGAACACTGGTAGTGCTTTTTACTAATATTTATTAAAATATGCAGTGTTAACATAAGTGTGATACCTGTACACAAGATGGTTTAAGGTGATTAAAACAATTTAGAAAAGTTAAGTGCATATTACCTAAAGCCTTCTTGTATACAGATACCCCGGAATCCACAGCATTAAGCAACCACTTCCACAGTGGTCTGAAATGCCCACCACAGGTTCACCACATTTGGTCATTTATAGTTTTGCTCATTTATTGTTTTGAATTGTGTCATTGCTCACACTACTGCACAGCGGGTGGGGATAAGGTCCTCGGCAAGTGAGAAAGCCCCACCCATGTGAGTCAGCGCAGGATCAGCAATGTTTCATGATATTGAGCTCAATTTGTTAGTAGCTCAGTCATGTCTGACTCTTTTTGACCCCATGGACTGTAGCTTGCCAGGCCCCTCTGTTCCTGGAATTCTCCAGACAATTCTCCAGGCAAGAATATTAGTGGCTCAGATGGTAAAGAATCTGTCTGCAGTGCAGGAGACCCAGGTTTGATCTCTGGATCAGGAAGACCCCATGGAGAAGAGAATGGACACCCACTCCAGTAGTTTTGCCTGAAAAATCCCATGGACGGAGAAATCCCAGGGACAGAGAAGCCTGGTGGGTTACAGTCCACTGGGTCACAAAAAGTTGGACATGACTGAGGTACTAACACTTTCACTTTTCATTCAATTTTTATGCCATAACACTTACCAAAGTATGTCTTAATAGATTTATGAACAAAATCATATGTTATGATGATATTCCAGAATCTGGGAGCTTTAAGAAGGTTTGGGGCTTTATCTTTCAGGAAGACAAAGGTGTAGTGATGTAACTAATTTGCTATTGAGAGAAACTGGTTGGTATTGCCATGTAGTTTATCCATAGATACACCTAAAAAACAATATTATCTGATGCAAATAAGTGTATTTGTTTAATTATGAGTGATGTTAATTAGGGTTTTTTTCCACTGGCTGGAAGATTTCTCTGAACCTTTAACATGCAAACACATTTTGTAGATTTCAAGGAGACTTAGTATATGCAATTTTCCAAGTTTAGTAGAGCAGAATACCCTTTCTCTTTGGACCACTAGATAAGGATCTCTAGGAATTAGCATTCTATGGTATATGGTTTGAGAAAAAGCAGTCTACTGTATAACAGCATAACTTATTTTACAGTTACCTCCAGTTATGTAGTCTATACATGTATTACAGTTAAATTTGTCCATCAGTAAAGCACATTTATGGTTAATTCTGTTTTGTCCCCATAGAGTAGAACCCTTTTTTCACAAGTTATGCTTTTTGGAATTCTGAGATGTCTTACATGGAAACTAAGTACCTGAAGGAATCCTAGGGGAATTATTTGTCTATATGATGTACGTAACTCATCAGAAGTCAAACAGTGCTCAGGGCCAAGCCTGATACAGGATTAAGAGTTTCACAGAGGGTTTTTAAGCCCCACTTTCACGTATCTGTGGGATTAGCTTCCTATCTGAGCAGTGTGAAGAGCAACAAAAATTATTCTAAAGCAATTAACTGAAGCAACAGAAAAGGAAAGAGATAAAAGGAAAATAATTGTGCAAATTTGTTGGAATAGTTACTCAAAATTGTTCAGACTTTTGTCCTGTTTTTCCCTACTGTACCATGTCTCTTTGCCAACATTCCTAAAAATTCTTTAAAAATATTGACTTGGAGGGCTTCATGCCATCTCATTATTATGGATGTGGCAAAACATATTTAAAATAATTCCTTACTGTTTAACACTTAGGTTTCCCTTGAAACCACACAAGAAAAAATATTCAGTGGACACTTCTGTGTATAAACTTTTTCAATTCACAAATGTTTGTATGTCTATATGTATCAAGCAGCATTAGACTCTGGGGGTTCAAAGGTGAGAAAAGGATTAGAGTCTCTGCCCGTGTGTGTGTGTGTGTGTGTGTGTGTGTGTGTGTGTTAATCACTAGGTCATGTCCGACTCTTTGCGACCTCATGGACTGTAGTCTACCAGGCTCCTCTGTCTGGGATTCTCCAGGCAAGAGCACTGGAGTGGGGTTGCCATTTCCTTCTCCAGGCCCTGCCCTTGAGTAGTCTAAAACAGTATTTTACAATCTCAACCTTGAAAGTTTCCTAATGAGAAGAAGACCATGGCCTAGGAACTTGAAACAAGAGATTCTTTGGGGGCCAACCTGAGAATAGCTTCTTTGAGGAAGAGGCTGGGATGTTTTCTGTTCATCTGAGTTCACTTGATTTATATTTTGATTTTTTTTTAACTTGTCTGTGTAGTGGCTCAGACGGTAAAGAATCTGCCTGCAATGCAGAAGACCCAGGTTCAATCCATGGGTAGGGAAGATCCCTTGGAGAAGAAAATGGCAACCCACTCCAACATTCTTGCCTGGAGAATCCCATGGATGGAGGAGCCTGGCGGGCTACAGACCATGGGGTCACCAAAGCGTCAGACACAACTGAGCCACTAACACCTTCACTTTAATTTACTCAGCAAATGATTTCTTTCCTATTATGGTGATCACCACTTTCTCTCTTCAAAAACTCTGCTCCATTCTTCACTGTAAACCAAAGGCTTTGCCTAAAAATATTGAAGTATAGCATTAGCTTACACAAGACTTTGAAGTGTTTTATTTTTCATTAATCTGTAGAAAATCTCTCTGTTCTCAGCTTGATATTTGAAGAAATTTTTGTTTTGTTTTTCATTTTGTAGCCCTCATTTTTTTTTGTAGTTTCTTTTTCTTTTATTGTTAACAAATTAAATGCTATTTAAAGTGTAAAAAAAAAAAAAAAAAAAAGACTTCATATGGTTGCTGTTGTCAATAATTCCTCAGTTTATTCCAAAGCCAGGGTACATTGTTCTCACATAACCACTTGTCATTCTAATAAGCTCGGTGGGAATTGTTAGGAATTATCTGAAGAAGAACTAAAGACCCTCTTGATGAAAGTGAAAGAGGAGAGTTAAAAAGTTGGCTTAAAGCTCAACATTCAGAAAACTAAGATCATGGCATGAGGTCCGATTACTTCATGGCAGATAGATGGGGAAACAGTGGCTGACTTTACTTTTCTAGGCTTCAAAATCACTGCAGATGGTGATTGCAGCCATGAAATTAAAAGACGCTTACTCCTTGGAAGGATAACCAACCTAGACAGCATATTAAAAAGCAGAGATGTTATTTTGGCAACAAAGTTCCATCTAGTCAAGGCTATGATTTTTCCAGTGGTCATGTACGGATGTGAGATTTGGACTATAAAGAAAGCTGAGCACTGAAGAATTGATGCTTTTGAACTGTGGTGTTGGAGAAGACTCTTGAGAGTCCCTTGGACTGCAGGGAGATCTAACCAGTCCATCCTAAAGGAGATCAGTCTTGGGTATTCATTGGAAGGACTGATGTTAAAGCTGAACCTCCAATACTTTGGCCACCTGATGCAGAGAGCTGATTCATTTGAAAAGACCCTGATGCTGGGAAAGATTGAGGGCAGGAGGAGAAGGGGATGACAGAAAATGAGATGGTTGGATGGCATCAGCGACTCAATAGACGTGGATTTGGGTGGACTCTGGGAGTTGGTGATGGACAAGGAGGCCTGGCGTGCTGCGGTTCATGGGGTTGCAAAGAGTTGGACATGACTGAGTGACTGAACTGAACTGATCTGAACAGGTACCTCACCTTGGCAAGGAGATTAACCTCAGAGGAGTCAGTGGGGTTTCTCACTTGTGTTACTCACAGTGGCTGTCTAGGGAGTGTCCATCCAGATAATTTTTAAACTTCCATTTTGCTTTGGATGTGTGGGGAAAGGAATGTATATTTGTTTGGGGTTATTTGGGATTGCTTTTTCCCATTCTTCACCAACACAGTAGAGGTGCAGGGTGATTTCAGCATGTGTGTCTAATGAAATGAACTGCAGGGTGATTTCAGCGTGTGTGTCTGGAGTGGGGATCTGATAAGTTTTCTGTCTTCATCAAATGATGCAATCTGTCAAAGAATACCACCAACCGTTTTTCAGTTTTAGGTGTTTTCAGTCCTATCATAGTTTGTAAATAAGGTCTTGTTAACTTGGTACAAATAGTGCATTTTTGGTGAGACAGGATGGAAAAAAAGATAGGAAATGCTTTCCAATCTGATGAGAGAAGTGATGGACAAAGGAAACCACCACGACAAAATCGCTGCAGAATACAAATGTGCCTGTTAAACGGCACGGCGGAACCTGTAAAAGAAAGCGCTGCTGGGCACCGCATCCTGATAACACAGCATCCCAGAACCGTTTCTCATTTGCATGAGCACCGTCTTATATCTTTTCTCTGAAAGCAAAATCAAGTCTTAAAACATGTCTGCTGGGGAAAATATTAAATTATGGAATCATTCCAACCAGAAGACACCATGGTGAAGAAATTAAAAAAAAAATTCAGTTATGTATATTGCCTCTAAAATGACCATGACTGTGAATATGCAAAAGAGAGAATGTAAGTGAACATGCTGATTGAAAAGGATAGAAGCACTGACTGCCCCTTAATAACAATAATGCCTCAAATTGGTGTGTTTTTCTCTGAATTTACGATTAACCATAAATCATCAAAAGATTTACTATTTCGCTTGGACTCATTTGTGTTTAATGTTCCAAGGAGTCAGAGATGGAGACAGGATGTTTTTGTAAAGAAAATGATCCAGTGTTTAATGCTTTTCAAATCTCATTCTACTAACAGTATATCTTTCCTAAATAGCTTCCATTTTTATGGCCATTCCATCACCACGAGTCTTGTTGATGAATAGGACTCTTATTTATCATGTGTGTAAATACTCAGGAACTTTCTGTAACAGAGGCAGGTGATTAGGCCTATTCAGCGTCTTTCCTTCATAACTCATGGACCCACCTCAACAGGAGAGGAGGGTTTCTAATTACCAGTACTATATAAACAGTAGGAAACTCTCACAGCAAACCATTTATTCAAATTTTCTAACTGATATCAAAGAAAGAGATGCCTGAGCCTCAGTTTTTCTTCTACCCTAATTCTATATTCTCTGAATTTATAGACTAATTTCTAAAGAAAGCTGAGTGCTGAAGAATGGATGCTTTTTAACTGTGGTGTTGGAGAAGACTCTTGAGAGTCCCTTGGACTGCAAGGAGATTCAACCAGTCCATCCTAAAGGAAATCAGTCCTGAATAGTCATTGGGAGGACTGATGCTGAAGCTGAAACTAAAGACATCTGATGCAAGGAACTGACTCATTAGAAAAGGTCCTGATGCTGGGAAAGATTGAAGGCAGGAGGAGAAGGGGACAACAGAGGATGAGATGGTTGGATGGCATCACCAACTCGATGGACATGAGTTTGAGCAAACTCTGGGAGTTGGTGATGGACAGGGAGGCCTGGCGTGCTGCAGTCCATGGGGTCGCAAAGAGTCGAACACAACTGAGTAACTGAACTGAACTGAACTGAACTATCTTTGCAGCCCTTATCATGAAAGCATCCAGACTTGATTTTAGATTTTTCTGGACCCTAGACCCTAGGTTCTCTAGATACTAGAGAATCGAGTTAGAATACATTTATTGTTTTACAAACTTCTGAAAAACATAGCAGATCTGTTTAAGTGCTTTTGATTGCAAATGATAAAAATTTACAATTCAAATTTGCTTAAGCTAAATAGGGATTTCTTTATTCACATCACTGAAAAGTACAAGATCCTAAGAGGCTCGCAGTGTGTCTGGACCTTAGGGGTCAAATGACGCCCCAGGGTCTGATGCTCTGGCATCTGCTCCTCCAGGCTGCTGTCCTCACCTGCAGATTCTGTCTCAAGGAAGATGGCTGCCGTCAAATACAGATCTACAGATTCTGAGATTCAAGACCCTCGGAACAGAAAGGGTCCTCCTCATTGCACATTTTGAGGAGATGCCCTGAGTCCCACATGCCCAAGTCTAAACTAGTCCCTGTGACAAGGAGGAAGAAATAATACACCCTGGTCTCGTGGCACGTGGTCACCCTTGGAGCAGAGAAGGGGGTCAATCCCAACCAAACCTCATTAACTGAAAAGATTGGTTTTCCCCCAATAAAGCTGGGTCTAAACTAGAAGAAGGGTCAATGGAATTTAAGCAGCAAATAAAATAACAAGAACATAAAAATAAATCAATTAGAGAAATAAAATCAAAACAAACATACAAATATGCACTACAATTATTTTACCCTTTAAACTCAGAAGAAACGCAAGCCTTCCTGCCACTATTTTCCATTGAAGACAATAAATAGCATCCTTTGTTAGCCCACAAAGTAACTCATAAAGGGCTGGTAACACATCGGGCGTTCAGGGGAGAGAATGGACCAGCCCACCGAGCTCTGGTCAACTGCACATTCAGATGTTCAAGTGTGCTGCAGAGTGAAGCCAGACAGAACCCATTTTTCCAGAGCTACAGAAATAGTTTTTATTGAGCTTTGGGTATCACCATAGGTCAGAGCTACTCAAATTTAAATTCTAGTCATTCTCAGAATACCTCAAATTTGGAAAAATATCTCTCTTCGTAAACAAGAAGATCAAACAGAATCAGTTTTACCAAGAGAACAAAAGACTGGGACATTTTCTACTAACCAGTTTAAAGACAGAAGAAAAAAAAATGTTTTTTAAAAAAGCTAGCAAATAAGAGACCTGAAAAAAAAGAAGCAAGACTCACAAGAATGTTGTATCTTATGTATTTGACTGTACAGCCACTTTAAATAGTTCAAAATAACTATTAAACTATACGTTGAGAGTGTTATAAAACCTTGTAACACATATTTTAACTCTGCCCTTCATCTATTTCAAACTGCTTTATTAACCATCTACTATAGGAAATATCAATAACCTCAGATATGCAGATGACACCACCCTTATGGCAGAAAGTGAAGAGGAACTCAAAAGCCTCTTGATGAAAGTGAAAGAGGAGAGTGAAAAAGTTGGCTTAAAGCTCAACATTCAGAAAACGAAGAGCATGGCATCCAGTCCCATCACTTCATGGGAAATAGATGGGGAAACAGTGGAAACAGTGTCAGATTTTATTTTTCTGGGCTCCAAAATCACTGCAGATGGTGACTGCAGCCATGAAATTAAAAGATGCTTACTCCTTGGAAGGAAAGTTATGACCAACCTAGATAGCATATTGAAAAGCAGAGACATTACTTTGCCAATAAAGGTTCATCTAGTCAAGGCTATGGTTTTTCCTGTGGTCATGTATGGATGTGAGAGTTGGACTGTGAAGAAGGCTGAGTGCCGAAGAATTGATGCTTTTGAACTGTGGTGTTGGAGAAGACTCTTGAGAGTCCCTTGGACTGCAAGGAGATCTAACCAGTGCATTCTGAAGGAGATCAGCCCTGGGATTTCTTTGGAAGGAATGATGCTAAAGCTGAAACTCCAGTACTTTGGCCAACTCATGCAAAGAGTTGACTCATTGGAGAAGACTCTGATGCTGGGAGGGATTGGGGGCAGGAGGAGAAGGGGACGACAGAGGATGAGATGGCTGGATGGCATCACCAACTCCATGGACATGAGTCTGAGTGAACTCCGGGAGTTGGTGATGGACGGGGAGGCCTGGTGTGCTGCGATTCATGGGGTCGCAAAGAGTCGGAGACGACTGAGCGACTGAACTGAATTGATAGGAAAAACACAGCGCCGGTCCACTGAGGTTGACACCTCTGTACTCCATCACTCACACCCCAGCGTGGACCACCCTTCTCACTGAAATACTAGGAGTCTGGTGTCTGCAGCATGTAGCTGGCGACTGAGGCCATGGGTGAGGGTGGGCATGACAGGAGGGCGGGGGGCCTGAGGCCTAAAGAGGTGCACTGCCATGGAGTGTCAATCCAGAGATGAAATGAGTGAGTCTCCAACTCTTTACCTCCTCCTGTTAAAGAGAAGGAAACTGAACTCAGGTCTACTGAGTGCTTGTAAGTCTGCAGAGACAGCTACTCTAATAAATGAGTCAGTGTCAACTGCTAAAGACACTGGTTGTTGTTGTTGTTTTGGGCTTCCCTGCTAGCTCAGATGGTAAAGAATCCACGTGCAATGTAGGAGACCTGGGTTCGATCCCTGGGTTGGGAAGATCCCCTAGAGGAGGTCTTATTGCTGTTTAGCGGCTAAGTTGTATTCAGCTCTTTTGGGACTCCTTGGACTGTAGCCTACCAGGCTCTTCTGTCCATGGGATTTCCCAGGCAAGAATACTGGAGAGAGTTGTCATTTTCTTCTCCAGGGGATCTTCCCAATCCAGGTATTGAACCCGTGTCTCCTGCATTGGCAGGCAGATTCTTTAACCACTGAGCCACCTGGGAAGTCCATAATTATGGTTATCACTTAGGAAATGAAAGGAAAAGTGGGACTGAGGTTGGTATCAAAAGGAACTTCAAATTTATCTGAAATGTTTTATTTCTAGAAAAAAATGAAATAGTATCAAAAATTCTTAACAATGATCAATTCTGAGTTGTAACAAAACAGCTATTAAATTATTTTCTGAACTTTTTATATCACTTGTAAAAAAGTTTATAATATTACCACAAATAAAGGAAGAAGTAAAAAATAAGCAACTCTCTGTGCTAAAACCTGTCCCCGTGAGAGCAGGCACACGTGGATTATTATGTCTAAAATCATTCTGAGCTTGAAATAGAGCCTGAATATTTCAGACTTCAGTTCAGTTCAGTTCAGTCCCTCAGTCATGTCTGACTCTCTATGACCCCATGAACTGCAGCACTCCCTGTCCATCACCAATTCCTGGAGTCCACACAAACCTATATCCATTGAGTTGGTGATGCCATCCAACCATCTCATCCTCTGTCGTCCCCTTCTCCTCCTGCCCTCAATCTTTCTCAGCATCAGGATCTTTTCAAATGAGTCAGCTCTTCACATCAGGTGGCCAAAGTATTGGAGTTTCAGCTTTAGCATCATTCCTTCCAAAGAAATCCCAGGGCTCATCTCCTTCAGAATGGACTGGCTGGATCTCCTTGCAGTCCAAGGGACTCTCAAGAGTCTTCTCCAACACCACAGTTCAAAAGCATCAATTCTTCGGTGCTCAGCTTTCTTTATAGTCCAACTCTCACACCCACACATGACCACAGGAAAGACCATAGACTTGACTAGATGGACCTTTATTGGCAAAGTAATGTCTCTGCTTTTGAATATGCTGTCTGCTGCTGCTGCTGTCTAGGTTGTTCATAACTTTTCTTCCAAGAAGCAAGCATCTTTTAATTTCATGGCTGCAATCACCATCCACAGTGATTTTGGAGCCCAGAAAAATAAAGTCAGCCACTGTTTCCACTGTTTCCCCGTCTATTTGCCATGAAGTGATGGGACCAGATGCTATGATCTTCGTGTTCTGAATGTTGAGTTTTAAGCTAACTTTTTCACTCTCCTCTTTCACTTTCATCAAGAGGCTCTTTAGTTCCTCTTCACTTTCTGCCATAAGGGTGGTGTCATCTGCATATCTGAGGTTATTGATATTTCTCCCAACAATCTTGATTCCAGCTTGTGCTTCCTTCAGCCCAGCGTTTCTCATGATGTACTCTGCATATAAGTTAAACAAACAGGGTGACAATATACAGCCTTGATGTACTCCTTTTCCTATTTGGAACCAGTCTGTTGTTCCATGACCAGTTCTAACTGTTGCTTCCTGACCTGCATACAGATTTCTCAAGAGGCAGATCAGGTGGTCTGGTATTCCCATCTCTTTCAGAATTTTCCACAGTTTATTGTGATCTACACAGTCAAAGGCTTTGGCATAGTCAATAAAGCAGAAGTAGATGTTTTTCTGGAACTCTCTTGCTTTTTCCATGATCCAGCGGATGTTGGCAATTGGATCTCTGGTTCCTCTGCCTTTTCTAAAACCAGCTTGAACATCAGAAAGTTCACGGTTCACATATTGCTGAAGCCTGGCTTGGAGAATTTTGAGCATTACTTTACTAGCGTGTGAGATGAGTGCAATTGTGCGGTAGTTTGAGCACTCTTTGGCATTGCCTTTCTTTGGGATTGGAATGAAAACTGACCTTTTCCAATCTTGTGGCCACTGCTGAGTTTTCCAAATTTGCTGGCATATTGAGTGCAGCACTTTCACAGCATCATCTTTCAGGATTTGGAATAGCTCCACTGGAATTCCATCACCTCCACTAGCTTTGTTCGTGGTGATGCTTTCTAAGGCCCACTTGACTTCACATTGCAGGATGTCTGGCTCTAGGTGAGTGATCACACCATCATGATTATCTGGGTCGTGAAGCTCTTTTTTGTACAGTTCTTCTGTGTATTCTTGCCACCTCTTCTTAATATCTTCTGCTTCTGTTAGGTCCATACCATTTCTGTCCTTTATCGAGCCCATCTTTGCATGACATGTTCCTTTGGTATCTCTGATTTTCTTGAAGAGATCCCTAGTCTTTCCCATTCTGTTGTTTTCCTCTATTTCTTTGCATTGATCACTGAAGAAGGCTTTCTTATCTCTTCTTGCTATTCTTTGGAACTCTGCATTCAGATGTTTATATCTTTCCTTTTCTCCTTTGCTTTTTGCTTCTCTTCTTTTCACAGCTATTTGTAAGGCCTCCCCAGACAGCCATTTTGCTTTTTTTCATTTCTTTTCCATGGGGATGGTCTTGATCCCTGTCTCCTGTACAATGTCAGGAACCTCATTCCATAGTTCATTAGGCACTCTATCTATCATCTATTTCTCACTTCCACTGTATAATCATAAGGGATTTGATTTAGGTCATACCTGAATGGTCTAGTGGTTTTCCCTACTTTCTTCAATTTCAGTCTGAATTTGGCAATAAGGATTTCATGGTCTGAGCCACAGTCAGCTCCTGGTCTTGTTTTTGCTAATTGTATAGAGGCCCTCTCTGTATCCTCTCTCTAACTCTAGTCTTCATCTCCCTGATCTTTCTATCAGATCAGAGCTCTGAGATGCTCTAACTCTAATCCTCAGCTCCCTGATCTTTCTATCAGATCAGAGCTCTGAGATGAATCCAGCAGGGCGAGCTCAGTCCCTGGCTGTGTGTGTGCGTGCGGGGTCACTCAGCTAACTCTGTGGCCCCGCCAGGCTCCTCTCTGTGGAATTTTTCAGGCTGGAATAGTGAAGCTACTTGACATTTCCTACTCCAGGGTTCTTCCTGGATCAGGGATTGAACCATGTCTCCTGTGCTGGCAGACAGATTATCACTATACCACCTGGGAAGGCCTCACTGCCTGGCACCACTTCAGAAAGCAGCCACGGGACCCTCAGGGGATGGCGGTGACAGATCGGAGGCATTTCCCTCCAGCACCATATTGTGTTAACTTTCTTTGTTTCCTTTAAATCACAGGATGACCTGCTTTCAGCTTGGAAGTTATAACCAGTGACTGAATGAGAACAATACTTTTCATCAAAAATAACAAAAGAGCCAAAGATTCCTCAAAGATTCCAGAGCACTGAGAAGACAAGTGACAAACACGCAATCTGACCACTAAAATTAGAGGCACAGACTTTCAAAAGCAGGTAGACTTTCCGCATTAAAATATGATTTTCCCCACACATTGATCTGTAGATATTTATGCAACTGTGCCCGGCTGCTGTATTATTAAGTATATTTGGAGTTAGATGCACAGTACATTAATTTGATGGATTATAATGGTATCTAGTTAAGTTCATCTTACATTTTACCTTCTAGGCCTGTGGTGTTGAAACAGTGCTCAAACTCATTTCTCAGTAAATGAGTTCATGTAAAGAAAGTTCTCTGCCCCAAGGTCTCTTTGGACCCCAAATATAAATTTACATATTGCAGCAGTAAATAAGTATGCAGCAAATTAAGAGAAGACCCAAGTATTGCTCTTGTCTGGCACTGGAAGTTAACAGTCTGTGTTTCATGAGAACTGAAAAATCAGCACGAATTGTTTTGAGTGTAAGCAAACCAACAGGAGGACACACAGGTTTTTAATTATAGTAGCTCACATGGATGGGAGCGCATAGCTCACGTGGATCGGAGCGCGTAGCTCACATGGATCAGAGAGCGTTACGGAATTGTTGGATGATCTGAATAGTACTAAGATTTTGAAATAAAACTGGGAAAATATCAGGGATTTATCCACAATAAACTAACTCACAATGAGAAAAGAAAGGATCCCTGAGAGGTGTTTGGCTCATCTTAGAAGAGCAATACTTCAGGAGGCGTCTCCTCTAACCCACAGAACGTGGTCCTTGTGTTCGCGCTCAGTCACTCAGCCGCGTCTGACTCTTCGTGGCCCCATGGACTGTAACCTGCCAGGCGCCTCTGTCCATGGAATTTTCAGGCAAGAGTACTAGAGCGAGTTGCTATTTCCTACCCCAGGGATCTTCCCAGCGCAGGGAGCGGACCTGTGTCTCCCGCACCTCCTATACTGGCAGCCAGGTTCTTCACCACTTGCCACCTGGGAGGCCCAGTGTATTCCTTACAGGCCATCTTCTAGTCTTTGTGACCATCTGGTCTTTGCTTAAATGTCTCCATCTCTAATCAACCCCTTACTCTCCTGTCATTTCTGCCCAGTGGCCCCGAGCTTCCTCCTGACACCTGCAGAATAAAGCTGACCCCCTTCTGGGGAGGGCCACTCTCCAGTGCCAGGACTCAGCTGGCACACCTTCTCAGGCTCCACCTAAACAGGTTACATGTCCCCAGTTCCTTCATGGTGTGTGTTGCTTTGTTCAGTTCACATGGCTTTGCAATGGTCAAAATCCTCTGCACATCGTTTTAAACAGTCATCTTAAAGAAAAGTCCCGATAGGAAACTGAATACTCAAAGAGTTCCTGATAGAAAACAAATAACACATTTTTAAAAAATGAAATTTAATTTTTGCTTTAAAAATAAACACCTGAACAAATCCAGTCAGATATAATTATATGGGTAAATAATATATTATATATATGTATAAATATATGTATAATATATACATATAGATAATACATGCATGTAGACATGCAGATATATATGTATCCAGACACACACACACACACACACACACACACACACACACACACACACACATCCATATGAGAGAGAGAGACTCCCTTCATTTTTCCTGGAAGGTACACCCAGTTTAAACATAAGTTCCAGTAAAATTTTTTCATCACTAACCTTGTTAAGAAAGCCCAAAGGCTTCACATTCTCCTGACAGAAAACTGGATGTGAAGATTAGGACCCCATCTCAGGGCATGGGATCTGTGTATGTGGAGGCATCATTTCGGGGATGGAGATAATAAAACCGTATGGTGTTCAGTCATGTCCGACTCTTTGTGACCCCGTAGACTATAACCTGTGAAGCTCCTCTGTCCAAGGAATTCTCTAGGCAAGAATCCTGGAGTGGGTTGCCATTTCCTTCTCCAAAACTCTATAGAGTGCAAGGTAAGAATTTAATGCACCAAATATATATTATGTAGTTAATGTGTACAAACTTGTGGTTGTGAGATACACAAGGAATAGACACCATAAAATAGATGCTAGAGGCCAGTGCAAATTAAACACTCCTGTTCCTGTTCATTCACTCATTCAACCAATATTTATCGAGCATCTACCATGTATAAGCATTGTTCTGATAAATACAAGAGTATCAATGTGCTTAGAACAGAATGAGCAATAGAAAGGTGGACTGCAAATAATTTTAGATGACTGGAGCTGTTTTAAGTGGTCCTGCAGCTTCAACTAGTCCATGACAAAGAAAGCATTTTCTGCCTTCATAAATAATCCAGCATTCGGTAATAATAATAATAGAGTGTTAATAGCAACCTTGACTTGAGAGCTTATTGTGTGCCCAAGCAATGAGCTAAGCCCTTTACATTCATTATATACTTAATCTTCACAACAATACTTTTATCACTGTTTTCCATGCAGAGAAGCTAAAGATTAATTACCCAAGGTACTATAGCACATAAGCACATATAGTATATTATTTGCAAAAATGGCAATTCTCCCTAAAACCATGCCCTTCGCAGTGAAACCTTGCAGCTCGTCCAGTCAAGAGGCAGGCTCTATTTTCCGTTTCTTTGAATGGCCTTGCAACTTGCGTTAGTCAGCTAGATACAATAAAAATGGCAAAGCACCAGTTCCCAGCCTCAACCTCGGAAGACCTTGCAAACTTGTGCTCTCTCTCTCTGACCCCTGAGATCGCCATATGAACAAGCCCAAAGCAGCCGGCTGGAGAATAAGAGATGCACGGGAGAAGCTTCCAGGCGAGGTCACCCCAAACAGCCAGTATCAAGTGGCGCATCCACTGATGCATGAAAGAGCTGGCAGAGGACAGCCGAGCCATCCAGAACCACCAGCAGTCACCCTGCTGGCTTGTGAGCAGTAATAAAGGCTCCTTGTTTGAAGCCACTAAGTCTTGGGATGGTTACTCGGGATTCTGAAGCCCAGGATGGTCTGACTTCAGATGTTGTGTGTTTAATCACTGTATAACGTCATGTCATCTGATGAAACAAGAATCTCTACCTTAGATTTATGGGATTTTTTTTTTTCTGTATCAGATGACCTAGTAATAATACATTTTCAATGATTTTGCTTTTTCCTAATTCTCCCAAACAAGAAGAGGTCCATCTTGTTTATGCAAATTGATTTACCTGTTTTAAGATTGTTTTTCTCCCCAAATGCTCGTTTCCAGCTGCTCTGGGTCAGGGGTAGAGACAGAGGGTTCCAACAGCCTTTTGGCACCCGGAGCCGAGAGCCATCTGTTTGGCTGTAGGCTATTCACCAAGGACCCGGCAAGTAACATGTTTCTGACCAGTGGTGGATAATTTGATAGCTCATCATTACCCAATAAATATGCTAATCATTGCCCCTGAAGTGGGACTGAAACAGTAATTTGGTTGCGAAGCATCTAGTGCTTGTCTGGATGATAGAGAAGACATGTGATCCCGGCTTAACTTCATAAAACTGTCATGCTGTTACTTATCCTCTTACTTGACCCCCAAACTCTGATCTATCCATCATCATGCACAAGAGATTAAATGGTCCTCCCTGTTAGCTGATAAATAAGTAGATACTCACTTTCTTTGACATGTTATCATTTTACCCTTTTCCCATCCAGTTTTGTCCAGATGAATTTTCCTCTTCAATAACTTTAATAGATTAGCTTAGGTTTCCGAGACAGAGTAATGAGAGACCAGTGTAGATCAAGGGGTCGCTCACTCGTTCCCTCCAAGTCTGGATGTCCAGTCACTCACTCAGCAAGTGCCTTCTGTTTGCAACATGACTTAAAATCAGATTCTGGAACCTATTAAGCCACCTCAATTGGATAAAAGTTCTTCTTAATTAAGTAATCATAGTGTGACACCTATCTAATATTGAAAATAATATGAAAATGTTTAAACTACTTACTTCTATAGTCATCATTTTATCTTTTTAATAATGATCAAGAAAATGAATCTAAAAACCTCTAAAGTACTTGTTCCTAATTTCACCATATGCTTTACCTTGTATTTAAAGATTGCTATTGTTAATAGATTAGTAGGGAATGAGAACCGGAATCCTATGCATTGCCTTGAGTATTTAAGCACTGTAAGCAGTGCCCCTGGGAATGGGTGGTGTTTAATCTGTGAGGTTTTACAAGGCAGTGGAGGGGAGATGGTCATAGATTTACCAGAAATAAGTATTTGATAACAATCATTTTAACTGACCTGCCTTTCTTGATAGATTCTTTAAAAGATATCCACTAGATTCTGAATGGAAATAACAGTAATAATTATTAAGCACACATGTGTGCTAAGCATTAAATACACATCATCCCACTTAATTTTTAAAACAATTCTCTGAATTAGGTATTAGAGACCCTGATGCTTGGAAAGATTTAGGGCAATAGAAGAAGGGGATAACAGCGGATGAGATGATTGGATGGCACCACGGACTCAATGGACAGGAGTCTGAGCAAACTCCAGGAGATAGTGAAGGACAGGGAAGCCTGGTGTGCTGCAGTCCTTGGGATCACAAAGAGTTGGACACGACTGACAGACTGAATGATGTTCACTCCTGAGAACTTAACCTGCCTCATCCAGAGCTCAGCCTCATCCAGAGCTCAGACTCCACCCTCTGCTCCTCCAGAATCAAGCTGCGGTGATCGGAGCCGCAGCAGTCCAATTCAGTGTCTCGGTCACTAGACGGCCTTTGTGAGTGAGAGACCAGTAAGCAGAGATATCTGAGTAGTGCCTTTGAACACAATAATTTGGCTAAAACCTCACAACTGAAAATCTTCAAAGCAATATAAACCTCCAGGAAAACTATAATGATTAAGTGGAATCTGCATTTAATGAAAATTACCTACAGCAACCCGTTCCAGTATTCTTGCTTGAGAAATCCCATGGACAGAGACCCTGGTGGGCTATAGTCCATGGGGTCACAAAGAATTGGACATTACTGAAGCCTCACACACACACATCTAATAATTACCTTTCCTTCCTTCTCAAACTTTCAGAAATTCCTAGAGCTGTGAAATGCCTGACCAGACGTCTCTGTTACCACTTTGCCAGTATCCTCTCCTACCCCCACCCCAACTTTCTAGCAGAAATACCAAAACTAAATAAAGGTAATTTTCTTTCCGTATTTTTAAAGGTAGGAATTTTCTATTCCCTCAGTTTTCCTGAGTCTGGTTTTGATTTTTTGGCAAGGTGGGAGTAGGGAGAATGTTCCTCTGGTTTAGGAAGGCAGGATGGTGGACTTTGGCCACCGTGAAAAGAAAAAAAAAAGAACAAAGAAACTAACTGCGTTCGTTAGCTGGTTAGCAAGTTGGTTAGTTAGTTGGTTAGTTAGTTAATTGGACCCAGTAACATTAAACAGAAATACCTTAGGAAAAAGGCAACCAATGAGATGTTTCCAAGGGAATCAAAATTCCTTAGAAGGGCAGTGAGGTATCAAGAATGAAGCCTGGACTGTATGGGGCAGCACCCAGTGAAGGAGCGGCTTGCTCTGATGCTCTACAGACAAAGCCGCCTAGAGCCCCAAGGAGATGGTGAGCATGCCGTCCTGTCTGCTTTTCCATCTCAACACAGGTAATGTGAGAGCCTCCCTGGCAGCTCAGATGGGGAAGAATCTGCCAGCAGTGCAGGAGACCCAGGTTCGATCCCTGACTCAGAAAGATCCCCGGAGAAGGGAAAGGCAATCCACTCCAGTGTTCTTGTCTGGAGAACCCCATGGACAGAGCAGCCTGGCCGGCCACCGTGGGCTACAGTCCATGGGGTCAAAAAGGGTTGGACACGACTGAGTGGCTTTTACTTTTCATAGCTGATGTGAACATAACGAACAGCCAGCAGGGCTGCCCGTCTGGGGTCCAGCCTCCAGAGCAGCTAGTGGAGGCCGCTGCATTCACCCAGACTTTCTGGGGGGCCCATGTGGCTCCATGCACCCCCTCTCCTCCTCTTCTCCCCATCCCCCTCCTTTGCTTCTTTTTGAAAAAATGCAAACCTACAGGAAAGCTGCAAGACTAGTACACTAGCATGAATCGCATGCGCTGCTCACCTAGATCACTAGTAGGTGCCCAACATGCTACTGGAATCAGAGGAGAAATAACTCCAACAAGAATGAAGGGATGGTGCCAAAGCAGAAACAACATTCAATTGTGGATGGGACTGGTGATAGAAGCAAGGTTCGATGCTATAAAGAGCAATGTTGCATAGGAACCTGGGATGTTAGGTCCGTGAATAAAGGCAAATTGGAAATGGTCAAACAAGAGATGGCAAGAATGAACATCGACATTCTAGGAATCAGCGAACTAAAATGGACTGGAATGGGTGAATTTAACTCAGAGGACCATTATATCTACTACTGCAGGCAGGAATCCCTTAGAAGAAATGGAGTAGCCATCATGGTCAACAAAAGAGTCCGAAATGCAGTACTTGGATGCAATCTCAAAAATGACAGAATGATCTCTGTTCATTTCCAAGGCAAACCATTCAATATCACAGTAATCCAAGTCTATGCCCCAACCAGTAATGCTGAAGAAGCTGAAGTTGAATGTTCCATGAAGACCTACAAGACCTTTTAGAACTAACACCCAAAAAAGATGTCCTTTTCATTATAGGGGACTGGAATGCAAAAGTAGGAAGTCAAGAAACACCTGGAGCAACAGGCAAATTTGGTCTTGGAATATGGAATGAAGCAGGGCAAAGACTAATAGAGTTTTGCCAAGAAAATGCACTAGTCATAACAAACACCCTCTTCCAACAACACGAGAAGATCTATACATGGACATCACCAGATGGTCAACACCGAAATCAGATTGATTATATTCTTTGCAGCCAAAGATGGAGAAGCTGTATACAGTCAGCAAAAACAAGACCGGGAGCTGACTGTGGCTCAGATCATGAGCTCCTTATTGCCAAATTCAGACTTAAATTGAAGAAAGTAGGGAAAACCACTAGACCATTCAGGTATGACCTAAATCAAATCCCTTATGATTAGATAGTGGAAGTGAGAAATAGATTTAAGGGACTAGATCTATTAGAGTGCCTGATGAACTATGGACAGAGGTTCGTGATATTGTACAGGAGACAGGGATCAAGACCATCCCCATGGAAAAGAAATGAAAAAAAGCAAAATGGCTGTCCAGGGAAGCCTTACAAATAGCTGTGAAAAGAAGAGAAGCAAAAAGCAAAGGAGAAAAGGAAAGATATAAGCATCTGAATGCAGAGTTCCAAAGAATAGCAAGAAGAGATAAGAAAGCCTTCTTCGGCAATCAATGCAAAGAAATAGAGGAAAACAACAGAATGGGAAAGACTAGAGATATCTTCAAGAAAATCAGAGATACCAAGGGTACATTTCATGCAAAGATGGGCTCGATAAAGGACAGAAATGGTATGGACCTAACAGAAGCAGAAGATATTAAAAAGAGATGGCAAGAACACACAGAAGAACTGTACAAAAAAGATTTTCATGACCAAGATAATCACGATGGTATGATCACTCACCTAGAGCCAGACATCCTGGAATGTGAAGTCAAATGGGCCTTAGAAAGCATCACTACGAACAAAGCTAGTGGAGATGATGGAATTCCAGTGGAGCTATTTCAAATCCTGAAAGATGGTGCTGTGTAAGTGCTGCACTCAATATGCCAGCAAATTTGGAAAACTCAGCAGTGGCCAAAGGACTGGAAAAGGTCAGTTTTCATTCCAATCCCAAGGAAAGGCAATGCCAAAGAATGCTCAAACTACCACACAATTACACTCATCTCACATGCTAGTAAAGTAATGCTCAAAATTCTCCAAGCCAGGCTTCAGCAATACATGAACCATGAACTTCCAGATGTTCAAGCTGGTTTTAGAAAGGGCAGAGGAACCAAAGATCAAATTGCCAACATCTGCTGGATCATCGAAAAAGCAAGAGAGTTCCAGAAAAACATCTACTTCTGCTTTATTGACTATGCCAAAGCCTTTGACTGTGTGGATCACAATAAACTGTGGGAAATTCTGAAAGAGATGGGAATACCAGACCACCTGACCTGCCTCTTGAGAAACCTATATGCAGGTCAGGAAGCAACAGTTAGAACTGGACATGGAACAACAGACTGGTTCCAAATAGGAAAAGGAGTATGTCAAGGCTGTATATTGTCACCCTGCTTATTTAATTTATATGCAGAGTACATCATGAGAAACACTGGACTGGAAGAAACACAAGCTGGAATCAAGATTGCTGGGAGAAATATCAATAACCTCAGATATGCAGATGACACCACCCTTATGGCAGAAAGTGAAGAGAAACTAAAAAGCCTCTTGATGAAAGTGAAAGTGGAGAGTGAAAAGGTTGGCTTAAAGCTCAACATTCAGAAAACGAAGATCATGGCATCTGGTCCCATCACTGCATGGGAAATAGATGGGGAAACAGTGGAAACAGTGTCAGATTTTATTTTGAGGGGGGTTCCAAAATCACTGCAGATGGTGACTGCAGCCATGAAATTAAAAGACAGTTACTCTTTGGAAGAAAAGTTATAACCAACCTAGATAGCATATTGAAAAGCATAGGCATTACTTTGCCAACAAAGATCCGTAAAGCTGTGGTTTTTCCAGTGGTCACGTATGGGTGGAGAGTTGGACTGTGAAGAAAGCTGAGCGCCGAAGAATTGATGTTTTTGAACTGTGGTGTTGGAGAAGACTCTTGAGAGTCCCTTGGACTGCAAGAAGATCCAACCAGTCTATTCTGAAGGAGATCAATCCTGGAATTTCTTTGGAAGGAATGATGCTAAAGCTGAAACTCCAGTATTTTGGCCACCTCATGCGAAGAGCTGACTCATTGGAGAAGACTCTGATGCTGGGAGGGATTGAGGGCAGGAGGAGAAGGGGATGACAGAGGATGAGATGGCTGGATGGCATCACTGACTTGATGGGTGTGCGTCTGAGTGACCTCTGGGAGTTGGTGATGGACAGGGAGGCCTGGCGTGCTGCGGTTCATGGGGTCGCAAAGAATCGGACACGACTGAGCGACTGATCTGATCTGATCTGATCCGACTCTGTGACCCCATGGACTGCAGCATGCCAGGCTTCCCTGTCCATCACCATCTCCCAGAGCTGCTCAAACCCATGGCCGTTGACTAACCCTCAATTTAAGTCTGTCTGATTGTTTACTCGTGATTAGACTCCAGTTACATGTGTACTGTATCAGTGATCATGTGTCATTCTCAGGACCCCTTTCTGAACTTTCTCTTTTTTGTTCTTTTGTTATTGAGCTTTTCTTTTTAAAAAAATTTAATTATTTTAATTGGAAGCTAATTACTTGACAATATTGTAGTGGTTTTGCCATACACTGACATGAGCTTTTCAATTTTCATTTTATTCTAATCATTGCTCTACATCGTTGTTAGTTTCTGCTGTACAACAAAGTGAATCAACCGTAAGTATTTATTTGCCCCCTCCTGCTGAAGCCTCCCTCCCCACCCCGTCCCACCCCTCTAGATCATCACAGAGCAGCGAGCTGAGCTTCCTGCACTGACAGCAGCTTCCCACCAGCTGCCCGTCTCACACACGGTAGGGTCTGCATGTCAGTGTTACTCAGCTTATCCCACCCTCTCCTCCCGACTCTGCTCCCACATCTGTTCTCCATGTCTGTGTCTCTTTGCCTGCCCTGCAAATAGGTTCATCAGTACCAGTTTTCTAGATCTTATATATATATAAGATCTTATATATATATATGTGTGTGTGTGTGTGTGTGTGTGTATATAAAATTTTTGAAGTTTGATCACATTGGTGGGGCCATTTCTGGAAGGTGTAGCTTCAGATTACCCATTTCTCCTCAGTAAAAGTAATCTGTGGGGAGATACACAGATAGTGTACAAATACCCTGTTCCCTAGCAAACTCACCCACCCACTCACTCACTCCTCTCATTTTTGCTTGTAATTTTAGCCAAGTAGTTCATCTAAACAATTCTGCAATATAATAACATGCTCAACCCTGAACCGACATACCCTATCAGATTATTGCATGCTGTGAGCATTTCCATTCATTTTAAAACTACTCCTTTTTCATCTTAACATGTGAGGATTGAGAGAAAAGCCTACATTCACATTATACCTCAGCGATGAGACCTCAGAGGGCTGCTAGTAACGACACATTTCCCCTTTCCTATTTCAGTCCACAGAGAGGAAGAAAAGTGACCTTGCCTGGACTTGGTCCATATGAAACTATGGTTGTTTTAGAAGGGCTGTGCAAAAGCAGGTGGTGGAAAACTCCTCAATTCAAAACCAAGCCAAATCCCAGCCAATCTGGGAAGCAAAAAGCCCTAGTCAGTTTGCAAGCTACCACGGGGCACCCTGCTGACTTCCTAGCAAAATTAATTGCATGGATCCGGCAAGGCTCCAAACATTGGCCATCCCCGCCTTCATTACTGCAATCTCTGCTGTCACTTCTTAATCAACGCTGCCTCCATGATCTGATAGATGATACTTTGCTTGCATTTAGAGAGGGATTGGTGCAAACATCACTTTCACTCAGCAATTATTTTTTTATAAGGATTTAAGTTGGAGCTCACAGTTGGACAAGATATGGAATTTAGGCAGCAAAAGCCTCTTGAGGCACTCTGGGAACCACACCAAACTCATACCTACATTGAGTAGACATGTCTCAAGGTCATGAAGATACACCCTGCAAATACTGGTCCATAAAGTGTAATCAGCAAGCTTTCTTTCTCTCTCTCTTTTTTTTTTTTTTTTTTTGCTTGTAGTGCAAAAATGAAAGAGACAAATAAAGAACAGTTGGCCACAAAGGGGAAGTACTTTAACATTTATCAGGAAGCTTTCAATAGCTTCTTTTCCTGCTTGCTATGGGAATACAGGGAAGCCTGGTGTGCTGCAGTCCATGGGTCAGGAAGAGTTGGACATGACTTAGCGACTGAAGAGCAGTGGGGGTATTTATAAGATGTCACCTAGATCTTGTCTTCATGCTCCAACCCTTTCCTTACCTGTGATGCCAAATAATTCAAACCAAGCAGTAAAATACTGTTAGGATAAGGAGCATTATGGTCACTGCCACTGAATATCAAACAATTAGCTAATGAGACAGAAAGCTGGGATTTGAAGGAGTTTGTTCTAATGATAGTGCAAGAAAAACTTATCATACTTGCAGAATCCAGGTGAACTAGGGGTTTAATAAAGGCATGAAGAAGGCCTCTGTTATTAAACAAATGAGGTAATTCAAGGCATTTTTAATTTTTCTGTTTTCATTGGAAAATTGCATGGCCATCTGATTCCCAGAGAAGTCACACAGTCTAAAACTCAAGCTCAGATAAAACTGCCAATGGCCCAAATCAATTCTCTTAAAAATTCTTCTGGGATAAACATTCTATAACCTCTCTTAAGAAGAATGAAGTAAAAGTCTTATTGCAGAAGGAGCCTTCGGCCACACTCTGCTTATATTAAAGGACAGAGTCAATTCACCTGGAGTACCTGAGCACATAGGTATGTGGTGTTGGCACAGTGGTATTTGGAAGGTCCCAGGACACCAGAACCTTACTAATGTACTTGGCTAGAGTCACTTCTGTGGCTCAAAATTCTCCAATGGCTCCTCTTTACACTGTGAATAAAACCCAAGCCTTTTTCAAGGCATGTAAAACCCGCTGACCTGGCCTCTGACTTGTCAGTCTGCTCCTGCGTCACCCACTCTCCCCGGGTTCACGATCCTCCAGCCCCACGGAGTCTCCCTCAGGCCCTTGAACCCGCCAGTACATCAGTCTTGGGGAATCGTGCCTTTGCAGTTTCCACTGTCTGGACAGCAAGATACTGGCAGGCCTGGTCTTCTGGCCTCAACTTACAAAGAGTCAGAAATTGTCCATGCTCACTGCACCCCACACATCTGTGACTCTCTGTACCACGTCTCAGGGTCTGTAGGATGTGCTCATTGGTTTCTTTACCTGTTTACTTTCTCACTCCCTCCCAATGGATCTTTTTGGTCTTGTTCACAAGGGCATCTTTAGCACTCAATAGACTAGAGCTCAGTAACCACGGGCTGAACTAACAGAGACCAAATGAAAGCCTGTAGCACGTGAAGGACACACAGTCTGCACAAACCTGGGTGCTGTTTCACGTCAGCACTTTTGCCTTGCATCTTAAGAATCTGGGATCAAGTTTCATGTTCTCTAAGAGACCAATTGCAGCCATGACATTAGGAGACAATTGCTTCTTGGCAGGAAAGCTATGACAAACCTGGACAGTGTATTAAAAAGCATCACCTTGTCAACAAGGTCTGTATAGTCAAGGCTATGGTCTTTCCAGTAGTAACGTAGGGATGTGAGAGCTGGACCATAAGGAAGGCAGAGTGCCAAAGAATTGATGCTTTTGAACTGTGGGGTTGGAGAAGACTCTTGAAAGTCATTTGGACAGCAAGGAGATCAAACCAGTCAATCTTAGAGGAAATCAACCCTGAATACTCGTTGGAAGGAGTGATGCTGAAGCTGAAGCTCCATTACTTTGGCCACCTGAGGCGAAGAGCCAGCTCACTGGGAAAGGCCCTGATGATGGGACAGACTGAAGGCAGAATGAGAAGAGGGTGTCAGAGGATGAGATGGTTGGATGGCATCACCGACTCAATGGACATGAACTTGGGCAAACTCCAGGAGATGGTGAAGGACAGGGAGGCCTGGTGTGCTGTGGTCCACTGGGTCACAGAGTCAGAAACAGCATGGAGACAGAAACAGAAAAAGAGACCAACAGCGCTCCGAGGCGACGTCCTGTCCTGCCTTCCGCATCCCTCTTTTCCCCGTCACATCCATTGCCCAAGGAAGTTCACCAAATGTGTGCAGGAAGGAAGGAACGAGGAAAGGGAGAGAGGGAAGGAGAGAGGCAGGCAGAGAGGGAGGGCGGGAGGAGGGGGGAAGAGAAAGAGAAGGGAAGAGAAGGGAGGAAAGGAGGATCTGTCACCTGGGGGTCAATGATTTTTCCCATAGCAATACACTGAAGCAGGCAATTGTGGATTTGCTGCTGGGGCTTGTAGCAGTAAGGATCCTGCACTCAGTATTAATTCAGAGCAGAGATGTGCTGTCAAGTGTCTGAGGGAGTGTGGAAGGTGGTACTGGAGAATTCTCTCCCGGGCAGCTCCTAAACCATGGGAAGCCAACGCTGAGCAAGTGAGAGACGTGCTTTCCCAAGAGCCCCAAGGAAAGATCTTTTAAATCAGAGAAGCAGATGGCCTGCCTTATTAAAGGGTACCTCTCAAAGACAAGTCTTTTTATTTTTTCCCTTAGTACTCACCTTGGTGAAAGGTGAACTTCTGCCCTGGAGTTGATCTCTCCAAGGCCCCCGTTTTAGCCTCTGTTCAGAAGCAGGACATTCAACCTCTGCTGTCTACTCAGTGTTTATGACGAAGGCAGCTGAACACATCCCCAGCAGCCCGGGGGCACCACTTTTGCCCATAAGAGGAAAGCTGTATCTCAGAGACCGGGGTACAAATTCCATTTCCATCTAAAGCTTGGCTGTAGGAGGAAGCACCTAAACTGCTGCATTTACACTTCAAACATCTGCTGTGTTCCTGTGACACCACGCTCCTACTAGGACGCCTTCTGCAAAAAGCCCTGGAATGGCTCCCCATCACCCGTTCTGTGAAGACAGCATGATGGAGTGAAGAGAGAGAACGGCTCTGAATTGGGCCACAAAGTACCTATCGGATCTTAACAAGTCACCATCTCCTTGGGTCTGTTTTGTCCCCTGGGCCAGACGACTTTATGTGCCTTGGGAAGAAAACAAGATTAAAATCATGACTGAAACACAATTAAACATCGTGACTTCTGAAGGGTTCCGGGGCTGTTCCAGTGACTTGTCTTTGGTTTGGTTTGTTCTGTTTGACTCTAACTCAGTGACTCTCACACTGGTGCCCTTAGACTGGCAGCATCAGCATCATCTGGGGAACTCACTGGAAATAAAACTTCTCAGGCCCCATCACAGATCTACTGAATCAGAACCTCTGGGGGTGTGACCCAGATTTCTGGACGTTAACAAGCCCCGTAGGTGATTCTGAGGCCCGCATTCGAGAACTGCTGGTTTAAAGCAATATTCTGAAGGGCCCAGCCCTGAGTACGTGTTTTTGGCCTCTCTGGCACTGGGCCACTTGCAGTTCTGTCTCTGGGCTCCAGGGTTGCTTGGTCCATGCATCGCTAAGGATGGGGCACATGACTCTGCTAAGCCAATCAGTGCATCCCATTTTCTGGCCTAAAGTCATTGGTACAGGGTGGACATGTGACCTCAACAGATCCAAACAAAGGGCGTTTCAAGGCCTGTGCTGGGACAGTGATACTCAAGTGAGGAAGTGCTGTGGGTGACAACTGTTTGCAGGCCATAAATAAAATCAGGCTTAGGATAACCCAGACAGCACGGAAGGAAGATGGGGGCGGGAAGGAGCTGAGGCTCTGGCGACACGCAGGGCCCGCTTCGTGTCGGTTCTGCCGCGTCTTTTCTCTCTGTGTCAAAAGACAACTTTTGTTATTCAGCCACTCCGTCGTATCCAACTGTTTTGCCACCCAGTGGACTGTAACCCTCCAGGCTCCTCGGGCCATGGGATTCTCCAGGCAGGAACACTGGAGTGGCTGCCATTCCCTCCTCCAGGGGACCTTCCCGACCCAGCGACAGAACCTGCGTCTCTTATGTCTCCTGCATTGGTAGGCAGGCAGGTTCTTTACCACTGAGCCACCAGAGAAGCCCAAAAGCCAATAAATTGCATTTATTTGTGTTTGTCTTTACCGGGTCTTACTTGCAGCATGCATGATCTTTGAGTTGTGGCATGTGGGACTGCTTCCCCAGCCAGGGATCAAACCCAGGTCCCATGCACTGGAAGTGCAGTCTGAGGCACTGGGCCACCAGGGAAACCCCAGATTTCATTCATTTCTTAAGCTTGTTTGAACCAGGTGTTCTATCACCTAGAACTAAGTGCTCAAACTCTGAAATCTACATTGAGTATAAAAAACGAGAACTCCTTTCACCCTGGTCTAGAAAGAGAAGATGAAGCAAATCACCAAAAGAGTGAAGAATTCCCTAGAAGAGTTATATAAACTTGAAGCTGTTTCCTGGCTAAGACTGACCAGAATGCAGATGCGGTGGGGAAGTAAAGAGATGTGAGAAGGGAAGAGAAGAAAATTTTTTAGGCAAAAGTCAGATACTTGTAGGGAATATGGACATTAAAAAAGGCCTCTAGTGGAGATGGGCTTATATATTTCCAATAACCATGACAGCATTATTCTAAGCTCGTTCCATCCTTTAACTCAATTTAACCCTCTCAACCACCTGTAAGAGGCACCCAATATCAGGGTAGGAGGCAGCCCGGCTCCAGACTCTGCCTCCACACTCACTCTCCTCCATATCAGGACAGATGCAAGCACCTGGGCTGAAGTCACCTGTTGTGCTCATTGAACCTCTTCACTGTCTGCTCCATCACACAGTCTGACTTAGCGCTGCTTTGAGAAGAATGAAGAAAGAGTTTAGAGGAAAGAGATGGGGTCTGCCTGGGATGCAGTCATGCAGAAGGATGGCCACAGGAAGCAAGGGGATGGCTGGGAGCCAGGCAAAGGCCCAGAGGAAGATGACAACACAAACTGACCCAGGAGCGGCTGTGCCATGGTTGCTGCTATTAGTCACTCAGTCCTGTCTGGCTCTTTGCGACCCCACGCACTGTAGCCCACCAGGCTCCTCTGTCCATGGGATTTCCCAGGCATGAATGCTGGACTGGGTTGCCATTCTCTTCTCCAGGGGATCTTCCCAACCCAGGGATCAAACCTGAGTCTCCTGCATATTGGCAGGCTCATTCCTCACCACTGAGCCACCTGGGAGGCCCCATTTGACATTAAGGGTCACTAAACTCCGGATGGACCTTATTTCAGAAGCCAGATTTGGCTGGTCAGTAATGTTTTATTCATCCTGCAAAATGCTAATGAAAAATTTATAATTTATTTGTAGCATTTACAAATTGAGAGAGAACATACAGAATTCAGGTTTCCAGCTTCCCTGGAAAAGCTCAGGTCAAGAAACACTGAGCTCACATTCCTGCAGCAAATACAACTGTGAGAGATGAGTCAGGGCTGCCCACTGCAGACAGGACACATGTCTCACTGGCAGCTCCTCACAGGTGAACTCACGTCACCCGTCTGTCCCCTGCGGTCACCCAGATCTCATCCTCTGCCTTAGACAGAGCGCTCTCTCAATCCATTATTTTGCCCATGCCACCCTGACTCATCCTGCAGTCATTTTCTCCACCATGTCTTCAGTCACAGTTTACCCCTTAAGAGTGAAATTCTGCTTTTTCCCTACCTCTTTCTGCCCCACTTCTCTGAATTCACCTGATCTTTCAGGAGCTGGCTTGCAATTCCATATTCAGAAAAGCTTCCAGAAAGTGAATTTTGTAAGTTCCTACCATTTACAAATCTAGCTCCTTCAACACTTTGAGCATCTAGCAACTATTCAAATAAATTCTGATTTGGTTACATTAACTCTCTGACCAGGTTTCCATTTTTGCCACCAAAGAACCATCACTGATGGTTGCTGGCAGTGCTTTAAAAGGGTAAGAAACAAGAAAAGCATTAGAACAACCTAAAATAGAATATATATATATATATAAAAAATGAACCTGGGTCTCCCACATTGCAGGCAGATTCTTTACCATCTGAGTCAAGAGAGAAGCCCATTATATGAACATATATGCATTATGATCCCCATTAATATAGCTGATTACATATCAATATATGTGCATCTAGATAAAGATACATATGGAAAAGTATACTTAAATTTTAAAAAGCAGTCAATTTGGATATGATATTAAAGATGATATGTATTAAGGTATTTATGTTATTTTTATTTTATGTAATTTTATATATATATTAATTTTAATATGCTGTTGTGCCCGCTGGATGAATCACAAGCTGGAATCAAGACTGCCAGGAGGGAGGGAGCTTCAAGAGGGAGGGGACTTCAAGAGGGAGGGGACATATGGACACCTATAGTTGATACATGTTGATGTATGGCAGAAACTAACACAATATTGTAAAGCAATTATCCTTCAATTTAAAATAAGTAACTTTCAAAAAACTAAGATCCTGGCATCTGGTCCTATCACTTCTTGGCAAATAGAAGGAAAAAAGTGGAGGCAATGACAGATTTTATTTTCCTGGGCTCCAAAATCGCTGTGGACAGTGACTGTAGGCATGGAATTAAAGACACTTGCCTCTTGGAAGGAAAGCTGTGACAAACCTAAACGGCATATTGAAAAGCAGAGATATCACTTTGCCAGTAGAGGTTCATGTAGTCAAGGCTATGGTCTTTCCAGTGGTCATGCACAGATGCGAGGGCTGGAAAGTGAAGAAGGCAGAGCGCCAAAGAACTGAGGCTTTCAAACTGTGCTGGAAGACTCTTGAGAGTCTCTTGGAAAGTTCGGAGATTAAACCAATCAATCTTAAAGGAAATCAATCCTGAATACTCTTTAGAAGGACTGATGCTGGAGCTGAAGCTGCAGTGCTTTGGCCACCTTATGCAAACAGCTGTCTCATTGGAAAAGACCCTGATGTTGGGAAAGATAGAAGGCAAAAGGAGAAGAGGGCAACCAAGGATGAGAGGGCATCTCAGAGGTTGGATGGCATCACTGATTCAATGGACATGAACTTGGGTAAACTCCAGGAGATGGTGAGGGACAGGGAGGCCTGGCATGCTGCAGTCCATGGGGTCGCAAACAGTTGGACAAGACTTGGCAACTGAACAACAACAAATGTATTTTAAAAATATATCTGAAATTTCCAAGGCCATTACGTGTGATATCATGTTTCTTTATGTTTAACCGTCCAACATTTGGTACTTTGCTAACAACTGAACCTCTATTGAACCAGAAATTCATTCTACTTCCCTGAAGTCAAAATGAGCAGCACTAACGGTGAACAAGCCTGCATCTTCTCTCACTTTTGCTTAGAAACCACCTCATGACGTGACCAAAACCCTTCAGTTTTGAGGTCGCATAGCTGCATTAATTAGTAAAGTATTTTTACTAATTACTAAGGGTCTGCTGCTACAGCCCTTAATAACTTGGAATATTTGGTATGTCCTAATCAGTTAAGTGAAATTGGAAAAAGCCACGATAACAAAAGCAAATGGAAAAGGACCACATTGGGAGACAGATATATAATTAACAAGCCCCTTTATCTAAACCTTCATTAAAGACAAACAATCAAACACTGAGATCTAAAAGGCATAGCTTTTAATTAAAGTGCAGCTTCCTTTCAAGAACTGCCTCGCCTTGGGCAAACATTGTCAACACACACTCCAAACCATCGCTCCCTCCAGGGTGGCTCCTTGGTGTGTCAGCACATTTTCAGATCGTTCAAAATAATAAATTAACCTGTGAATGCAACAACAACAGGTTAAACTGCGAACTGCTGTACGGCACCTCATCACTTGCTGAAAACTCCATCTCTTTAGAGAATTAGACGGTATTTAAATATTCAGTGTTTAAGATAAAGTCAATTTCCAGACTCACTTCCTCACAGACTTCCCTGAATGCTAAGGACAAATACTATCTAATGCTTTTAATTATTTGCTTTTAGGAATTGCAGAGGAAATGACCCACACTTCCATTTTTAAACGTATTTTATAAACCTGAAACTCAGATTCAGAGAGAAAAAAGAAACCTATAGATTACCCCTGCTGTCTCAACAGGAAGCTGGGCTACAGAGGGAGAAGGCAAGAGGGTCCTTGCATTGACTGCAACCCATCCAGAAAGAAAATTCGACTTCCGATTCTTACATCGGCACAAACACTCCACGTCTGTCCCAACCTGCCTCTGCTCTGTACGGATGACGGGACACTGGGGCTCCCAGCTGGCTGTGTTGTCTTCTGCTGTTGGCATTTTTCCAGTAGCTCCTTCATAGTCAGGGGACCACTCTGCTTGCATACAGCAGGCTCTCTGTCAGTATTTATCAAGTCCTCCCCAAACTGTGCAGCATTGTCATTCAACTCCTCAACCACAGAGCACAGCAGAGCCACCCTGCAACCTCTCCGGAGGCAGGAAGTACAGCTCATGAGATGATGCAGAGTTAGACAGACTGGGTTCAGATGGCAACAGTGTTCCTTATTAGCTGAGTGTGACCTTGGTGAGAGTCATCTACCTTCTGTGCTTTCATTTCCTCCTCACTAGAAAAGGGGCTCATGATACTGACTTTACAGGAGTATTCTAAGGATTTATCAAAGCAAGCTGATGCATATATAAAATGCTTTGCACAGCGCTTGGCATGCAGTAAATACCCAGCAAACGGCAGCTTTCCACATCTCTCATTTGCATATTCAGACCACGTTTTATGCCTAGGCAGCATTTGCCTATATGATAGGTGTGTTTGTGTGTGCTCAGTTGCTTAGTCGTGTCCAACTCTTTGTGACACCATGGACTGTAGCCCACCAAGGCTCCTCTGTCCATAGAATTTTCTAGACAAGAATACTGGAAAGGGTTGCCATTTCCTCCTCCAGGGGATCTTCCCTATCCAGGCATCGAACCTGAGTCTCCCATGTCTTCTGCTTTGGCAGGTAAACTCTACCACTGAGCCACCTGTGAAGCCCTCACCGATATGACATAAGGGTTACCAAATGTGCCCATCTCAAAAATCCTCTAATTTCTCTGACTAACCCAGATCCCCATCACTCAAATCCCCTGAAATTTTCCTAACGACAGGAGTCTCCCATGTAAATGCAAAAATACTAACGGAAAAGAATGGCACATTAAGCCGTTTTCACTCATTATGAGCAATTAAGTTTATCAAATTAGCTATCCCAGTCAACGTGCAGATTCCTGTCCAATTCAACAAGCACGTGCTGAATACTTTCCACTGTGAGAGACAGTACCAGGAGCTGGCTGAGTAAAGGCTGAGCTCCGACTTCAAGGGGCTCATAAGTTAATGGCAACAAGAGACGTGCGTGGACAACATAAGGAGCACCCCTGCATGGAGACCCCTGTTGGACCTTGACAGATAGACGGGCACTGAGTGGAGACTGAGTGGGGACCGAAGGAAGGGGAGGGGAGAGGGCGGGGAAACAGCAGCACGACTGCTTTCTCCCAGTGACTCAGTCCCACATGAAGAGACGTTGCCCAGTGGCTGGTTTTGCAGACCAGCGATCTGGCATTGAAAATGAAGTGCAAGGCTCCATCCCTGTAGCCGGGGTCAAATTCTCATCAGCCTTCCGTCTTCATAGAAGTTGCTTTCTGAGTCTCAGCTGCCTCAAATTATTTTAGATCAATGATATGCGTAATAAATTGGAAAGTGTTTTTTTACATTTTACTATCACTGAAACGTGGATACATCATACATACATTGACTGTTTATAAAATTGCATTGCTCTATAGTCTAACTGGTCGTTTTTGTTTTGTTTTTTCCCTAGTGGGTGTGGTAGGCAGAATTCTTAAAAAGACCCCACGCTGTGACCCTGGCCCTTGTATTGTGGGATGTGGCTGGAACCTGTGTATATGATGACATGTTCCCATAGTGACTGAGTTATACTCCACAGCGAAAGGGGATTTCCAGGCGGACTTATCCACGCACAGCAGCCCTGAGAGTTTTCTCAGCTAATGAGAAAAAGGAAAAGCCAGAAAGATTCAAGGCAAACCAGAGACATAAAGGACCAGAATCTCAGACTAAAGATGGAACAAAGAAATAGAGATTTGTTATTTCTGCTGGAAGATGGCCAGGCCCATTGTCCTAGCTCAGCCATCTCTCAGGATCCAGGTTCCTTCTGATGCTTTGCTCTGGCATCCACCTCACTGCTCGGTCACCTCTTGTCCTTGACTCATGGGAAAGGCCACAGACAACAGAAACATCCTGATGGGATTGCCTTTTCCGTTGGGAATAAAAACCCTCCTTAGGGATTTCCGTTGACATCTCTTTATTGATTATTTTCTCCCTGGCTTACCCCAAGCTTTAAGGGAGTCTGGAAGGTAAGTTTCTTCCAGACACATCGTAACCAAAACAAACTCATCTTCATTAGTGACGCATGTGGACATTACTAGAGAGCATGGATTTGGACAGGAAGCTAGCCATGGCCGTGGTCAGCCCCTACTGCACCCTGAGGGAGGGCAACCGGAAGCCGACCACTCTCACCCCTGTTACACTAGCCTGTGCTCCGCAGCATATGGAATCCTCCCACACCAGGGATCGACCCATGTGTCCTGCACTGGCAGGCAGATTCTTCACCCCTGAGCAGCCAGGGAAGCCCGACTCTTGTCTTATAACCTATCGTGGATGTATTTCTTAAAGTGGCTGATCGTGAACATTTGTCCTAGAATGTGACTAAACTTTCCTGGATCTGAATACTTGGGAGCTTTCATATTCTTTCATCTGTACTTAGCTTACTGCGAACTTACCTTTTTTGTGTTTTGGTGACAAAAATAATGGCTTTATCCTCCCTTGACTGCTTTCTTTCTTTCTACACTTTCTGATTAGTTCTCAGAAATAATCAAACACAAATAGTTCTTCAAACTTTCTAGTGCCTCCACTGAAAGCCCTCAGGCAGCTCTTCCAAGAAAAAAAGGAATACGAACGTTCTCATCTGGGTGAGAGGAGCAGCCAGCATCCTGCAGACTTCTGAAATTTCTTCCCAATATCTAAAGGTTATTCAAATGACAGAAATGAATTTCTGAAGAAAAGAACATTTTATTGACTTTTAAAAATAAACAAAGAATGTATTCACTGTCTATAAGAGTTACTTTCAGCAATATATTTTTTTTCTTCTTCTCAGAAAGGCAGAAGGATGTGGCTTTCACTTAATTTTGTAAATCAAAGGAAATTGCTGAGCATTTCCAAATGGAGGCTAGGTTTCTTTTTCTCTCATTTATTTTTGGCACCTGTTGGAATATTGGCAACAGCAACATTAGTGAATTGGGGTTTGAGTTTGTGCTTATTCAGTGCCAGGGGTGCAGGTGGAAAAAGGGGTCAGGTAGCCAAAGAATTGGTACTTTCTAATCATGGTGCTGGAGAAGACTCTTGAGAGTCCCTTGGACTGAAGGGAGATCAAACCAGTAAATCCTCCAGGAAATCAATCCTGAATATTCACTGGAAGGACCATTGCTGAAGCTGAAGCTCCAATACTTTGGCCACCTGATGTGAAGAGCCGACTCATTGGTAAAGGCCCTAATGCTGCAAAAGACTGAAGGCAAAAGGAGAAGGGGACAACAGAGGATGGGATGATTAGATATCATCACCAACTCAATGGACATGAATCTGAGCAAACTCCAGGAGATAGTGGAGGACAGAGGAGCCTGACGTGCTGCTGTCCACGGCATCAAAAAGAGTCGGACATGACTTATACGAACTGAACAAAAGCAAAGACCCAATGACTTGAGAGCTGGGTTTGCAGCTGAGGCATCGTGGATAGAGGTCAAGGTGGGAGCCTCCAAGTGCATCGTAAAAGGGGGAAACACACACCATATGAATTCCTACTGGTTAAATGAGAAGTCAACATGTGTGCATGTATACACACATATCAGGTATTTCATGAAAGATGCAAGTATCGGATAATTTGGATCCAAGTGAAGGCAATGGCACCCCACTCCAGTACTCTTGCCTGGAGAATCCCATGGGTGGAGGAGCCTGTAGGCTGCAGTCCATGGGGTCTCGAAGAGTCAGACATGACTGAGCGACTTCACTTTCACTTTTCACTTTCATGCATTGGAGAAGGAAATGGCAACCCACTCCAGTGTTCTTGCCTGGAGAATCCCAGGGACGGGGGAGCCTGGTGGGCTGCCGTCTATGGGGTCGCACAGAGCTGGACACGACTGAAGTGACTTAGCAACAGCAGCAGCAAACTGCCTATTAGTAGTCTGAGAAAACAGGAAGGACGTCATCCATGTACCGGAAACTGTAAGGAATCTCCCAGGGGCTTGCCTGCTGGTCCAGTGGTTAAGGATCCGCCTTGTGCTGCAGGGGACATCAGTTTGATCCCTGGTCCAGGGAGACCCCATATGCCTGGGAGCGATTAAGCCCATGAGCAGCAACTGCTGCAGCCCACCCGTTCTGGAGCCTGTGCTCTACAGCAAGAGATGCCACCGCGACAAGAGCCCCGAGCACCGCCGCTGGAGAGCAGCCCCCGCTCGCTGCAACCGGGGAAGTCTGTACACCCATCAAAACCCAGCACAGCCAAAGAGTGAATGAATGAATGATTTGTGTAATGGAATTTCTCCCACAGATTTCACAGCTGGAATCAAGTTGAAAAAGGGAGAAAGTGATCCGTGAATTCCCAAAACTATGTGGGAGCTGAGTGCACTGTAAGAGGTGGTTCCCCACAACTCCTCTGTAGTACATTCTACCCCGAGAAGTGACAGCCCCCCACGAGGCCGCAGGTTACAGTCAGCATAAGAGCTGGCAGATAAAATAGTATAAGTATGTCTCATCCAGTATCCAGGACATTTGTTGTTGTTGTTTACTTGCTAAGTCATTTCTGACTCTTTGTGACCCCATAGAGGAGACTGCCAGGCTCCTCTGTCCATGGGATTTTCCAGGCAAGAGTGGGTTGCCATTTCTTTCTCCAGAGGAACTTCCTGACCCAGGGATCGAACTCTGGTCTCCTGCATTGGCAGGCAGGTTCTTTACCACTGAGCCATCTGGGAAGCCCATATTCAGAATATACTTATACTATTATACTATACTTAGAATAATTAAATAGTGATTCATAATTAATAAAAATGATTCACTGTTTATCTGAAATTCAAATTTAACTGGATATCCTATTTTTTTATTTTACTTTATTATATTTGTGAAACCAAACAACCCTAAACCAGCGTGATACTCTAAGTGGACGGCAGAAAGTCACAAGTAGCCATAAACCAAGAGTCACAAGACACAAACATTCAGGTCTATGAAAAACTTGGGCTTCCCTGGTGGCTCAGACAGTAAAGAATCCACCTGCAGTGTGGATTCAATCCACACTGACCTGGGTTCAATCCCTGGGTTAAGAAGATCCCCTGGAGGAGGGCATGGCAACACACTCCAGTACTCGTGCCTGGAGAATCCCATGGACAGCAGAGCCTGGTGGGCTACAGTCCATGGGGTCACAGAGAGTCAGACAGGACCGAGCGACTAAGCACACACGTGAAAAACTTCAGCTCATCCAGAGGGGATCCATCTCTGGTGCCCTGAATGAAGTAAGGGAGGGTTTCAGAGAATGTTTGACTCATTTTTCAAACAATCCTTACAGGGCACTTTACATATTGAACTAGAAGCAGCTGGTACATAGAAGATCAAAACATATGACCTAGTTTTGAATTGCCAAACAGATAAAATAGACACTTGCAATTTTTTTTAACTTGAAAGTTAAGAAAAAAAAATCTCAGTTATATGCAAATATGAAAAAACTAGAAGTGTATCCATCAAGGTTCCTGGTCGCAAGCAATAGAAATTGACTAGCTTATTAAAATAGAAAAAAGAAATCTATTCAAAGGCTCTTCCCAGTTGGCACAGTGGTAAAGAATCCCCCTGCCAATGCAGGAGATGCAAGAGATGTAGGTTCGATCCCTGGGTTGGAAGAAGCCCTTGGAGAAGGAAATGGCAACCCACTCCAGTATTCTTGCTTGGAAAATCCCATGGACAGAGGAGCCTGGAGGGCTATGGTCCATGGGATCGCAAAGAATCAGACACCACAGTGGCCATTCAAAGCCTGTTGAGAACCATGGGGAATTCTTAGGAAGGTTGCTGGAACCAGGTTTAGAAGAGAGGCAGAACGAGGTAATATGGGCTGAATATTGAGGTTCTCCATATACACATGTTGGAATCTAATTCCCAGAGTGATCGAATTTGGTGGGGGCCCTTGGAAAGGTGATTAGCTCATGAGAGCAGAGTGCTCATGAATGGGATTAGTCCCTTATTTTAAAAAAAGACCACAGAGAGTTCCCTTCACTAAGACCCAGCAAGGAGACAGTCATTCATGAACCAAGACATGAGCTCTCACCAGACATCAAAGCTGCCAGTTCCGTGACCTTGGACTATCCAGCCTCCCGAACTGTGAGAGATAAACATGTGTTGCGGGAGCCACCTTGCCCATAATATTCTGCTATGGAGCCCAAGCTCAGACAAAGTGGAAGAGGCAAAAATGAGAACCAAAGCAAAGCCATGCCACATAGCCGGTCAGTCCTGGGACACAGAACGACAAAGGTGGTGAAGGGTGGCAGAGTATGCCACCCCAGAATGCACCGCTTTGGCACAAGGATTTTTTTGAGCTAAAAGACACTTTAAATACACAGCAGGCGCAAGAAGGGTGCTCCTTCCCCCACCCCTCCTGAGAGTAGGAGACAAAGCTCGCCTATGGGAGATGCCCTCCCGCACCAGGAGGAAAGTGGCATCTCATCACCATGGGCAGGGAGTCCAAGCCAAGAAAATCCAGCTCAGACAGACCTGGGTAAACTAACCCTTGTCTTCCTCATCACTTTCCCACCATTAACTGCTCTGGCCCAAGCCCTTTTGGTCATACTCTCAATATTGTAATACTCTCTCTGTCCAATTCTGTATATGAGTATCCAATGCTAACTGGTCTTTTGTGTCCCCATTTCCGTAGGAGGGCTCCTGCGTCATGTAAAACTTCTATTAAATAAGTTTGCATGCATTTCTCCTGTTAATCTGTCCTGCTGCTGCTGCTGCTAAGTCGCTTCAGTCGTGTACGACTCTGTGTGACCCCAGAGATGGCAGCCCACCAGGCTCCCCCGTCCCTGGGATTCTCCAGGCAAGAATACTAGAGTGGGTTGCCATTTCCTTCTCCGATGCATGAAAGTGAAAAGTGAAAGTGAAGTCACTCAGTCGTGTCCAACTCCTAGCGACCCCATGGACTGCAGCCTACCAGACTCCTCCGTCCATGGGATTCTCCAGGCAAGAGTACTGGAGTGGGGGGCCATCGCCTTCTCCTGTTAATCTGTCCTATGCGCCCTTAATTCTCAGGTCCAGGAGAAACCCTTGTGGCAGCAGCCCCAGCATTGAGTCCACCTGGTGTCCTGCTGCTACAGAGCAGACCCCTGTGTTCTAGAAAAGCCACAGGTTCCAACGGGTGGTGCTGCTAGTGCTGCTGACACATGCCACCCCAGGATTCTCTGGGATTCCTGCTCCGTCCCGTGCAGGCTGGCAAGTCAAAGCAGGAAGTGTCATTCAATCAGAGCAGCCCGCAGCACGGCTCCGCAATCCAGCTGCACAAGTGAGGGGAAAGCCAAAATCTGGCAGCTGAAATCTTCAGAAATGTGAGGAGGGTTCACCATATGACCCAGCAGTCCCACTCCTAGGCTTATACCCAGAAAAAAACCACAATTCAGAAAGATACATGCACCCCATTGTTCATAGCAGCACTATTTATGATAACCAGGACATGGAAGTAACCTAAGTGCCCATCAACAGAGGGATGGATAAAGAACGCTGGCACATATATACAATGGCCTATTATTCAGCTGTGAAAAGGACAAAATTGGGTCATTTGTAGAGATGTGGATAGACCTAGAGAAGGTCATATAGATTGAAGTAAGTCAGAAAAAGAAAAACAAATATGTATTAACACATGTATGTAAAATCTAGATAAACTGTATAGACAATCTTATTTGCAAAGCAGAAACAGAGACACAAACATAGAGGATAAATATAAGATACCAAGCTCCCCCGCCCTGGTAGGGGTGAGGCTGGGAGGAATTGGGGGGCTGGAATTGACACATACACTGTTGATGCTATGTATGAAATAGATGACTAATGAACCCCTACTGTGTCACACTGGGGTCTCTGCTTCATGCCCTGTGGTGTTGTGAGTGGAAGGGAATCCAAAAGGGAAGCGATACATGTATATATAAGGCAGAGTCATTTTCACTGTATAGTAGGAACTAACACAATATTGTAAAGCAACTACACTCCAATAAAAATCAATTTTGAAAAAAATGTTTAAATGTGAAGAGAGTTCAAACAGTGGACAGTTCCTTTCTTAAAGGCAATTTCCATCCAGATATAAAAATACAATAAAACACAAGCCTCCTGGGTCTGTGTCATTACCTATTTGGTGAAATAAAGGTTGTCTTTACGTTTCTTGCATCTTCTAAATTGTCTACAAGAAGCAAGTATTTTAATTATAGTTTTTGAAAAGAGGTGATTTTAAAAAGACCCCCAATGTCTCTCACACACCTAATGATAATTATTTCCACCCATTAAATGTTTCATATCCTTTGGGTGGTAATGAAACATTGTTTACAGTTTTATTTTTCATCAGGATATTAAAATATTTTCCCTGCTCATAAATTCATTCAAATGTTGCAAGGAAAATTCCCTTAAGAAGAGGCCAGGCAGAGCAGAGCTCAACAGATTAGAAAATATTACCGGTTGCTTTTCGACAAGCTTCCTAGGAGGAAATGAATGATGCTACTTCTTACAGTAATGGTACTTGGTACAGTAGGGGTAAGGCTGGCAGGCAGAGGTGCCATCCATTACTGCCTCTCCAGCGTCTGCACCCTGGAGAACGGGGCCATCAGGATAAAATGTGGCGTGCAGCCCCTGTAAATCAACTGGTGAGTGAAAACCCAGGAGACACTCACATTTGTTCTGCAGGTGGTGCGCCCCCACGTCAGCCTAGAAGTCTCATTATGGTCTTGTTTATACAGCCACAGACATTTTATTCAATGTGTATGGCCATATCTTTGTATGCCTTTAAAGAAGGAGGAAGCATTAGATAAAACACAAACAATTTGCAATTTGCAATTCATTGAGATGGATACATATTAGCAAGCAAAGCAAAAACCAGGTCCTTTGGCAAGAACCACACTTCTGTGAAGATCTGGACTGGGAAGTCTGAGCGTGTGGTAAAATTCAGAACGGGGATGGGGAGGTGTGCGGGCGGAAAGCCACAGTGAGACACACTGCCCTCACCCTGAGTTGTTGCTGTGGTCATCCTGTTCAGCCTCCTCGTAGCATTCCGCCCTTGGCAAGTTCTCGATCATTTGCAGACACTTGGAAGTAGCTCTAACCTTATTCTATTCATTATTAGTTACCAGCCACGGATAATTCCATTTTTCAGTTCACCTGCCTTTGCTGGGGACGTGTGGCAGCATTTGTATTTCTGTTGACTGGCCACGTCTTGACAACTGGCACAAACAAGGAATCCTATGGGGCCAGCATGGGAGGGCACTGCCAGGGTCTAGAGTTTAATCTTCCTGACGTTCATGATCCCAGATGCTGTCATCACACACTCTCCGACAGGAAAGTACACTCACCCCGTCTGGAGCTCAGACTCCATCGCCTGCAACGCGCTTCACACCACAGCTCTGAGCCTCACTGGCCAAGCTTGAGCAAGTCCCTGCCCTTCCTGAGTTTGAGACACACATCTGCAAATGGGGCTTGTAAGGTGCCCCTATCTCAAACCCTGTCACTACACTTATTTGAGATAATAGTTTCTAGGCACTTAGTGTAAATATATATACACATATAGATCCCGTATAAGCAATACATACATAGGTACATGATTGTGTGTGTACTTAGTCGCTCAGTTGTATCCAACATGTTGCAACCCCATGGACTGTACCTGCCAGGCTCCTCCATCCATGGGATTTTCCAGGCAAGAATACTAGAATGGGTTGCTATTTCCTCCTCCAGATGATCTTCCCTACCCAGGGGATCGAACCCACGTCTCTTGCATCTCCCGCATTGACAGGCAGATTCCTTACCACTGCACCACCTGGGAAGCCCAGGGATATGTGTACATATGAAGAATTTTCATACTTTACAGAGAATATTCATTGTAAGTATGGTGGATTGATTTCTTCTTCATGAGTCAGGTTCTAAATGTTTTCTAGGTATAATTACTTCTGAAAAATCTTTTTTTTTTTAAATAAAGGATGGAATTTTAACAAAGCTAAAGAGTCTGAACCAGATCATTTTCCCTGCAGTAGTCAACTAGATCATTGTTTCATTGACTGAGCACCAGAGGTAGTAGCTAGCTCGCAAATATTAGCAGCACTCAGAGTGGAGAGAGATTTGTGCTGTACGGGGCACAGAGACCCTCAGAAGCTGTCCAGGGAAAGGGGATTAGGGTCCCACCCCAGGTCCAGGCACCTCCCTCCCCCAAGTATAACAACAAGGTGGGGCTTACATCAATTACGGTAGTACAAAGAATAAGGAAGTGTGATGAACAACAGCCGTAGTGTCAGACTGTGTATTTATCACGTTTTAGTTTGAGAGTCTTGTTTTAGGAATGTCTTCTGCAAACATGAGTTCCCTCCAGTCAGCATGGACCCAGTCACTTGATGAATCTGTTTAAAATGCAGATTCCAGAGCCACATTTCTGGAGAGATACCTAGGGTTGACCCTGGGCCATGATACTGATGAAAACGCACTCAGAGTCAAGTTCTTAAAGTGTATTTGGAGCCTCATTCAGGCCCATTTCTCACATGTGACAAATCCAAGGGAATAATGCCATGCTGCAATTAAGCAACAAATGCATTAATACTGGAGAGACTGCAGGGTAAACCAGTGAAGATGACAAAAATGGAGGGCTGATTTTTTTTCAATGAATACATTTGTTATGGGCTTTCCCAGTGGCACAGTGGTAAAGAATCTGCCTGCATGCAGGAAATGTGGAGATGTGGGTTGGATCCCTGGATCCAAAAGATCCCCTGGAGGAGGAAATGACAACCCACTCCAGTATTTTTGCCTGGAGAATCCCATGGACGGAGGAGCCTGGGGGGCTACATTCCATAAGGTTGCAAAGAGTCTGACACACACACTCACAACATACCAGTCCTCGAAAATTTTTTAAAAACTCGTTTTTGTTCCTCCAACTAGGAAAAAATCAAGAGCAAACATTTCATTTATTAATGCCAAACAAAGATCTCAAAGTAAAAAGAAGTTGCAAAAAGACAGCAGACCAAATGGAATAACGTGTCCTGGATGGGACTCTGGAACAGGGCGGGGAATAGTGGGAAAGCTGGTAAAGTGCACTTGAGAAGCTTAGTTAATGGGAGTGCGCCAGTGCTGATGTCTGAGTTTCATAAATGCGCCGTGGTCACGGGATGTGATAACGGGAACTGGGTGGGGGCGTGCAGGCGCTCGCTCCACCATTCTCGCAAATCTCCTATAGCCCCAAACTACACCGAAACTAAAAGCCTGGTTTTCTGTTGTTGCTTCTTAACCTTTTCCTTTTGTACTGGGGTTAGCTGATTCACAATGTTGTGGTCGTTCGAGGTGCACAGGGAAGAGCATCGGCCACAGGTGCGCACGCATCCATCCTCGCCCAGACTCCGTCCCGTCCAGCCTCACACACCACTCAGCCGAGCGCCCTGTGCTGCACAGCGCGCCCTTGCCGCTCATCCGTTTTAAATACAGCAGGGTGTCCATGCCCATCCCAACCTCCCTAACAACCCCTTCCCCACCTCCCCGGCAACCATAACCCTGTCTAAGTCTGTGAGCGTCTTTCTGTTTTGTAAGTACATTTGTGTCATTTCTTCTTATATTTGGCATGTAAAAGATGTTGTACCCTGTCTCTCCTCTGACTCACTTCACTCAGTGTGACAATCTCTAGGTCCACCCATGTCGCTACAAATGAAAACCCTACTTTTATTTTTTTCAATGTCAGTAGAGCTCAGAGGGTAAAGAATCCACCTGCAATGCAGGAGACCTGGGTTTGATCCCTGGGTTAGGAAGATCCCCTGGAGGAGGAAATGGCAACCCACTCCAGTATTCTTGCTGGGGGAATCCCATGGACAGAGGAGCCTGGTGGGCTACAGTCCACAGGGTCACAAAGAGTCGGACACGACTGAGTGACTTACATAACAAACGTAACAGAACTTACTATTTAAGAGTGTGTTTTAGGTGAGACAGCTCTCAGTCTGGATCTTGGACCCCGTCACAGGCCTGCTCAGCTCTCACGGAGAGCAACTCCCTCCAACAGCGTCTCCGTGCTTCTTCGTTAACTGGGAATAATACTAGTGAGTGAAAGTGAAAGTCGCTCAGTCCTGTCTGACTCTGTGACCCCTTGGGCTCTACAGTCCGTGGAGTTCTCCAGGCCAGAATACTGGAGTGGGTAGCCTTTCCCTTCTCCAGGGGATCTCACCAACCCAGGAATCAAACCCAGGGATCAAACCCAGGTCTGCTGCATTGCAGGCAGATTCTTTACCAGCTGATCCACCAGGGAAGCCCAAGAATACTGGAGTGGGTAGCCTATCCCTTCTCCAGCGGATCTTCCTGACCCAGGAATCAAACTGGGGTCTCCTGCACGGCAGGCAGATTGTTTACCAGCTGAGCTACCAGGGAAGTACCTGCGTCCTAATAAAACACATGAAATGTTTAAAACTGTGCCACAAATGTAAGAAAGAGTGTTGTCCACTATTACTCTCAGCAAGCTAGCCTCAGTCTCTTCCTGCATAAGATGGGGACAAGAGTGGTTCCAACTCATCAACCTGCTGAGATGATTGAGTGAAATGAAGCAAGGAAACCCCAGCACAGTGTCTATGCAGAGTGCTAGAAATAGAATTTGGCACAGATATTGTCACCCTGCTTATTTAACTTAAATACAGAGCACATCATGAGAAACGCTGGGCTGGAAGAAGCACAAGCTGGAATCAAGATTGCTGGGGGAAATATCAATACCCTCAGATATTCAGATGACACCACCCTTATGGCAGAAAGTGAAGAGGAACTAAAAAGCCTCTTGATGAAAGTGAAAGAGGAGAGTGAAAAAGTTGGCTTAAGCTCAACATTCAGAAAACGAAGATCATGGCATCTGGTCCCATCACTGCATGGGAAATAAGATGGGGAAACAGTGGAAAGAGTGTCAGACTTTATTTTTCTGGGCTCCAAAATCACTGCAGATGGTGACTGCAGCCATGAAATTAAAAGACACTTACTCCTTGGAAGGAAAGTTATGACCAACCTAGACAGCATATTAAAAAGTAGAGACATATTTTGCCAACAAAGGTCCATCTAGTCAAGGCTATGGTTTTTCCAGTGGTCATGTATGGATGTGAGAGTTGGACTATGAAGAAAGCTGAGCACCAAAGAATTATGCTTTTGAACTGTGGTGTTGGAGAAGACTCTTGAGAGTCCCTTGGACTGCAAGGAGATCCAACCAGTCCATCCTAAAGATCAGTCCTGGGTGTTCTTTGGAAGGACTGATGCTGAAGCTGAAACTCCAGTACTTTGGCCACCTGATGCGAAGAGTTGACTCACTGGAAAAGACTCTGATGCTGGTAGGGACTGGGGGCAGGAGGAGAAGGGGACAACAGAGGATGACATGGCTGGATGGCATCACTGATTTGATGGATGTGAGTTTAGGTAAACTCCGGGAGTTGATGGACAGGGAGGCCTGGTGTGCTGCGGTTCATAGGGTTGCGAAAAGTCAGACAGGACTGAGTGACTGAACTGAAACACCCAATGAATAGTAGCTGTAATTATTATCATCAGTACTAATAAAAGCTGATGGGTGTCCTGCCCCAGTTCTGGCTTCAAAGCAACAAGGATTTCAGACTTGAACTCCTTAGCTCCTGGGCCGCTGCTCGGCTCGCGTATCTACAGAGTGGCACCGACACTGCGGGGCTTCTGTACCCCGAGCCCTTCCCTTTTTCCTGGAGGTAAAAAGCATCTCTGTTTCAGGAGATCTTCCAGACCCAGGGATTGAACCCACCTCTCCTGTACTGGCACCATTTGCAAATCACCAAAACCACAATCCAGACGGAGCCAAAGGCAAAGGGTGGCCACCGGCCTGCGGAGCATCCAGGGAGGCTGAGTCCAGGGCCTCAGAGGAGGCCCCACGGCGCAGCTCGCTGCACCTCTTGGCTGTGCTTTCCTCCAGACTGGCCTCATTCACGAGCTTCCCGTGATGAATACCTGCCAGAGCTCTAAGCACTTACTAGGTCCTCTAGGGACCAAGTCCACAAGGAAAGAGTCTCTTTTTCCCTGAAATGTGAGCCACAGTCCAGAAGCTGGTTCTCAACGAACCCCAGGGTCAAGTCCACCCCAGAGCAGTCACAGTGCTTAGGGAGGCTGGGGTTCACCGACTCACTTGACTTTGACGCACCTGTCCCTATAAGGAACCAAGGTGAAGTCAGCCTTGCTCCAGGCAAAGGTACTGAGAACAGAGAGGGGCGTTCCCCCAAAGAAATTCCCCCACAGCTGTCAAGGCAAAGAGAATGGATACTGTGTGGCTACAAAACAACATATGTTCACTCTAATCATGTGGGTTTTATAATTGATGATCACAGTTGGCTAAGCAGATGAAGAAACTTCGGGAAGAGAAAAGTCAGACATCCCACTCCCCGTCTTCTCTGAGAATCCAGCTGCCTCGGGAGTCAGCTCTGCATGCACAAACCTCTCCAGCCCTTTGATTCAATTCAGCACACATTTATCCAGCACATCTACACACCAGGCCCTGTGTGAGGTCCCTCATTCTAATTTTTTTACACTGTATTAAAAGAAACAATATATTCTAGGAGACTTCCCTGGTGCTCTGGTGGTTAAGAATCTGCCTTCCCGATTATTAGGGAGTTTGATATTAAGATGTATACACTGCTACATTTAAAGCGGATAACCATCAAGGGCCCACTGCATAGCACGGTGAGCTCTGCTCGGTGTTACGTGGCAGCCAGATGGGAAGGGAGTCTGGGGGACAATCAAAGTCCAAGTGTCAGTCGCTCAGTCATGTCTGACTCTTTGGACCCCATGGACTGTAGCCTGCCAGGCTCCTCTGTGCCCGGGATCTCCCCCACTGGGGGAGAATGGATACATGTATATGTGTGCCTGAGTGCCTTTGCTGTCCACTTGAAACTATCACAACATTGTTAATTGGCTATGCTCCAATACAAAGTAGAAAAAAAGAAAAGAATCCACCTTCCTATGCAGGGGCCTCAGGTCAATCCCTGGTCAGGAAGTTAGGATCCCACCAACTGCAGGGCGACTAAGCCCGTGTGCTGCCACTCGAGAGAAAATGCCCGAGTCCCACAGCTAAGACCCAGTGAAGCCATAAATTAAAAAAAAAATTCCAAGAACATTAAAAGACATAGCCTCTAAAATGTTTAAACAGCATTACTAAGGTGTCATTTTCATATAATAAAAGTAACCTGTTTAAGTGTTCCAGTCAGTTATCTTTAGTCTATTTACAGAGTTGTGCAACCATTACCAGAATCCAGTTTTAGAACATCTCCATCACTCAGAAATGTTCCTCCTGTCCACTTAAGCGAATCCACGTTCACACTCCTAGTCCCAAGCACCATCTAGCAAATCTACTTTCTGTCTTTACAGTTTTGTCATTCTGCACAGTTGATACAGATTAAATCACACAGTACATGTTCTTTTCTGCCCAGTGTATTTCACTTAGCAAGTGTTTTAGTGGTTCATCTTCAAAAATGTAGCAAGCAGTAATATTTTCTTCTTTTTTATTGCTGAATAGTATTCTACTAGAAGGCTGTATGACATTTTGTTTACCATCTATCATTTATGGAATGTGCGTTGTTTGTACTTTTTCAGTATCATGAGTAATTTTGCTAGGAACATCTGAGTGCAAATTTTTCTGTGCACATATGTATTCATTTCCCTTGGGTAAATATGTAGGAGTGAAATTTCTGGGTCATATTATAATTTTACTAAATAAAGATTAAAACACTTATTTTGTGTCTCTCTCTCTCTTTTTTTTTTTTTTTGCCACAAATGGAAATGTGTAAAACTAAATGAATGCTCCCCAAAATTAAATTTAAATCAAGCCTTCATGCCAAACAAATCATATTCTTAGTATTATAGATATAATCCTAATAAAGATTAGAATTAGAACCTATATAGGCTTTTGAACTGTGGTGTTGGAGAAGACTCTTGAGAGTCCCTTGGACTGCAAGGAGATTCAACCAGTCTATCCTAAAGGAAATCAGTCCTGGGTGTTCATTGGAAGGATTGATGTTGAAGCTGAAACTCCAATACTTTGGCCACCTGATGCAGCAAGCGGACTCATTTGAAAAGACCCTGATGCTGGGAAAGATTGAGGGCAGGAGGAGAAGGGGACGACAGAGAATGAGATGATTGGATGCCATCACCGACTCAATGGACATGGGTTTGGGTGGACCCCGGGACTTGGTGACAGACAGGGAGGCCTGGCGTGCTGCAGTTCATGGGGTCGCAAAGAGTCGGACACGACTGAGCAACTGAACTGAACTAAACCAACTTAAAAAGAAAAAACAGAAGCTTTTAAGTTTAATTAGGTAAGAGACACTGATGTATAGAACAGACTTTTGGACTCTGCGAACGGGAGAGGGTGGGATGATTTGGGAGAACAGCATTGAAATATGTATAATATCATATCTGAAACGAGTCGCCAGTCCAGGTACGATGCCTGATAACGGATGCCTGGGGCTGGTGCACTGGGACGACCCAGAGGGATGGTATGAGGAGGGAGGAGGGAGGAGAGTTCAGGATGGGGAACACATGTATACTTGTGGCGGATCCATCTTGATGTATGACAAAAGCAATACAATATTGTAAAGTTAAGCAAAATAAAATTTAATTAAAAAAAATAAAGTATGGCTGTTAAAGCGTAAAAAAAAAAAAAAAAAAACAAAAAACAAAAAAACAAGCACCAAAGCACAATGGGAACCAGAAGTAACGACCCAGGTAGTCCATGCATTGATATTGCTCTAGGAAAACTAGTGGTGGTTTAATTCATATCCCACAAAGCTACAAATCTCTTTCTGGAATGGAGACACGGATATAGTGAATGAACTTGTGGACACGGCAGGGGAAGGAGGGGGGAACGAATTGAGAAGGTGTCCCTGACTGTGTACACCAGCGCAGGTAAGATAGAAGTGGGAAGCGGCCGCACCGCACAGGGAGGGCGGCCTGGCGCTCTGTGACCACCTGGAGAGGCGGGACGGGGTGCTGGAGGGAGGCTCAGGAGGGATGGGTATATATAATATATAATTATGGCTGGTTCACAGTGCTGTGAAGCAGACACCAGCACAATATTGTAACGCAATTAAAAATAAGATAATTTACTGGGGGGAAAATGTTTTCGTTCTGATTTCCTTTGCCTCCTTAAAAAACAAAAAGCTCTTCCTTTGATTCACATGGCATTTTTCGTCTGTCCCCTGCTTTAGACTCCAGCTGTCTCACAGGGGCCCTCTGGTTTGCCTCTGTGCTGGACGCCAAATGAGGAGCCAGGGACATGCCTTCCTCTTCAGTGCCAAACCCAGGTCAGGAAAACAAACATCCAATCTGCCATTCCATCGACATCCCTGTGGGATCTTGCCAAGCCTGCTTCTGCGACAGATTACAGGGAATTCAACTTTAGTCCCTCTGTCTGTAACTCCGTCATGGTATTGGATCAATCCGAGTGGACTAGGAGCTCTGGGATAACAAAGACCCCTCAAGTCTCTGTAGCTTATGACAGCTTCCGTGGCGCTGTGCGTGGGCAGGAAGGTGTGTTCATTCACACCTGCCACTCCAGGCCCAGGTGGATGGCGGCCACGTCCATGCCTCCAGGACAAAGAACTTCAGAAGGTTTCTTTCTCACTGGTACGTAAATGTTTATCCCAGGTGTGACACATACCATTTCAGCTTGCAACTGCTGGGGAGAATCAGTCAATGCTCCCATTCAACTACAGGAAGAATGCTGCCACACGCTCAGAAAATGGGCTACAGGTGTGCTTAGCAACAGGACTAAAGACCACCATGCCCATCAGCCCCCCCATAGCACTTGACATTTGCAAAAATGTGGGTGTTCACGAGATACTTGTTAAATAAAAAACAAAAAGTTGAATTCCTTTTAGATCATGGGTAGGTTCCAGGAAATCTGTGTGTAACACACATTTATGCATTATCTTTAAACTAAAACTATTGGGGGAGGGGGCGATTCCTCATTTAAAGAGGAATTTTGATGAACTGCTGCTGCTGCTGCTAAGTCGCTTCAGTCGTGTCCGACTCTGTGTGACCCCAGAGATGGCAGCCCACCAGGCTCCCCCGTCCCTGGGATTCTCCAGGCAAGAATACTAGAGTGGGTTGCCATTTCCTTCTCCGATGCATGAAAGTGAAAAGTGAAAGTGAAGTCACTCAGTCGTGTCCAACTCCTAGCGACCCCATGGACTGCAGCCCACCAGGCTCCTCCGTCCATGGGATTTTCCAGGCAAGGGTACTGGAGTGGGGTGCCATCGCCTTCTCCTTTGATGACCTGCTTTCCCCCTTTTAAAAAAGCTTTTTATTGGAAGTAACTGGAGAGCTTTCGGGTGAGGCTTCAGTCACCAAGATCCCTCCCTTTGGGACCTCTGCTCTCTCTTAGGCCTGCTTTGTCCCATCACTGCTCTTTTTGAAGACCACCAGCAGCTCCCAAGGCTCCTGTGTGTGTGTGTGTGTGTGTGTGTGTGTGTGTGTGTGTGTGTTCAGTCACGTCCAACTCTTTGCGACCCCATGGACTGTAGCTCATGGCTCCTCTGTCCATAGGATTTCCTAGACAAGAATATTAGAGTGGATTACCATTTCCTCCTCCAGGGGATCTTCTCAACCCAGGGATTGAACCCTCGTCTCCCATATTTCATGCACTGGCAGGCAGATTCTTTACCACTGAGCCAACTGGGAAGCCCACTGAGCAACCTGTAAATAAGTAAATGCTAAGCCCAGAACTTACTGATTCATAGGTAGCAAAAGTGATTATGTCACCCTAGTATCCCTTCTAGAAAAAGAGGAAGAATCTCTAGCAAAGACCCCAAGGGTCATTGTCTCCCACAGCTCCACCTGTATTAGGGAACATCAGTGCCTGAGCCAAGCACACACACCACAGAGGGATAGCCTCATGCCTGGGACTGAGGGGAGGTCAGCCTCCCCCTCCACCAAACTGCAAGACCAAGAATAAAGAAACAGTGGCGTCTCGGAGAAAAAGATGGGTGTCGTTTGGAAAGGGGAGATGGAAGTGTGTTACCAGGCAAGGCCATCAATCCGCTCGGTCCACAAACTGATGTCATTTGAGAAGCCTAGCTCTCTAGGAAAATACTGCATGAGCACTGATTTTTAGATCACAGGACTCTACAGTATGCCAAACAGGATTGTCAATGCCTACTGAGAATAAGAAAATAAAAGACAATTATGAAAGATTATTGTTCTTAGACTTCAACAGTGTAAGAGCATCACTGTGGCATGGATTTTTAATCCTTCTCTTTTAAATTATGCCGATTTCTAGTTAAAATCATTCAGTAAAGAATCTCTCTACAAGGCAGGAGACCCTGTTTCCATCCCTGGGTCAGGAAGATCCCAGGAAGATCCCTTGTATCCAGATACAAGAAGGCCAGTATTCTTTCCTGGGAAATACCATGAAGAGAAGAGCCTGACAGGCTATGGTCCACAGGATTGCAGAGTCAGACAGGACTGAGAGACTGACACTTTCATGTTTTCACTCGTTGACATGATTTCAGCTAGATTACCACTTCACTGTGACGTCATGCTATGACACACGCCACCTCCAATGAGTCAACCTGCTTGCTTTTAAAAACAATCATCAAGACTTAGCGTTAAGCCCCATCTGACACAGAAAATATTTATTTCCGTAGTCTTCAGAGCACCGTACATGATGTGGTTCAAACCATGGTCATTAGACTCCAATTTATATTTCTGTTTTTACATTTCTGCCTGTGAAACTAATTCAGACTCCTCTATCTCTTTTGGATGATTGGGAAACCTTCAAAAGATAAATACTGACTGTTGTGAAATGTAGCCAGAGGAGACGGCAGTTCAAATTAATCTTCCTAAATATCACTGTTGGTGAGCAATGATTCATTTCACTCCCTTAGAAAGGGGGTTTTTTTCCAGCCTCTCTGAACTGCTGCTTGATACTGTGACCAGCCCTTGTCGACAAGAATTGTCTTAAGAAATGAAAACAGTCAGCACCAAAGCTAATAGTTGTTTTCAGTGTGACCATAGAAAGCACTTTTTTAAATCTGCATCACACTTGAAAATATGGTATTATAGATATTAAATTAGTATCTGTTGCCTGAGCAATGCTCAAAGCCTAATAAATAGAAGAGTCTTTGATTTACACACAAATTTTAGGTGGGATGAAGGGCAAGGTATACTATATGATAAACTAGAAGGCTAGCAACTTGGAATGAACCCAACCTCTCACACACCAAATGATATCAGGAAAGTAAATAGCATCCATTTCTTCCTATTTAAAACACGGTGGAGACATCGACTCTCAGAGCAGTTGGCTTAGACAACAGGGAAAATAAATTGTACTCAATTGATAATCTCCTCTCCACTGAGAAAAGGAACAAATTGGAGCCACAGAGCGCTGAGGTCAGGGATCTTCACCTTGTTTTAAAATTCCCCCAGGCGCCGTGCAGAGAGTGAGCCCTGGCTAATTATCTTTGGTCTCTGACACCCTGGTTCCCGCTGCTGCTCGACTCTGGGCCAAGAGTCTGAATTTGGGGCTCATCAGCTACAGTAGACGTCCGGACCTCTGCATAAGTAATTTTGGCCACTGAGTCGTGTGGGTGAATTCATAAAATGGATTGTCTGAACCGCAGGAGAAAAATATGAGCACGTGAATTGATAGCTGATGAGTGGGAGTCTAGCAGATGTTTTCAGAGCAGCCTAAGGCAGGAAAACATCAGGGGACAGAAGTCCAGGATTGTGGCTTTGGATCCTGGAGTAATCCGTGATTCTGAGGGTCTGAGCCATTTGAACTCTCTAAATCGTCCCTTCTCTGTTTCAAATGGAGGAACAATAATCTGGAAAAAAAAGTCAGTGGAGAGGAATATCACTTAGTTTGTCTAACATCTGTCCTCCCCCCTTTTTTTTTCCTTTTCTCTCTTTTTTTAAAATATAACTTCAGTTATTTATTTATTTTTGGCTGTGCTGGGTCCTGGTTGTTGCACAGTTCAGTTCAGTTGCTCGGTTGTGTCCGACTCATTGCAACCCCATGAATTGCAGCACACCAGGCCTCCCTGTCCATCACCAACTCCCAGAGCTTACTCAAACTCATGTCCATTGAGTCAGTGATGCCATCCAACCATCTCATCCTCTGTTGTCCCCTTCTCCTCCCGCCTTCAATCTTTCCCAGCATCAGGGTCTTCTCAAATGAGTCAGTTTTTCCCATCAGGTGCCAAAGTATTGAAGTTTCAGCTTCAGCATCAGTCCTTTCAATGAATATTTGGGACTGATTTCCTTTAGGATGGACTGGTTGGATCTCCTTGCAGTCCAAGGGACTCTCAAGAGTCTTCTCCAACACCACAGTTCAAAAGCATCAATTCTTCGATGCTCAGCTTTCTTTATAGTCCAATTCTGACATCCATACATGACCACTGGAAAAACCATAGCTTTGACTAAACGGGCCTTTGTTGGCAAAGTAATGTCTCTGGTTTTTAATATGTTGTCTAGGTTGGTCATAATTTTCCTTCCAAGGAGTAAGCATCTTTTGATTTCATGGCTGCAATCACCATCTGCAGTGATTTTGGAGCCCCCCAAAGTAAAGTATCTCACTGTTTCCACTGTTTCCCCATCTATTTGCCATGAAGTGATGGGACCTGATGCCATGATCTTTGTTTTCTGAATGTTGAGCCTTAAGCCAACTTTTTCACTCTCCTCTTTCACTTTCATCAAGAGGCTCTTTAGTTCTTCTTCACTTTTTGCCATAAGGGTGGTGTCATCTGAATATCTGAGGTTATTGATATTTCTCCTGGCAATCTTGATTCCAGCTCATGCTTCATCCAGCCCAGTGTTTCTCATGATGTGCTCTGCATATAAGTTAAATAAGCAGGGTGACAATATGCAGCCTTGACGTACTCCTTTTCCTGTTTGGAACCAGTTGCTGCACAGCTTTTCTCTAATTGCTGGGCTGGAGGCCACTCTTCAGTTACGATGCAGGGGTTTCTGAAGAGCTCGAGCTCCAGGGTGCACAGGCTTCAGTAGTAGCAGCTCACGGGTTCTAGAGTAATAGTTGTACACACAGGCTTAGCTGCATCTTCCCCAATCAGTGACTGAACCCAGGACTCCTGCATTGGCAGGCTGATTCTTTACTACTGAACCCCAGGGAAGCCCTCATCTCTCCATTCTTAAGGAGAGTCTCTGCCCCGCTTCTCTGTCCAGAGAAATTCCTCCCCAGACACCCAGATTCTAAAACCCGCCTATGGCCACAGAGACAGCACCAGCCCAAGATCACCCAATCAGAGGCTTTCAAAGTGGAAAGAGGGAGGGACTTCCCTGGTGGTCCAGTGATAAGAATCTGCCTTCAAATGCAGGGGATGAGGTTCAGTCTCTGGTCAGGGAACCAAAATCCCACAAGTGTATGAGCTGGCTCAGCGACATAAATAACCCATAAACATTTTTAAAAATAGAGAACGGGGACAGTGTTAAAAGAAAGTTCCAGGTGCACGCACTTTCCCCTATGGACACAGGACAGGAAGCAGCTCAGATCATCAAACGTGAGTTCACTGAGGGCCCATTTGCCAGAAATAAATTTTGCTTTTCCGAATGCATCCATTTGCCAGGATTTTGTTTCTTGTAACTATTTATAAGGTTTGCCATCATCTAGTTAGCACTGGATGGTACACTGTAAGAACACCTGAAGATTTCTACCAAAATTTTTTTGAAAGTTGTTTGTTTACTCAGACAGTAGTTCCCAAACATCTGTCTTTCTTTCTGCAGGCCCCTTCATCCAAACACACACCACCAGTCTCAGCTCCATGAAGATAACCCCCAAATGAGGACCATATTAAAAATGGACTCATCATGACTTAACCGGATCCAACCAGTCAGTCATAAGGAAATCAGTTCTGAATATTCATTGGAAGGACTGATGCTGATGCTGAAGCTGAAGCTCTGATACTTTGGGCACCTGATTCAAAGAGCCAACTCATTGGAAAAGACCCTGATGCTGGGAGAGATTGAAGGCAAGAGGAGAAGAGGGCAGCAGAAGATGAGATGGTTGGATGGCATCACCGACTCAAAGGACAAGAACTTGAGCAGACTCCAGGAGATAGTGGAGGACGGGGAAATCTGAAGTGCTGCAGTCCAAGGGATTCGGACGTGACTTATTGACTGAACAACAACATCACGACTTACATCCTACAACTTTTTAAAGCCACTTATTAACAGAAGTCCAAGTATCTCCCAGCATCCTTCATTTCATCCCCAGAAAGCCAGGACGTCCCCATATCTGAACTTCCAACCCCCCATGGGGCCTCTGGAACTTACGATGTATCATCAGAAAAAGTTCTTGTCCCTTGCCTTTTCTCTGAATGTTCTAACTTATGCTCGACTCTAAGTAAACATGATCATGCCGTGAATAGCACAAGCCCACCAGGCTTGTGAGTGACATAGATGTCTTTCTGGCTCTTCAAGCCCTTACAAACCATTTCTCCACCTTGATGAAGTACAGACCATCTAATGACGCCACCTAATGTCAGTCCCTGTTGTCACCTCCTCAGAGCAGCCTGTGGAGATGTGACCTCTGTGCACCCTTGTCTCCCGTCAGTCCCCCCAATGCCTTTGATGACGTCATAGGTGTTCTGTCCACTCACCTGCCTCCCCATCCACTGAGTGCACACAAAATACAGCATCTTCCTCCAGCCCACTTCAGTCATACACTGATATAATGACACTCTTTATCTCATCAACTGTACCACCTCAAAAAAATCTTAAATCCTTGGGTCCCATTTTTGGACCATCACCACCAATTTTCCAGTTCGGTTTTCCTCTAGTATCCTCATTACAGGGCTTTCCTCATAGTCCAGTTCGTAAAGAATCTGCCTGAAATGCAGGAGACCCCGGTACAATTTCTGGGTTAGGAAGATCCCCTGGAAAAGGAAATGGTAACCCACTCCCGTTCTCTTGCTTGGAGAATCCCATGGACAAAGGAGCCTGGTGGGCTACAGTCCATGGGGTTGCAGAGTTGGACATGACTAAACCACCACCACCACCATCCCCACTACAACAATTCTCCAACCCCACTGGGAAATCATCCTCCCAACCCCACTGACACGTGATGCATCCCCTCTGCCATGTTTTCATCCTCCATCAGCTCTGGCTGCCCCTCCCTCTACCCCTGATCAGTTGCTTCCACTCCCTTGGACTTGCTGGGCACAGCCGCCAACATAGACTAGGACCCTCTGCACACGGACCTGACCACCCGAACCCTTTGGGCTCCTCTCCTGCCTCTCTCCACGCTCTCTGCATTCTGGCTGCCCCACCCCAGTCTTCTGGGAGTGACTCAAGTTCCCCAAGTTTGTCTCAGATAATCTCACTCTTTCTGTTCCCTCTGCTTGGATCATTCTGGCATTCCCAGAGTCTCCCTCCTTTACCTGGATCACCTTCTCATCCTTTGGGTCTCTGATTCAAACACCCTCCCTTTTATTAACTTTATTGAGATGAAATTCACATAACATGAAATTAACCATTTTAAAGCGAAAAATTCAGTGACATTTAGTAAAGTACATGCTCGATGCTAGGCAACCCCCATGTTTGGCTTTCACTCCAAAACATCCCATCACCTTAAAAGGCAACCTGGGCCCGTTCAGCCATCACTCGCTGCTATACATAGCAGTATAGGAAACTCTATTACCTCCATACCTGTCTGTCTTCCACTCCAGGATGTGGGCTCCATGAAGAAAACATCTTGTTTTGTTTACTGCTCTGCTCTCAATCCCTGTAACAGTGCTTGGCACATGGTAGGCTCTCAATACATAATATTTTTCATGTGAATAAAGACAGTCCTATGAGGTCATCTACTATTAGCCTTGTCTAGGCAACACAAGGGCTTCCGCAGTTGGCTCAGCAGTAAAGAATCCACCTGCCATGCGGGAGATGCAGGAGATGCAGGTTCAATCCCTCGGTTGGGAGGAAGATCCCCTGGAGGAGGAAATGGCAACCACTCCAGTATTCTTGCCTGGAAAATACCATGGACAGAGGAGCCTGGCGGGCTACAGTCCATAGGGTCTCTAAGAGTCGGACCCGACTAAAGTGACTTAGCATGCACGCACACAGGTAACAGATGATAAAATTAAATTTGAACTAATTCAGAACAAAAATAACTAAATAAAAGAGCCGGGTATCAGCTCATTTACCAAATGTGAGTGTTATGGGAACAGGTCCACTGGCAGAATTTAAGACTGAAGCGCTGGGGAGTCCATCAGGCCGTGTGTGGCTTTCTCTCAATGTCTCATGGTCTCAGGACAATTTCCTTCACATGGATGGTGTCCGGCTGAGCCGGGAAACAGTTCAGGTTTACCATTTACTCTGCATCCACCCTGTCACCTCTCTGTCCACTCACCAGTTCCTGAGCCCCGTCTCTCTTTCGGTGCTGTAAGTGCCGTATAGGAAGCAACGACCAAGACTCGATCAGCTAAGATGCCTTCTTTCTCCGGCAGTAACATCAAATATCACAAACAAGTGGGTGGCTTGTAGGAGAAGGGTGTTCTGGGCAAAGGAAATGATGGAAACCAAGGACCCCAGTCAGAGCTGTGCCGAGCGTGTTTAAAGAGCAGGGAGAAGAGAAGTGTGACTGAAGAAGCATCGGTATGAGGGAGTCGGCGCCGTGTGTGGTCAGAGAAACGACAAAGGATGAGGTCACGCGGGGCTCTATCGAGCACTGCAAATATACTCCATTTTGTCTGAAGTAAGAAGCCGTGGAGGAATTTAAGCAGAGTAATGATGTTACCTGACTTATGTTTCAAAAGTTTCGCTCCAGCTACGATGATGAGAATTAGACTGTGGGTGGGCAAAACAGAAGCAGGTGTGGGGGAGGTGGTCTCAGAGGATGGTGATGGAGACAGCCCAGAAGACAGATGAGTTTGTGCAGGATGGGGGCGGCATGTGCGGCCGGCAGTGGGACTTGGAACTCATTCTGAGTGTGAAGCTGATGGGATTTGCTGACAGACTGTCTATGGAGAGCAGGGTGGAGGTGGGGAGCAGAACAGAAAACACCCTCAAGGTCTGGGCCTGAGCCACAGAAAGGGGAAGTCGCCGTTTACTGAGAAGGGGATATCTGGGGGAGGGTTTTTGGAAATTCGAGCTCAGATTTGCCATGTTCAGTCTGAGAGGCCTAATGATGTCTTGAAGGCAATTGGGCATATAGATCTGGAACTCTGGAAACTAGAGCTTGGGAAAAAATGGCTGTTCAAATAAGGTAAAGCCATACGTATATGGAAACTCTGTAAATACAGCTCATAGCCACCTCCTTTTCGACTAGCTTTGCATGGCTGCTTGTCCGAGAGGGGATTCGGAGGCCTTACGATGACCCCCAGAGCCCAGATCCTCTCTGAACTCATCTTCCCCCAGCATGCCCCTTCTCCACCCAGTCACGTGGGCCTCCTGAGGGGTCTGCCCAGCCAGCTGGTGCCTGCCTTTATGCGCACTCCCTGCTCCACCCGGCAGGCTCTCTCCCCAGACAGCTGTTGCTTCGTCTCATCAGCAACGTTAATTCTTGACACAAGCCGCCTTCTCAGCTAGGTCTGCACAGACCCCTCTAGCCAAGACTGCAGTCTCCCCACAGCAGAGCACTTATCACACCCTGCCTTGAGCCTCCACTGTTTCTTTCAGTTCAGTTCAGTTCAGTTCAGTCCCTCAGTCGTGTCGACTCCTTGCGACCCCATGATTCTCAGCACGCCAGGCCTCTCTGTCCATCACCAACTCCTGGAGTTCACTCAGACTCATGTCCATCGAGTCAGTGATGCCATCTAGCCATCTCATCCTCTGTCATCCCCTTCTCCTCCTGCCCCCAATCCCTCCCAGCATCAGGGTCTTTTCCAATGAGTCAACTCTTTATCTGTTGTCTATCTCTTCCCTTATAACTTCCCTGTGTTGCCAAAGCCCAGGATAGTGAACACGGGACAAGCATGTGCTCCATGCAGTGAATGAGTGAATGAAAGCAGGCCCCTCTGAATCTGACCTACTCTGCCAAGTTCGTCACTGCCCTGAAGTTTTGGCTTCCTTCTGCAAAATGAGACATTGGACTAAATGTTTCCTATAGTCCCTTCTGGGAGAAGGCAATGGCACCCTACTCCAGTACTCTTGCCTGGAAAATCCCATGGACGGAGGAGCCTGGTAGGCTGTAGTCCATGGGGTCGCTAGAGTCGGACACGGCTGAGTGACTTCACTTTCACTTTTCACTTCTATGCATTGGAGAAGGAAATGGCAACCCACTCCAGTGTTCTTGCCTGGAGAACCCCAGGGACGGTAGAGCCTGGTGGGCTGCTGTCTATGGGGTTGCACAGAGTCGGACATGACTGAAGCGACTTAGCAGCATAGTCCCTTCCAAACACACTTTGGAGATTCCAAAGATCAATGGGGAGAAAGGAATTTGTCATTGTTCACTTGCTAAGTTGCGTCCAACTTGTAACCCCATAGACTGCAGCACACCAGGCTTCCCTGTCCTCCACTATCTTTTGGAGTTTGTTCAAATCCATGTCCATTGGAGTTTAATGCTGGCCAAACTGCCTTAGCTCAAACGTGGTCTCCATCCATCGGCTATATTTTCCCTTTCTAATTATGTTTCTTCACCTGAAAGGAGAGGAGAAATAACATCTAAAATATAATCAGGAACCAGTGAGAAAGACAGCAGTCACACTAGATATTCCCTCTACAAGGACTTATGGGGAAGTGGTTATACTCCAGATCTGCTGGGTCTGGATGACGATGGTATAATCGACAATTCTGGTCTAGGCAGTGCTTAAAAAATATAAGCAGTGAAGACAAAAAAAGTAAGACATTGCATCTTTAATTTGAAGTTTTTGTCATTTCTATTGTTGGATACCTACAAGAGAATTCTTCAGAAAGTAGGAGAAAGGAAACAATAAGAATTCAATTAGAAATTCAAAAGACTTATAATTAAAAGAAGGAAAGTTGGGATGAAGAGTGGGATAACAGTTGTTCAACTCATCCATTCTTGTCTTCCAGAAGAATGCCAGTGAGAATTTCTGTTTAAGGGGGAAGGAAAAGAAAAGCCAATTTACGCTGTCAGACAGCCATCGTTTTGGTCCCAAGCCCCCTGGTGAGCATATGGTATTCTTACTGCTAGAGTTCATCACTAGCGCTTACTCAATAATTAGATAATCCCTATAGCAATCTATTGTAGTCATGCCTATAAAAGATTCCTTATTGCATCTCCACGTATGTCAATAGCTTTCATAAGCCATAAATCAGTAAGATATTGCTGGCATTGGAATTTTAAGCAATTAATGTTAATCAATAGGAAAGGCAGAAGATTGATGTGGTTGGGTTTTTCTCTCTCCATACAATGAAGATGCTGAAACTCTATTTATTTGAATTAGTTCATAAGCTTCTGAGATTTGTTGTTTAACTGAAATGATAATTAATGTCCAATCATCATCATCATCATTATCTGATAATTCTTCTACAAACCTACCTTTGCATAGCACCATGAGAGACTTTGAGTCTGTTTGATATTAGAGTACATGTTCAAAGTAAGTACTACTGGAGAACAAAGTCTCAAGGGTGGGGGAGACTTCAGTGGTTCAAAACACCCTCTGATATTTTAAAGCACAGTGATTAGCATTACTATGTTGCATGTTGAACAGTCTTTCAGATTAAAATATAGAAGTATTTTTGATGATGGCCATTCTGACCTGGTGTGAGGTGATATCTCACTGTAGTTTTGATTTGCATTTTTCTAATAATGAGTGATGCCAAGCATCTTTTCATGTGCCTCTTGGACATCTGTATATGTTCTTTGGAGAGCTGTCTATTTAGGTCTTCTGCCAATTTTTTTATTTATTTAGGTTTTTTTTTTTATATTGAGCTCCACAAGTTTTTTGGATATTTTGGAGACTAATCCTTTGTTCATTGCTTCATTTGCAAATATTTTCACCCATTCTGAGGATTATCTTTTTGTCTTGTTTAGGATTTCCTTTGCTGTGCAAAACCTTTTAAGTTTAATTAGATCTCATTTGTTTATTTTTGTTCCTACTTTCATTACTCTAAGAAGTGGGTAAAAAAAAAATCTTCTGGTGGTTTAAAAAAATAAAATACAATAATAAAATACAGAGGAAGGTATGGAGACACACTTCAGGCAACTACCCATGCCTGGGTTTTTAGTCTTGGGCATGGAGATAAGAAAGACAATGTTATCCATTACCTTGAAGTTCATGACCTTGAAGGCCTCTCTACACTGAAATCTCTATTTAGTAAAATGATACATTTCTTTATTGTTTAAGCTGGTTTGGGTTGGGATTTCTGATGTTTGCAGCCAAAGTGTCTGCAAAGTGTTTGCAGCCCTATTAACCAAAATAGGGCTTCCCTGGTGGCTCAAACAGTAAAGAATCTGCAAGAGACCCAGGTGTGATTCCTGGGGTGAGAAAATCCCCTGGAGAAGGGAATGGCAACCCACTCCAGTATTCTTCCCTGGAAAAGCCCATGAACAGAAGAGCCTGGCGAGCTAGAGTCAGACATGGACCAGAGCCTGGTCCCACAGAATCAGACGTGCCTGAGCTTCTAACACTTTCAGACTTTAAGTGCAGGTCTCAGCGTCTTGTGTCTGTTTTTCATCATTTTAGCCTCCTGAAGAGTCAGTTTATTCAACTGTGAATTTTAAATCCAAATCAAATATCATCTCCTCCTTGAAGACTTCAGATCTGCAAATGATTGGCTCTATCTATGTTTTTATAGCAATAGTACTTATCTCTACATAGCAGGACTCACTCTATATTGAAATTATTTATCACCTGTCTGCCAATAAACTTGATTTTGACTACATTAAGGTCAGATACCTTCTCCCAACCTCCTTTTGATTATCAGATAATCTCATGTTCCCCATTATTTAGGAGGACCTCAATAATAAATCATGAATAAATATCTACAACTCCCACAAACTTTTCCTTTTACCCTTGCTTTTTTTTTTTTTCACCTTTATGTACCCCGCTGGCTCAGATGGTAAAGAATCCACCTGCAGTGTGAAGACTTGGGTTTGATCCCTGGGGTGGGAAGATCCTCTGGAGGAGGACATGGCAGCCCACTGCAGTATTCTTGCCTGGAGAATCCCATGGACAGAGGAGCGTGGCAGACTACAGTCCATGAGGTCGCAAAAAATCAGACATGACTGAATGATTAAGCACACAGCACACCATAATGCCAACTTTTTAAAACTATATCTCCCTTCTCTCGTAAAACTGTATCTCCCTTCCCTATATCTCATAAGAAACATCTCTTTTACTTACACTAATTTAAGTCTTCCTAAAACACTGTGGAATGGTATCATCTACATGTACGTGGGTGCCTCATTAAATAAGCATTATTAGACTTCCAAAAACCCAGGGAAGGCCATCAAAGAACTAAAGCTGAAATGACTAGGCCAGCATTTCTAATAACATACTCCTCAGAAGAATTACCCTTTATTATGTGAACAGGTGCCTAAGGAGCTTTAGGATCAAATAATTTAAAAAACATTGTGTTTAAATTTGTTAAACAGGTTCTCAAGTGCAGAATTGCTTAGAACTTTCTATAGGCAAAGATGTTCTGTGAATCAAAGGAAAGCTATAATATAAACTTTTCCCCAAAAATGTACTTAACATAGAATTAATGCTCCGAGGTATTCCAAGGTATAGGGGGATTCCCAGGTGGCACAGAAGTAAAGAATCTACCTGCCAATGCAGGAGATGCGAGAGATGCAGGAAGATCCCTGGAGAAGGAAACGGCAGTCCTCTCCAGGATCCTTGCCTGGAGAATCCCAGGGACGGAGGAGCCTGGCGGGTTATAGCCTATGGGATCACAGAAAGTAGACATGACTTAGTGACTAAAGAACAACAATACCAAGGTATAACTTATTATCATGATTGCTAAAAATTCAGTATGAGATGCAAGTTCTAGATCAAGCAAGACACCTTAGCTATTTGCCTATTTGAGGGAAGATGAAAAAAGAAATTTTAGTTAGAAGTAAGGTATTACCTTTACAAGAAAAACCTCATGTATTTTTATTTTACTAAACTATTAGACTTTCATCTCAAGTTTGAGAAAATCAGAGACTCTTGGCTCTAGGAGGGAATCTCAAGGACTGGTCAGAGGAGTGATTACTGATACGTTGCATTCACGAACCTCTTTGAGAATTTGATGAAAGCAGCACTTTCATCCCAGAAAGATGCGCTACTACACACAAAACTACAGGGAGTTCCCAAACCTGTTGATGAATTCACAGGCCCCGCATTCAGAATGCCAAACACCCCAACCTGCATGGCGAAGGTAGATGTTGAAGAAACTGAGGCCTGGAAGTCACACTGCTTTTGAGGTCAAAGGCAAGATAAGAATTCAAGAATTCTGAAACCCTCTCCGATCACATTTGTATTCATTCCAGATCCAAATCATTTTCATATCATCATTTTTGCACTCTGTCCAGGCTTTCTGACCTTCCAAAGCTACCAGTGAGTTGGCTGGCCCCAGCTCAGGCAATATGAGAACAATGGAGTCGACCAGTGTTTTCCAAGTGCCCCGGATAGTGGCTCCCAGATGAGTCCCCGCTAGTGTCACAATATGACCATGCCACCACCGCCATAACTCAGTCGTCTAGCAGCAGAGTAAATTAACAGGCATGTTCTGGAACTTCTATGACATGCAAAGTGCAAATAAACAAGAATTCTGATGCCTGACATTGGTCGTAAATTTTCCAGAAGAAGAAAAACATGAGCTCTTCTTGGCATGCCTCTTTTTAAACAAGTTTGATGACCCTTGGTAAAAAATTCATAATAAGTAGAAAATAGTGCTCATGATAATTACCACCAAAGCTTTATTTATGTATATGAATGTACACAGAAAATTAACATGTGCTAAAATGCTTTGATGTTTATGAAATCTTAGAGCTGTGGACAACATTATGAATGCTAACATATGAGAGTTGCATGCATTCACTAAAACTTTGGGCCATAAAATTAATTTATTTAACAGAACACAGGATGGCACTTCCCCGGCATAGACTGAATCCTAGCACCCCAGCTGGGGGATGGGGGAGTCTTTGTAAATGCAGCACCCTTCAGATGCAACTCAGTCCTGAGCTCGCCTGGGCCATGGCAGCCTACATTCTGCCTGTCACACAGTAACCTATTGATAAGCAGCCATGTACAGGTACCCAGGGTACTGCGCGAGCCATCTTTTCCTTTCATCATCACAACTCCTAAAAGTGATAGGTACTTATCAGTCTACTTTTACAGAGAAGAAAATGGAGATATCGGAGGGTTTGGTAACTGGGCCATGGTCACAAGGCTAGCTGAGTGCTCGAGCTTGAATCTGAATCCTTAACTATTTGTTCTAAATCTTAAATTTCTAACCATTACTACCCCCATCCCTTGGTAACCATTGACATTGCTTAACCAATTTTGCTAGAACCAAATGCAAGCTCCCAAATCATATGTTGATTTTCCCCTAACTTGATTTGTGTAATCAGGCATTTGGGCTGAAAAATATTCTTTTCAAAAGACAGCTATTACTGAATCTCCACTTTATTCAAACTCGTCATCCAATATTCTAATCTTCTGGGTTTCTTTGGCCACCTACCCTTGCACCAGACACATGCATATATCATGATGGACACCCTGCAAAGCAAAGTTGAGTGAAAAATGACCCCTGCCCTCTGAAAACTTGAGTCAGAGAAGGATGCAACAACTGATTAGTAAAGTGTAGCCTAAGATGTCAGCATGTGGGCAGCAGGAGACTTGTCCAAACTGCCCTGGGTTGAAGGCGGAATGGGACTCCTGAAGGAAGGGTCATTGCCTGGGCTGGACGACGATGGGGGTCCACTGGATAAAGTCTGGTTGGTCTGATTGGGAGACAGGCATAGTTATAAATAGTTCAGCATCTAAAGGGACTTCTGAGGTGGCTCAGAAGTAAAAAAAAAAGTCCATCTGCCAACACAAGAGATGTAGATTTGACCCCTGGGTCGGGGAGATGCCCTGGAGAAGGAAATGGCAACCCTCTCCAGTATTCTTGCTAGAAAATCACATGGACAGAGGTGCTTGGCCAGCTGCAGTCCATGGGGTTGCAAAGAGGCAAACATAACTGAGCACTCCCACAGTATCAAAAACCACCTGTGGCTGCAAAGCCTGAGGCTCCTTGGACCGGTCTGCTTACAAGCAGGAACAGGCCGTCACCAAAGCTCTAGGGCACTGCCCAGGGGTCACCCTGACATCCAGGAGCAAGTGTGCTCACCTGGAGGAGAGGGGCAGGGCATGACCTCTGAAAGAATAATGTGCCCTGAGGACGTGGTGTTGGAGAAGACTCTTGAGAGTCCCTTGGACTGCAAGGAGATCCAACCAGTCCATTCTAAAGGAGATCAGCCCTGGGATTTCTTTGGAAGGAATGATGCTAAAGCTGAAACTCCAGTACTTTGGCCACCTCATGCGAAGAATTGACTCATTGGAAAAGACTCTGATGGTGGTAGGGATTGGGGGCAGGAGGAGAAGGGGACGACAGAGGATGAGATGGCTGGATGGCATCACTGGCTCGATGGACGTGAGTCTGAGTGAACTCTGGGCGTTGGTGATGGACAGGGAGGCCTGGCGTGCTGCAATTCATGGGGTGTCGAAGAGTTGGACACGACTGAGCGACTGAATTGAACTGAGCTGAACCGAGGACACAACATAAACTGATTAGAACTAAATGAGTCCAAGAGGGCAGACAGTTGACTTCCACTAGACCTTGAGCCTCATCATATGCTCACTGTAACACATCAGCAAGCTAAAGCACGTGCCAACCAGTGCCCTGACGGTTCCAAGGCCAACTATCAAAGAGCAAAAAGGGGGCAGTGGCCCAGTTCCTGGAAATCTCTGCCCCTTCCCCAAGATAGTTGGAATAATCATTCACTCATTAGCCTATGAAATTACCCAGCCCATAAAAGGTAACCACACCATAGTTTGAGGCCTCTCTCTTCTGAGATGGCCCACATTCTGTCTATGGAGCATTTCTCTCTAGATAGATTCACTTCTTACCTATCACTTTGCCTCTCACTGAATTCTTTCTGTGATGAGACATCAAGAACCTCAGCTTCATTGAGTGCTGAAGCCAGGGGAGTGATCTCAATGGCAGATCATGGATTTGGTTGTGTTTGACTTCTGGCCATTGGGTTCAAGTCCCAATCTGAGCCACGAGGTTTCACTCTCACCCCCATTTTGTGTTCTTGTGCAGATTGCGAATGCTTGTGTGTGTTGATTGTGGTGGGGGTGGGGGAATATGTGTGTGACACCCACTGGAAGACTTCTCTCCCAGCCTTCCATCTCGCAGTGGACTCGGCATCATCCTGAAAAGCCCTCCTCCTTCCCCTCCCCCGGTGGATGAAGACCTTGTCCTTTACATCCTCTGCCATCACTGTATCGCCTTCACCTTCTGAGGAGAAGCACATTGGATGAACAGACCATGACTCTCCCCAAAATGAAGCCTGCTAGGACCTGTGGGCCCCTTCTTGCAGAGTACATATGTGTGCAGGGCTAGAAAAGGCAGACCTAACATGCCTGTTCAAAGAACCATCTTCTTGCAGAAATTAACTTTCCTTCTTTCATTTAAAGTTTCTACCAAAGAATGGAGAGAAACCAGCTCCCTGGTATCCCCACAGACAAATGACTATAGATTAGATGTTACCACAGGCTACACAAGGGTGGCTCAGTAGTCCAGAACCCGCCTGCCAATGCAGGAGATACAGGTTCCATCCCTGGGTCGGGAAGATCCTCTGGAGGAGGAAATGATGACCCACTCCAATACTCTTGCCTGGGAAATCCCATGGACAGAGGATTCTGGCAGGTTACAGACCGTGGGGTCGCAAGAGTCAGATATGACTTACCGTCTGAACACACGTGCACTCAGAAGGGTTTAGAATCCCAGATTAAGACGGACCTTTAGAGACGGGGGACATCTGCTTCTTCAGAAGAAAGCGGATGCACACACAGCTCCCCTCGGATAAGCTGGATGCTAATTGCTCATTCAGGTATGAACCCCTTCCATCTGACACCACTGCTGTTTTCTGATGTACCTGCAGCTTTTGTGATTTTACTACCCGTGGAAAGTGGCGTCCACTGCCTCTGGCAAAGGACACAAGCTATTTATTGTCTCGTTTTACAGATGCTGCTCGAGATCACATTTAACGACACAAACATCGCAGAATTGTCTTTGGGTGACAGAAGTTGCCGAAGTGTAGCTCAAACCCGAGTTTCAAAACTGCTGTGCTAATGATCTTACACACATTCTGGGCTTAATTAGACGAGGCTGAAACAGAAGCTTGCTTCTAGCGGTCACACTCTTGTCAATATCTAAACAGGGATGTTTATCTCCTGGTTTGTGACTGATATCGCAGTGTTTATCATAGCAGCACTTTAATATCAGGAACAAACTTCAAGATCTACCTCTATAGTATTTAAAAGTTTACAATAAGCAATTCTATTTGGGATGGAGATACACTTCAAAATAAGTGGAAGATAGTCTTACCTGGATATTCATCTTTCATTCCTTGGGAGCACACATACATACTCCACTTCTAATCTGTGCTGAGTTGGCTCTAGAAATATTCAAAACTTTCCAGATTTGCCAAGAATGAACTGCCAGATGGGAGGGTTAAGGTAGCAGCAAGCAAATATACTGGGACCAGGCTGCCTGAGAAATTGTGACAAACCACTTTTGTCTGCACTTCAGTTTCCTTAGCTTTAAAATGGGATAATAACTTCAGAGCATTCCTACCTGGGGATTAAATTGAGATAATAAGTGTAGACCAAACCAGTCAATCCTAAAGGAAATCAACCTGGAATATTCATTGGAAGGACTAATGCTGAAGCTGAAGCTCCAGTATTTTGACCATCTGATGTGAAGAGCTGTTTCATTGGAAAAGACCCTGATGCTGGGAGAGATTGAGGGCAGAAGGAGAAGGGGACGACAGAGGATGAGATGGTTGGATGACATCACAGACTCAGCGAACGTGAATGTGAGCCAACTCCAGGAGTGCAGGACAGGGGAGCTTGGTGTGCTACAGTCTGTAGGGTCGCAAAGAGTTGAACAAGACTTAGTGACTGAACAACAGCAAATAGGTGTAGAGCCCTTAGACCAGAGCTTGCCACTACATGAGTTTTTATAGGAAGTCTCATTATTACCTGTAAAAGGGGCATAAGCCTCGTACGTACATGACAGAACTGCCATGTGGTTAAATAAGTTCCAACAAGGGCAGCATTTAGAAAAACATCCACACACGGGAAATGTGCAGCCGTGAGCTGTGACATCTCATCTCCTGGAGACCCTGCTACAAACAGTCTTGAAACTGACCTACTGCATTTACTGACCTTCAGTTATCAACTTTGTGGGCCAGCATGCCTGCCTTTGGACCCTGTTTGCAGAGTCAAATATTGTGCAGGAAGAAGGGGTTAGGGATGGACCAGAAGACAGAAGGGGAAAAAGGAGAAAAGGTAAAAAGGGAAAGAAGAGGAAATCAATAGCAGACACTGAACTATTTTGACTTGTTAGTAAGAGCACTGTTTTTCTGCTTCCTCTGTGCTTTTCCTTCGGGGAACTTCCCATCCTTTTTGACTGTGTCCAGTCACTAGACCCGAGCTTAATAGAGAGATGGGAGATTCTCTTTTTATTATTTTTGGCCCATGATGCTCTGGTTTATACTAATCACCAGAAGACCCACGGTGCTCGTTCACTTGTTTTTTGCAATAAAACTGCAGTGCTGCTGCATTCAGCAGGGAAGAGGTTTAAAGGGTCTGGGTCTGAGGAAGGCATTCTAGCAGGTACCTGCCCTTACCTGTAATCATGCCAAAAGGTCATGACAATGAGGATGATAACAGCAGGGCAATCCAGGTGTTGCTCGGGGTCCCCATTCCTTAGGATCTAGGTCGGATCACCCCAATCCCGAGCCACAATCTGAGGGAGCCCCAGGAGCTCAAGTCTCCTCTACATGACTGCTAATGCCCAGTGCCTTTCTCATCCTGATGGAACTCCCACATATGACTAAGCAAACTCTGGTGAACGCAGAAGCTTCAGGAAGCACGTGAGCTTCCTCCTCCCTCTCAGCCTCTCTGCCTCTCCTCTCTCTCTCTCTCTCTCTCTCTCTCTCTCTCTCTCTCTCTCTCTCTCTCTCAGCTGCTCATGTTTTGTCCCCATCTCATGCTAAGCAAAACTGCCGCCTTCTTGGAAGATTTGGAACCAGCCGAAACCCATCTTGTGCTCATGGCTGCAACTAAGAGAATAAAAATGCAACTGAGAAAAATTAGAAAAAAAATGCAAAATTCATTCCAATCATAATGTCATACTCTAAGTTCTTATTTTGAAGGTTATCAGCTCAACTATCGGGGAAGGCAATGGCACCCCACCCCAGTACTTTTGCCTGGAAAATCCGATGGATGGAGGAGCCTGGTAGGCTCCAGTCCATGGGGTCGCTAAGAGTCGGAAACGACTGAGCGACTTCACTTTCGCTTTTCACTTTCATACATTGGAGAAGGAAATGGCAACCCACTCCAGTATTCTTGCCTGGAGAATCCCAGGGACAGGGGAGCCTGGTGGGCTTCTGTCTGTGGGGTCGCACAGAGTCGGACACGACTGAAGCGACTTAGCAGCAGCAGCAGCTCAACTATCTGATTTAAAACTTCCAACAAGGGGCTTCCCTGGTGGTCCAGTGGTGAAGAGTCCACCTTGCAATGCAGCAGTCTGGGCTCCATCCCTGGTCCAAGGAGATCCCACATGCAGCAGAGCAGCTGAGCGCACGCACTACAATTGCTGAGCCTGAGATGGAACACCGCCCCCCCGCCCCCCTCCCCCTCCCCCCGCAGAGCTGCAATGCTGAAGCCTGATCCGGGCTGCTAGAGCCTGCACGGCACAGCAAGAGAAGCTCGCACACTGCAGGAAGAGCAGCCCCTGTATGCCACACCAGAGGAAACCCAAGCATGGCAGTGCAGACCCAGCACCGCCACAATAAATGAACAAATCTTTAAAAGAGAGGTTTCAACAAGCCCAGAGGACTAATTGCTATTACCATTCCCACTAACCTTACACCAGTGATTCTTGATGGGAGGCAGTTTTGTTCCATCCCCAGGCGTTTGGCAATGTGGGGGCATTTTTCATTGTGCAGATAGAAGCCAGGGATGCTGTTAACACCCTACAATGCCCCTGACAGCTTCCCAGCTCCAAATGTCAAGTGCCAAGGTTGAGAAGCCTTGCTTCACAACACTGAGAAAACCAAGTTTTAGTTGGCTAATTTGTCCAAGGACACAAGTATTAAAGGGCAAAGGTGGGAGGGATAAGTTAGAAGTATGGGATAATAGATACCCCCACTTTATTATAATAGATAAACAATAAGGATTTATTATATAGCACAGAGAATGATATTCAATATCTTGTAACAACCTATAATGGAAAAGAATCTGAAATATATATATGTATAACTGAATCACTTTACTGTACACCTGAAATGAACACAATATTATAAATCTACTATTGATTCATTTTTTTTTTTTAAAGGGCAAAAGAGGACTCTACCAGCGCCAATGGCTTTCCAAATCCAGGCTTTTGTCTACGACACAAACTTTCTGTTTTAATCAGTGAAAAGTGAAGTTGCTCAGTCGTGTCCAACTCTTTGTGACCCGGAGCCTCCAGCTCCTCCGTCCACGGGATTTTCCAGGCAAGAGTACTGGAGTGGGGTGCCATTTCCTTCTCCAACCCTTCTCTTCTGTTTTAATTATCTATTGCTAAGTAACAATACATCAGAAACCTAGCTTGTAACAACTCATCGTGGACATGGGTAGGAGTTTGTGCAAAACTTAGCTGGGTTGTCTGCTCAGGCTCACACTCACCTGTCATTCAAGTGTCACCGGGGACCCGGGGACCACCTGAGGCTGACCTGGGAAGGATCAGCCTCCAAACTCACTCAGAGTTAATTTCCTTATGGCTGTAGGACTGAAGGGCATCGTTACTTGCCGGCCATCAGCTAGAAGCTGTCTTCAGCTCCTAGAGGTTGTGCACAATCCCTTGTCACGTGGGGTGCCCAGCATGACTGCTCGTTTCCTCTAAGCTGGCAAAAGAGAGGCTCCAGCCTGCAGGCACCTTGTAACCTTTTAACCTCCAGCTTGACAGGCGCCTTGTAATCCAATCATGTGCACTTTCGCCACCTGTGCTGTACGGTATGGAGTAGAAACCACTCACACATCCCACCCACACTTACAGGGAGAAGAACACCAGGAGGCGGGGATGGGGCCATGTTAAGGGTCTGTCCCCACGCGTGTGCACGTGCCGCTCAGTCACTCGGTTGTGTCCGAGTCTTTGCGACCCTGTGGACTACAGTCCTCCAGGCTCCTCTACCACAGAATTTCCCAGGAAAGAATGCTGGTTGGGTTGTCCTCTCCTCCTCCAAGGGAACTTCTCAATCTAGGGATCAAACCTGAGTACCTGCCTCTCTTGCTTTGGCAGGCAGGTTCTCTACCACTGAGTCGACTCTGTCCCCGACTCTGCTCGTGAAATCACTGCCCTGAAGGCAGTTCCTTCAAAGGTGTCAAGTGCATGGGCTATATCCCTGCAAATTTTATACATCTGCCTTATCCTCACAGCCATCGGCAAACATTTACACAAGGCCCACTCCAGGGGTGAAGGCCCCGCTCCGAGGGCAGTGAGATGGCTTGACGTCAGGTTGAGGCAAACACTGCAAGGATGTTTCTGAAAGTCAACTTGATGAAGCGTTAGGACCCCTTTCCTGAAATCCGTACTCAACACCCGACATTAAGACAGAGGAGATCTGGGACTTCCTGGTGGATCAGTGGTTGAGAGTCAGCCTGACAATACAGGAGACACGGGTTCATCCCTGATCTGAGAACATCCCACACGCCACAGAGCCCCTAGGCCCGTGCACTGCAACTGTCAAGCCTGTGCTCTGGAGCCCAGGAGCTGCAGCTGAGCAGCCCGTGTGCCCAGAGCTCTTGCTCCTTAACTGAAGACGCCACCGTGGGGAGTGGCCCCCTCTGGCCCCAACTAGAGGGAGGTCCATACAGCGACAAAGACCCAGCACAGCCAAAAGGAAAGACATTAATCAATTAACTATTTTAAAAAACAGAGAAAATCAGTGGACTCTGCCAAAAAAAAAAAAAAAGGAAAATTGAAATGAGTTGATGAAGTTGTTGGTAGAAAAACACGTTGTGGTACAGACTGTGGTGTCTGGTTTAAGGTTGAAGGGCGCACACTGAGCTCTCCTTCTAACCCCGTTCTTCTCACTCTTTCCATATTCATCCTTCCATTCCATCTCTTTTCTCAGGCTCTTGCTGAACACTCCTGCTGGCTTTCAGATATGGAGAAGTTGGAAAATTGAGAATTCAAAGCCTATAATTATTCCAGTAACTGTCATACACATTAGTCAAAATCTTTGGCTGCAAGCAGCAAAATGAATTTCAACAAAGCTAAACAAAAAGAGGGTGGAAGTAAACAAGGCCTCTTCAGCGGCTCTGAGCAACGCAAGAATAAAAAAAATAATGAAACAGTACAATAGGGTTTGGGTAAGATCCCCTTGGCCAGGGTGTGGTCGTGTGTTGGGAGGGGAAAACCTCAGGTCTATATCAGTCTACTGTTTAACAAGTTGGATTAATCACATAGTTTATAGCAAACCTCAACTTCTACTTCCTTTGGCTGAAGAGATAAAATGTGTTTCCTTTTTTTATATATATATATATATATAATGCTGTATGGTTTTGTTTTGCTTCCCAATTTAGTTCTTGCTTTTTTATTAATGCTACTTGATCAAGACCTGTGGCAATTAACCCACCCTTCGGACCTGGCTTAATTTTAATTAAACAATCATCCAACTCTCAATAGTCTAAATGTTTGTTTCTTCTGCATTTCTCATCACAGGGCTATTTTGTAGAACTTTATAGATTTCCTGAGAGATTGCTTTATCAATTTTTCCCTGCAGCCATACACTAAAGTTTACTTGTATCACTAGCTGTTGCTTTAAAGTAATTTTTTTCCAGTTTTTTTTTTTTTTTTTTCCTGGTTATGCTGAGTTACTCCCTACACTAATTTCATCACCTTCCTAATAACAGTTAACAGTGGTCATGATTAGTTCCATGACTATAAAATTGGCCTTGTTGGGTTCCGCATTTATCTTGCCTTACTGATCAAATCTGTTTGGTGTAAGATTTTTTTTTTTTCCTCCTAGACATCAGCTTTCTGTATTCAACCTGGGATCTTAAACTCAAGCTGTGTTCCTTTTGCCTCTTACATCATCACCAGTAATAAAGATTTTACTGTCAGAACTTGGCTGACAAATTCACAGGCTCTTTATTACAAGCAATGATGGACTATAAGAAGCAGAAAAAACACAGCTTGAATTTCATTCCCAGCTTGAATTTGCAAGGTTGGCATTTAGAAAAATTATCTTGTGACTTCATAAACCCAGAAAACTTGTCGATGAAAGTCAGAGAATTAATATAAAACTCCCCTCACTCAACCACCCATCTCCTTCTGAAATGGCTTCGGTCAAGTCACTGCACAGCAGGGATTTTGTCAAGTCTCCACAAACTAAGTAAAATGTGTAGATAATGCATGTGAATCTCTTTTATTTCAATTACCTGGATAATTCATGTTAGACAAATTTAAAGAACTGAGGTATTATTTCTGTTTTTCACTTGGTTGTTGCTTAGTTGCTAAGTGGTGTTCAACTCTTTGCAATCCCATGGACTTCAAGCTCTTTGTATGGGATTTCCCAAGCAAGAGTATTAGAGCAAGTTGCCATTTCCTTCCCCAGGTCACCTTCCGACCCAGCGCCTCCTGACTGGCAGGTAGATTCTTTACCACTGAGCCACCTGGAAAGCACCTGAACTATTGTCTGAGATGACAAGCATTTGTACTATCACGTTCCAAGAGTACACACTGAATTTATGGCTTAGTGGAAACATATACCTTGTCCAAAACAGAGAGTTTTTTAATTCTCTTTTCCAGTTTTGTGAATTATAGGTAACTGTTAGAAAAGGAACATATTCTTGGCCATAGACACACAAATTCTGTCCTTTCCAGCACAAGCTGGCCTGACTCCCCTCCCCTGAAGGGAAGATGTGGGTTTTGCCTCCATTTCCACATTCATTGCAACATTCCTTTATTCCATTTGAATGTATAATTTTTAGACTTTGTTGCACTGATTGCAAGATCCACCTTGGGAATTCCCTGGCAGTCCAGCGGTTGAGAGTTCGCCTTCTATTGTAGAGGGTGTGGGTTTGATCCCTAGTCAGGGAACGAGGAACCCACATGCGTCACGGCCCAAAAACCAAACCATAATGCAGGAGTAATATTGTTAACAAATTCGGTAAAGATTTTAAAAATGGTCCACATAAAAAAAAAAATCTAAAAAACCCAAAACACCTGGTTTCCTCAATGATCTAGAGTCTCCAACTGACAGAGCCTAACTCACGTTCATTTTGTATCAGAGTCATGATTTACTTTTTTTTGAAAATTATCTTTTACCAATATTGGATCACTGTAGATATATTCCCAAATTATGCTGCAATAAACTGATAAAGTATTTCCCTGAAGTACTGTCATGAAATAATATTTTAAAATACTACCATGAGGTACTACCACAAAGTGCAACCATGGAGTACGACTCTGAATGGAGTATTCTAAAGTAGTACCTTGAAGTAGTTTGGTGACATAGCACTGCCATACAGTACTGCAAATTAGTACTGTGAAGTAGTACCATGAAGTCTCAAAGTATCACTCTGAGGTGTTACCATACAGGAGTCCAGTGAAGTGGTACCGGTGCAGGACTCTGAAGTGGCATATAGATACGCTGAGAGTGCTGGGAGTGGTACCGTGCGGTACAGGCCAGATTTGGGAGCCACCTACACATGGTTTCTAATTGTAGATTCCTTCTTTGCTATCTAGGTAAATTCTTGGGTGAATTACCTAAATTTTCCCAGTTTCAGCACCTCCTATTTAAGATGTGGATATCAGGAATAACAATCTTATGGGCTTGGTTGTGAAATCACAAAAATTATCACATATTTCTGTAGTCATAATCAGTACATAGTATATATGCATATATAATACATAGGCAGTAACATGTGTTGTATGTTGCCATTCAGTCTCTCAGTCACGTCTGACTCTTTGGGGCCCCATGAATACCACAGTCCAGGCTCCCCTGTCCTTCACTATCTCTCAGAGTTTGCTCAAACTCATGTCCATTGAGTTGGTGATGCCATCCAACCATCTCATCCTCTGTCGTGCCTTTCTCCTGCCTTCAATCTTTCCCAGCATCAGGGTCTTTTCCAGTAAGTCAGCTCTTTGCATCAGGTGGCCAAAGTATGGGAACTTCAGCATCAGTCCTTCCAATGAATATTCAGGGTTGAGTTCCTTTAGGATGGACTGGTTTGATTTCCTTTCTGTCCAAGGGACTCTCAAGAGTCTTCTCCAACACCACAGTTTGAAAGTATCAATTCTTCAGTGCTCATCCTTCTTTACGTTCCAACTCTCACATCCGTGTATGATTACTGGGAAAACCATAGCTTTGACTAGATGGACCTTTGTGGGCAAAGCAGTATCTCTGCTTTTTAATGCATTGGCTAAGTTTGTCTTAGCTTTTCTTCCAAGGAGCGAGCATCTTTTAATTTCATGGCTGCAGTCAGAGTCCACAGTGATCTTGGAGCCCAAGAAAATAAAGTTTGTCACTGTTTCCATTGTTTCCCTATCTATTTACCATGAAGTGATGGGGCCAGATGACATGATCTTCGTTTTTTGCATGTTGAATTTTAAGCCAACTTTTTCACTCTCCTCTTTCACTTTTATAGAGAGGCTCTTTAGTTCCTTTTCACTTTCTGCCATAAGGGTGGTGTCATCTGCATATCTGAGGTTATTGGTATTTCTCCCGGCAATCTTGCCTGCAGCTTGCACTTCATCCAGCCTGGCATTTCACATGATGCACTCTGCATAGAAGTTAAGTAAGCAGGGTGACAATATACAGCCTTGACGTACTCCTTTCCCGATTTTGAACAAGTCCATTGTTCCAAATCTGGTTCTAACTGTTGATTTTTGACCTGCATACAGGTTTCTCAGGAAGCAGGTAAGGCGGTCTCATATTCCCATCTCTTTCAGAATTTTTCACAGTTTGCTGTGATACACACAGTCACAGGCTTTAGCGTAGTCAATGAAGCAGTAGATATTTTTTTCTGAAATTCTCTTGCTTTTTCTATGATCCAACAAATGTTGGCAATTTGATCTCTGGTTCCTCTGCCTTTTCTAAATCCAATTTATACATCTGGAAGTTCTCAGTTCACATACTGTTGAAGCCTAGCTTGGAGGATTTTGAGCATGACCTTGCCAGAATGTGAAATGAATGCAACTGTGCAGGAGTTTGAACATTCTTTGGCATTGCCCTTCTTTGGGATTGAAGTGAAAACTGACCTTTTCCAGTCTCGTAATACAAATTATTCCTAAACAGGCTCTAACATATAGTAATGAGTTGTTTAGACATAATCTTGATAGACTGGTGAATTGCTTCCAATTAGACTTCTTGGACCTCATTCCTGAGCTTCTAGCTTAGGCAACCATCCTTTCACACTAGTAATAATAAGAAAGAAATCTTCAGGAGTGATTTTGTCTCATGAATGTAACATCATAAAGACATAAATGTGTTGGCCAATTTTAATTGTTTATCTACATAAAAAATACATGTATATAAAACTCCAGAGTCAGATCAAGATTTTTTTCTATCTGGTTTCCAAGAAAGTTAAAAGAGTCCAGTGCATTTTGTCAGCAAATTCAGAAGACTCCTCGAATCCAGGCAAGAGGAAGGATCACAGCAGAAGCCAGCTCCTAGGATACTGACTCAGCTCCCCCTGGAGTGGCGCTTTCTGACTGAGCAGCAGAACCCACATCAGAAAGGCAGAGAAAAGGTCCCACGTTTGCCTCACAGCCAGGATGCTGTTACAAGGACAATGTGCATCCAGAACTTCAGGGCTGTTCTGTTCCTTTGAAGCTAGCATCACATATTCAGGAAAAGATCCCTCAAAATAATCAGATACACAGACCTAGGTACAATGGGTTTTACTGTGGGACAATTTCAGAGTGAAAAAGTAGAGACAACCTTAATCCGTAACAGAGGAGCCTGCTGGGCTACCATTCATGGGGTTGCAAAGAGTCAGACATGACTGAGGGACTAACACTTTCATCTTTTTCACTTTTAATACTCAACACAAATGAACAAGTCTCTCTTTCTCATAGTAGAATAATACCCAGCTATTATGAGCCTTTTTAAAAAAAACACTTAATAATACAGAAACTGCTCACAACCTAATGTTAATTTAGAAAGATTGACTATAAATATACATATGTCTATACTACCAATTTTGTAATATTTCACAGGGACACACACCCAGAGCATATGCACACTTGTGTGTACATAAGCTCACAGAATGAAGAGCTGGAGGAAACAGTCCAAAATACTTCCAATGCTTATCTCTAGATGGTGAGAATCCAGATGATGTTATCATTTTTCTTTGAATTATTGTGAATTCCCCAAATTTTCAACAATGACCATGTGCTATTATTATAGCTGGTAAGACAGATATTTTAGAAACAACAGGTGAGGGAAAGTAAGAAATACAAACTTCTGGTTACAAAATAAACAAGTAATGGGTGTGAAATGTACAGTGTGGAGAACACAGCCAATGACAAGGTGATGTCTTGTATGATGACCGAGCATAAAGAGGCATCCTGAAAAGTACAGGAATACAGAATCACTGTGCTGTGCAGCAGAGACTAACTGTTGTGGGTCACTTACACTTCAAAGGGAGATCAGATCTGTGGTCATCCGAGGCAGGAGGCCGGGAAGTGCATGAAGACAGACAGAAGGTACAGACTGCCAGTTGTCATTACCAGGGAGGTAACGTGCAGCATGGTGAAAATGATTAGCACGGCTGACTGTTACACGTGAAAGTGGTTAAGACAAAATCCTGCGTTCTTGTACCAAGGAAGAAATCTTTTTTTCTATTTCTTTACCTTTGGATCTTATATGTGATCATGGATGTTCACTAAGCTTCCTGAGGTCATCATTTTCATATGGTAGGTAAGTCAAGCCATGATGCTGTACATCTTAAACTTACACAGTGCTGCACGCCAATTGTACCTCAATAAAAATGGACAGAAAACAGTAACAAATTACTAATGGTATGAATAACAATAATGAAAGATTGCAGAAGTGTGCACTGATACCTGGGGCATCCGCCAAAAAGAACAAGGAGAAAGTGGTCGCTTCATTACGACTGTAGTTGCCATCACCTGATGTGCTTTTATTTATTTATCTTTAATTTTTCTAAGCAGAAATAGAGACGTAGGGCTTCCCTGGTGGCTCAGCCATAAAGAATCCACCTGCGAGTGCAGGAGACCCGTGTTTGATCCCTGATCTGGGAAGATCCCACATGCCAAGGAACAACTGAGCCCGTGTGCCACGACTACAGAACCTGTGCTCTTGAGCCGGGAACCGCACCTACCGGGGCGTGCCTGCCCTACAGCCCTTGCTCCTCAACAGGAAAAGGCCCTGCAGCGAGCAGCTCCCTTGGCCACAACCGAGAGGAAGGTCTGTGCAGCAACAAAGACCCAGCACAACCAACACCAAAAATAAATAGATATATTTTTTAAGTTTTTAAAGAAGAACTAAGAGACATACACTAGACATAGAGAAAACTGTATGGATCCCAAAGGGGAAAGGAACCAGGGTAGGGTGGACTGGGAGACTGGGACTAACATATATGCAATATTGATGGTGGGCACAAAATAGATTAACTAATGTGAACCTGCTGGAGAGCACAGCGCTATCTTTTGTATTATCAAACGAGAGTTCCTTTTTAGCTTTCGTTTCCCTGCGATTGATTACCAACAAAAGATGAGAACTGGGTGAAAACCAATTTTAACATACTCTTATTTTGTTTACATAGCCAATATTCTACATGGGTCCTACTGGGGCCTTATTGTTTTTCAACCTCAAGCAAACTTTGAAGATTCTCTCTTCATCAGAAAGAGGTATAGATGCAAAACGGTCATTCCTACAGCCATCAAAGAGGTGTTACCTTTTTTTTTCCAATTTGGGGAATTTATCTTTTTTTTTTTTCTATAATTTTTATTGGAGTACAGTTGATTTAGAAAGTTGTATTACTTATGGTATTAGATGCTTGCATTCCTATTTTAGCCTATTCCTGACGCTGACAAATTCCATGTCGACACATTTAGGAGTTTGTGTGCCTTTTTTTTTTCCATTCTTCTCTTTCACCATAACCAAGACTCCATTATCAGATAATTAAAGTTTGCACATTTTAAGAGTTTAACATAGAGTAAATTTGAAAACTCCATTAAACTTCCTTACTACTAAAAAGTACAGCCTGATTACATAAAACATAATTTTAAAAAAGAAAGTAATATATTCTTGCAATGGTAATAAAATCATTTGGAAAAGACAGTTTCCTATGCTTGTCATCAGTGCCAAGTTGAGCTATTTTATCTTAAGAAGCAAATAAAAATATAGCTTATTTTAAATCCTTTTAGAGTCAATATTTTGTTAATGTAAGTGAAAATGCCCTTGTCAGTGATAACTATGATTAAAGACACCCACCCTTTGCCCCCCACCCAGCTTTCAGAGACGCAGCCCTTCTCCTCTCACAAAGTGGTTCATCCGATCTGACACCTACCTGAACCTGAAGCTTTCTGTGTTCTGCAGATCATGCTAATCTGGTAGTTTTCTTCATCTCTTAGCTTGGTTAAAGGCAAAGAGTTTATTGAGAAAAGCTATGATTGGCATGCCTTCTGCTGACCAATTGTAATTTCCTCTCCTTGTAAACTCTATTTAGTGTTACAAAAACAATTCACAGGCAGATTGTAGGTGCCAGGCTTTTCCTCTGACCTTTAAATCAAATTTAGAATTTCACAGGGTAGTATGCCTTCAAGCAAAACCTGTCAGCTTAATAAAGTGGAAATTTTCTGCAATAAATCTGCAATAAACTTCAACCATTCGCAAAGAAGGGGAAGCTTTACTTACTGTTTTATAGTTCTGAACAAGGGCTTAAGATTCTTGGGAAAAATAAAAACAAGTGCTGATAAATGTAAGGACAGCTCTGAATAATGAGAGAAGGCGGATGAGTGGAATAAATACAATGAGGGAAAGGAAGACATCCACAGGAGAAGAGACGGAAGTAAAAGGAAGAAGGCAGACGTACCAAGAGGCAAGACCAGGAAACGAATGACAGGGAAGGAAGAAATCACGCAAGCAAAAACACGAGCAATGTCTGCCTATCACTACCCAGGAGCACAAAATCAATAGAATCCTAAGCTCTCCTACTTCAGATATGCAGAATCAGTTTGGGGCATGATGAGTGACAATGACTACACCCTAATCCCTGCTGAGTCCCTTTGTGGGTTTGTTACAGCACAAAACGACCCAGTGGCTGATTCCACTTTCTAAACAAGTAACTGTCAAGCATTTGCAAATCGAGGACTACATAATGCCTGTATGGTCAGAAGAAATCCTAGTGAATCCCCACAATAGAGGGCACTTTACTTTCAGAAGAGGTAAAAACAACAAGAAATCTTCCCCGGTGCCAAAGTTGGCCTCATTTCATTTAACCAAAGCCATTCGCATTGTGGCCTTGGATTACTCTTGAGAGTCTCTTGGACTGCAAGGAGATCCAACCAGTCCATCCTAAAGGAGATCAGTCCTGAGTGTTCACTGGAAGGACTGAAGCTAAAGCTGAAGCTCCAAAACTTTGGCCACCTGATGAGAAGAACTGACTCGTTTGAAAAGACCCTGATGCTGGGAAAGATTGAAGGCGGGAGGAGAAGGGGACGACAGAGGGTGAGATGCTTGGGTGGCATCACTGACTCAGCGGACCTGAGTTTGAGTGAGCTCCGGGAGACAGAGGCGGACAGAGCAGCCTGGTGTGTTACATTCCATGGGGTCCCTAAGAGTCGGACATGACTTGATGAATGAACAGCCACAACAATTCTCCCTTAATACTTGTCTCAGCAAAAATGTTTTCTTCCAACTGAAGCAGTCTTCCACACTACAGACAAGTTTCTAGACAGAGTCATTTGCTTAATTATTAATGGAATTTACACGAAAACCTCTTCTCTCTTCCATCTTCTACTACTACTAAAGATAACAATAATTAACCTTTTTGGGGCACTGTTGATGACTACGAATTATGTTCAACTTTACAGGCATAATGATTCAACTAATCTTCACAGAAGAAGGTTCCATTTTGCAGATGAAATTCAGGCCCCAAATCAGTTACTTGGCTTGCCCAATTCACACAGCTATAAAGTACATCGAAGTTATCAAGTGGCGTGACCCTAGCGAGATGGATCCTCTTCACCATTAATTTACATCATCTGATTTATGATCAGATCAGATCAGATCAGTCGCTCAGTCGTGTCCGACTCTTTGCGACCCCATGAATCGCAGCACGCCAGGCCTCCCTGTCCATCACCAACTCCCGGAGGTCACTCAGACTCACATCCATTGAGTCAGTGATGCCATCCAGCCATCTCATTCTCTGTCGTCCCCCTCTCCTCCTGCCCCAATCCCTCCCAGCATCAGAGTCTTTTCCAATGAGTGGAGAGTGAAAAGGTTGGCTTAAAGCTCAACATTCAGAAAACAAAGATCATGGCATCTGGTCCCATCACTTCATGGGAAATAGATGGGGAAACAGTGGAAACAGTGTCAGACTTTTTTTTTCTGGGCTCCAAAATCACTGCAGATGGTGACTGCAGCCATGAAATTAAAAGACGCTTACTCCTTGGAAGGAAAGTTATGACCAACCTAGATAGCATATCAAAAGCAGAGACATCACTTTGCCAACAAAGGTTTGCCTAGTCAAGGCTATGATTTTTCCTGTGGTCATGTATGGATGTGAGAGCTGGACTGATTTATGATACCAATTTATAACTCTTAGATCAACTACCTCAATATTCTCATTTGAAGTTGTTTGTAATTTAGCTGTAAAGAATCCCCTGCAGTGCAGAGATGCAGGAGACGTGAGTTCAATTCCTCGGTTGGGGAGATGCCCTGGAGAATGAATAGCAACCCCTTTCAGTGTCCTTGCCTGGGAAATCCCATGGACAGAGGAGCCTGGTGGGCTACAGTCCACGGGGTGGCAAAGAGTGGGACACAACTGAGCCCACACACAGGGGGAGTGCCTGAATATAGAAATAAAATGAAAAATTAAGAAAACGAACTAGAATTTATTTTAATTGTTCACAAAAAATAGTAAAACAATGGAATCAATTTCCTCTGAACTGCTTCATGAATAACCTTACAGTATTGCCTTCAGTTCAGTTCAGTCACTCAGTCGTGTCCGACTCTTTTGCCTTGGAAAGAGTAAATAGCCTGAGAACACCATGAGCTTTAGAGAAAGAGGAGAGACGTATATTTTGCTTAAGACAAGACTTTAAATCAAACACATTTGAGGTTGTGAAGGACCATGAACTGAATAGCATGACAGCAGGGTATCTGTAGAGCTGGCCGCTGGCCTGTGGAAGGTGATTCCTTGATACACTTTTGCCAGTGTGTCTGCATCTGCCTTGGCCAAATCCACTCCAGGCCCTTGAGTGGGCCACACAGCCCCTTTCTTGATGTTTCTGGTTGTGCATCTGTCAAATGAGATTTATTACTCTAGCCCCTGTTAGCCCTACATGGGCAGAGAATAGCTCAGAAATAAAAATCTTTTTTATTTTATTTCTTATTGAAGTATAGTTGATTTATATTGCTGTGTTAGTTTCAGGTGGTGTGGAATAGAAAAAATACAAATGAACTCATTTACAAAACAGCAATAGACCCATGGACATAGAAAACAAGCATGTTCTCCCCAAAGAGGAAAGGGTGAATTAGGAGCTTGGGATTAACAGATGCACACTCCTGTATATAAAATAAGTAACCAGCAAGGACCTATTGCATAGCACAGGGAACTATACTCAATATTTTATAGTAACCAATAAGGGAAAATAAGTGAAAATCTTGACCTGAAAATCACTTGGGAAATAATTCTCAGAGTCGTCTTTTCTCTCCATCTGTACCATTGCCTCCTTAATCAAACCACCATCTCACTCACTTGCTGTGCCACAGGCTCCTAACTGGTCCTGGGGGTTCTACTCTGCTGTCCCTCAAACCTGCTCTTCACGCTCCCCATTCTACCACTGGGTCATCTTTTAAAAACATAATTCCTATATACTCCTATTTAAAATATTTCAGACTTCCGGTTAAGATGGCGAAGGATTAGGACGGGGAATACGCTTTCTCCTCCACAAATTCATCAATGGGACATCTGGGCGCCGAGTAAATACCACAAACAGCTTCGGAGTGCTGGCGGAGGACGTCGGACACCCAGAAAAGCAACTCACTGCCTTCTAAAGGAGGTAGGAAAGAATATAGAAGCCAGAGAGAGACAAAGAGGGAGGGGCGGACCTCTGTCCGGGGAAGGGAGTCTTAAAAAGAGAAGTTTCCAAACACCAGGAAACACTCTCCCTGCGGAATCTGCGCCGAACCTGGGAAACACGGAGACTATCATAACAGGGAGGAGAACAGTTGAGCAATTAGAACCCACAGACTGCGGGCCCTGCGGTAACTTCCGCAGCGGAAAAGCACCGCTGCAAACGCCCGCATCTGCCATTGGGGAGCCGGGGCTGGGCAGGGAGACGCCTTGGCCGTTCCCACGCGGGACGCTCCGCTGCCGGCGCTCCCCAGAGGGACGCTCCCCCGCGGGACTCTCCCCCACTGGACGCTCCCCCGCCGGCCACTCCCGCGCAGGCGTGCCCCCGCCCGCTGTGCCGGCGGCTCCCACGAGGGCCACCCCATCCCCTCCCCCACCCGCCCGCCCGCCATTCCCGTCGCCGACCCCCTCCCCCTCTGCGGGCCTCAGCGCAGACTTCGTTCGCCTGATTGTCTGGAGTGCTGCCTAACTGGAGTAGTTTGGGCCGGCAATCCAGATTGTGCAGCGCCGACCACACGAGTGGCGGGCCTTGGCCCAGAACACCGCCGAACCGTGCACAGAACAAAGAACTATACAGAACAACCACAGAGAAAGGGGCCTATAGATCTTGAGAAATTTAAGCCGGAACAAGGAACTAGCTGAAAATGAACTGAACCCACAACAATAATAGAGAAACTCTTATATATATTGTTACTATTTTTCCCATCATTATTTCCTTTTTTTTTTCTTTTCTTTTTTTAATATATATATATTTTTTAAATTTTTATTATTTTTTAATTGGAAAAAGGAAAACAAAAATTTTTTTTTCCCTTTTAATTTTTTTTTGTTGTTGTTTGTTTTGTTTCTTTTATTTTTTTATTATTATTATTTTTTTTATCCTCTAGTACTTCTTTAATCTCCACGTTTAGATATAACTTTTGCGACCCTGTTTTGTTTTTTTTTTTCCTTTTTCCTTTTTGTCCTTTGCTTTTTTCCTTTCCTTTTTTCTTTTCTTTACTGATTACTGACTAGATCTGTCTCTCTCCTTCACACTCCCTCCTTTTATCCTCCTGACCACCTCTGTCTCCTTCCTCCCTTTTTCCTTCTATGTATAATTCCGTGAACATCTCTGAGCAGTCCAGTTGTGGAATGCATTATAGAAGAAGAAGTTTTTGAGACTACTGTAAAAATAAGACCAATAACTGGAACCAGGAGGCTTAAGTCCATACCCTGATCCCACGAAACACTAATTGACAGGAGCTCATTAAAAGCCTCCATACCTACTCTGAAACCAAGCATCACACAAAGACCAGCAAGTTCCACAACAAGACATACCAAGCAAATTCTCCAGAAAAACAAGAACACAGCCTGAGCTCCAATACACAGGCTACACAAAGCGACCCCAAAAGCATAGACATCTCATAACTCACTACTAGACACTCCACTGCACCCCAGAGAAAAGAAATCCAGCTCCACCCACCAGAACACCGATACAAGCTTCCATAAACAAGAAACCTCGACAAGCCACCGGTACAAACCCACATATAGTGCAGAAACGCCACAATAAAGAGAACTCCACAGACTACCAGAATACAGTAAAGACGCCCCAAACTTAGCAATTTAAACAAGATGAAAAGACAGAAGAATTCCCAGCAGGTAAAGGAACAGGATAAAAGCCCACCAAACCAAACAAAAGAGGAAGAAATAGCGAACCTACCTGATAAAGAATTCCGAATAATGATCGTGAAGTTAATCCAAAATCTGGAAAGCAAAATGGAATCATGGATAAATAGTCTGGAGAAAAGCATTGAGAAGATGCAAGAAAGATTTAACAAGGACCTAGAAGAAATAAAAAAGAATCAACATATAATGAATAATGCAATAAATGAGATCCAAAACACTCTGGAGGCAACAAATAGTAGAATAACAGAGGCAGAAGATAGAATTAGCAAATTAGAAGATAGAATGGCAGAATTAAAGGAATCAGAGGAGAAAAAAGAAAAACGAATTAAAAGAAATGAGGACAATCTCAGAGACCTCCAGGACAATATTAAACGTTACAATATTAGAATCATAGGAGTCCCAGAAGAAGAAGACAAAAAGAAAGACCATGAGAAGATACTAGAGGAGATAATAGTTGAAAACTTCCCTAAAATGGGGAAGGAAATAGTCACTCAAGTCCAAGAAACCCAGAGAGTCCCAAATAGGATAAACCCAAGACGAAACACCCCAAGACACATATTAATCAAATTAACAAAGATCAAACACAAAGAACAAATATTAAAAGCAGCAAGGGAAAATCAACAAATAACACACAAGGGAATTCCCATAAGGATAACAGCTGATCTTTCAATAGAAACTCTCCAAGCCAGGAGGGAATGGCAAGACATACTTAAAGTGATGAAAGAAAAGAACCTACAGCCCAGATTATTGTACCCAGCAGGGATCTCATTCAAATATGAAGGAGAAATCAAAACCTTTACAGACAAGCAAAAGCTGAGAGAATTCAGCACCACCAAACCAGCTCTCCAACAAATACTAAAGGACATTCTCTAGACAGGAAACACAAAAAGGATATATAAATTCAAACCCAAAACAACAAAGTAAATGGCAACGGGATCATATTTATCATTAATTACCTTAAATGTAAATGGGTTGAATGCCCCAACCAAAAGACAGAGACTGGCTGAATGGATACAAAAACAAGACCCCTCCATATGAATGAAACTAGAACACTTTCTAACACCATACACAAAAATAAACTCAAAATGGATTAAAGAGCTAAATGTAAGACCAGAAACCATAAAACTCCTAGAGGAAAACATAGGCAAAACACTCTCTGGCTTACATCACAGCAGGATCCTCTATGACCCACCTCCCAGAATATTGGAAATAAAATCAAAAATGAACAAATGGGACCTAATCAAACTTAAAAAGCTTCTGCACAACAAAGGAAACTATAAGCAAGGTGAAAAGACAGCCTTCAGAATGGGAGAAAATAATAGCAAATGAAGCAACTGACAAACAACTAATCTCAAAAATATACAAGCAACTTCTACAGCTCAATTCCAGAAAAATAAATGACCCAATCAAAAAATGGGCCAAAGAACTCAATAGACATTTCTCCAAAGAAGACATACAGATGGCTAACAAACACATGAAAAGATGCTCAATATTACTCATTATCAGAGAAATGCAAATCAAAACCACTATGAGATACCATTTCACGCCAATCAGTATGGCTGCTATCCAAAGGTCCACAAGCAATAAATGCTGGAGAGGGTGCGGAGAGAAGGGAAACCTCTTGCACTGTTGGTGGGAATGCAAACTAGTACAGCCACTTTGGAGAACAGTATGGAGATTCCTCAAAAAACTGCGAATAGAACTGCCTTATGATCCAGCAATCCCACTGCTGGGCATATACACTGAGAAAACCAGAATTGAAAGAGACACCTGTACCCCAATGTTCATAGCAGCACTGTTTGCAATAGCCAGAACGTGGAAGCAACCTAGATGTTCATCCACAGATGAAAGGAATAAGAAAAAAATAAAAAAAAAAAAAAAAAAAAAAAAAAAAAAAAAAAAAAAATAAAAAAAAAAAAAAAGAGAGAAAAAGAAAAAAAAAAAAAAAAAAAAAAAAAAAAAGAAAAAAAAAAAAAAAAAAAAAAAAAAAAAAAAAAAAAAAAAAAAAAATAAAAAAAAAAAAAAAAAAAAAAAAAAAAATAAAAAAAAAAAAAAAAAAAAAAGAAATAGAGAAAAATATAAAAGATGGGAGGAGGGGGGGAGGAGGGGGTGGGTGGGGAAGAGAAAAAAAAAAAAAAAAAAAAAATAAAAAAAAAAAAAAAAAATTAAAAAAAAAAAAAAAAAAAATAAAAAAAATATTAATAAAAAAAAAAAAAAAAAAAAAAAAAAAAAAAATAAACCACCACAGACAAAGAGAAAAAAAAAAAAAACCCAAAAAAAAAAAAAACAAAGAGAATCAATAATCAATAAAAAAACTAAGCATCATCTTCTATCTCCCCCCCCTTTCTTTTTTTTTTTTTTTCCACATCTTCCCAAAAACAATTTTTCTCTCAAAGAGACCCTTCCTCCCCTTCTCCCCCTCTTACAAACCCTTTTCTTTTTTTCAGCCCCTAAAACCTGTCCGACCCTTCCCAGCTCCATAAACTGCAGCACGCAGGCCGCTCTGTCCTCCACTGTCTCCTGGAGTTGCTTAGATTCACGTTCACCGAGTCAGTGGTGCTATCTAACCATCTCTTCCTCTGCTGCCCTCTCCTGCTGTTGCCTTCAAGCTTTCCCAGGATCAGGGTCTTTTCCAATGAGTTGGCTCTTCGCATCAGGTGCCAGAACTATTGGAGCTTCAGCATCATTCTTCCAGTGAATATTCAGGGTTGATTTCCTTTAGGATGGACTGGTTTGATGTCTTTTCAGTCCAAGGGACTCTCAAGAATCAACTAACTGCTAATTGTTCTTCTAAGCCTTGCTTCTTGTACATGATGCTTAAAAATAAATCCTAATAAAGAACTATCATCTTGGGCTTTCTAGACTATTTACTTATAACTATAGTTAACTTGTATAGTATTAACTATACTTGTATAACTTGTATAGTATTAACTATAGTTAATACTAACTATATTTAACTTGCCACTGAAATTGTCAAACAACACTTTAGTATTTCCATTTTTCCAACCTCAAATCATGGGCCATCAGTATATTTGTGCAAATAGGAGGCTCTCAACTTTGGATTAAATTGCTTGGGGGAGATTAATAAAAACAATTGCCAATTGAAGGTTCTGTCCCCAAAGATTCTGACCCCATTGGTCTAAAATGATGTCCAGACATTTGTTTGTCTAAAGTTCCCAGGTGAGTCCGTCATGAAACTGGGACTGAGATTCACTGACCAATAAGGAGGAAGCCAAGAGGAAGCTGAGTGTGCACATGTTTTTCTATCAGAGGTGTCATCAGGCTGAAGGATTTAAGGTGAGTTGTCAGCAAACATGGTGTGTAGATATTTAGCTCTACAGAATGCATAATCATATTTTGGGTCTACACTTACTTGCCTACCTTGTCCAATAACATGAACTTACAATAGATGAAGTGATGTATTACAGATCAAAATGTAATCATCAGATATCTCAGCATATTCATTTATAAATTTATAAATACTATAATTATAATACTTATGACTAGTGAGATTGATGAAAACAGACTTCTACTTAAAAGGAGCAAAGTGTGTGGGTGAATCAAGTACATGTCACAAATAATAAAAGCCTTATTATTTTTAGTGAGGACTGCCTGCCCTTCAGGGTGAGCTAAAAGTTTCTGCAGCCCATCTCTCCTATAAAGAGAGCTCTGCTACTGCTACTGCTAAGTCGCTTCAGTCGTGTCCGACTGTGCGACCCCATAGACGGCAGCCCACCAGGCTCCACCATCCCTAGGATTTTTCACAAGAATAGTGGAGTGGGTTGCCATTTCCTTCTCCAATGCATGAAAGTGAAAGTGAAAGTGAAGTTGCTCAGTCATGTCCGACTCTTAGTGACCCCATGGACTATAGCCTACCAGGCTCCTCCATCCATGGGATTTTCCAGGCAAGAGTACTGGAGTGGGGTGCCATTGCCTTCTCCAAAAGAGAGCTCTAATTTGTTTTAAATAATGATTTTCATGAAAAAGTGGATTTATATTTTTATATTGAAAAATATACTTTTGAAAGAAGCAAAAGTAGAAACTAGAGAAAACACACTGTTAGAAAAAGAAAGTATTAATACACTGTGAACAGTTAATTCCCTTCTTTGTGTAAATGCATGCTTTATGAATCTGGGTTAACACAAAGTTTTATACCTAAAACTCTATACATAAAATTTTGTATCTTTTAAAAAGTAATCCAAATGATGTTATAGACATCTTCCTATACCATCACCTATTTTTTTCCTCCAGTTTTTATTGGGATATAATTGACATGCAGTACTGTTTAAGTTTAAGGTGTACAGAGTAATGATTTGATTTACATGCACCATGAAATGATTATCACAGTAAGTTTAGTGAATATCTATCATCTCATGTAGTTACAAAATGAAAGAAGCAGGAAATTTTTTTCCTTGTGATGAGAAATCTTAGGATTTACTCTCTTAACTTCCATCTATAACGTGCAGCAATGTTTTATTCAAATGTACTTATTTTTGGCTGCGCTGGATCTTTGTTGCTGTGCACACGCTTTCCCCAGTTGCGGAGAGCAGGGGCTGCTGGCTAGGTGCTTGCAGCACGTGGGATCTTCCCACATGAGGGGACTGAACCCTCTACACTGGCAGCAGAATTCCTAACCACTAGGGTACAAGGGACGGGGAAGGCAATGGCACCCCACCCCAGTACTTTTGCCTGGAAAATCCCATGGACGGAGGAGCCTGGTAGGCTCCAGTCCATGGGGTCGCTAAGAGTCGGACACGACTGAGCAACTTCACTTTCACTTTTCACTTTCATGCATTGGAGAAGGAAATGGCAACCCACTCCAGTGTTCTTGCCTGGAGAATCCCAGGGACAGGGGAGCCTGGTGAGCTTCTGTCTATGGGGTCGCACAGAGTCGGACACGACTGAAGCGACTTAGCAGCAGCAGCAGCAGCAGGGTACAAGGGAACCCAGCATACAGCAGTGTCAACTGCACAATATATCCCGAAGCTAAGCGAAGTCACTTCAGTCGTGTCCGACTCTGTGCGACCCCATGGACAGCAGCCCACCAGGCTCCCCTGTCCCTGGGATTCTCCAGGCAAGAACACTGGAGTGGGTTGCCATTTCCTTCTCCAATGTGTGAAAGTGAAAAGTGAAAGTGAAGTCGCTCAGCACTAACTTATCTAAAAACTGGAAGCCATCATGTATTTTGAGAAACAAATTTCTGCTATACATATAATATCTATTACATAAATCTACACTTTCTGCTTAGCTATGTCCACCTTTTGCAAATTTGACTTCAAACTTTCACTTTTAAAAGAATATAAGAAAAAATAATAAAAAATAAAAGAATATAAGACTGTGTGTATGTGTTTATTTCCTCTTTTTAATATGGTTTTTATCTTGAAGGCCATCCCACTATGAAAACTGGACCTAGACTGGAGAAGATTTCCCCCAAAAAGGAAGGACATAAAAGAACCCAGCAAAAATGAAGTCTAGAAAACCTTGTCCTTTGATGGCAAGAACTGAGCCATAGAAAGGTGTCTTTCTTTCTCTTTTTAAAAGAAATTTCAAAGGTTCAGTCCTATCTCAAAGCAAGGTTTATAACAGATAATAGGCTCTTTCCGGCACGCAGCATGGAGATGGCAAACCCTTCTGGACTGGAGGTGGGCTCGAGAGGGAAAGGTGACTTCCGGGCAGACGTGGTGCCCTGCTGTATGCACGCGTCCTATATCCCAACCAGACCACAGCCTTGGCAGGAAGATGGCAGAAATCAAAGAGAAGTTTCACAAAGCAGAGAGGTTTGGCCTCTTTTCCCATCTGTTAGTAGAACCCAGGAAGCCTGAAGAACCCTTCAGAAGCCCCTGCTCTCATCCAGACAGGCGCCAGTTGGCACCGCTGCAGTGGTTACTGAGAAGCTGTAGGAAACAGTCTGAGCCCATGGGGTCCAACGCACCCTCGTGGGTCCAGAGCCATCACACTTTTTCCTTGTCTTGCTGTTGTCTAGTCGCTAAGTCATGTCCAGCTCTTTTGTGATGCCATGGACTGTAGCCCGTCAGGCTTCCCTACCCACCAGATTTCCTGGTAAGAATGCTAGAGTTGGTTACCATTTCCTTCTCCAAAGGATGTTCCTGACCCAGACATCGAACCCATGTCTCCTGCATTGCAGATGGATTCTTTACTGCTGAGCCATTCTGCCAAAGGCCAAATACTAAATAGCTCAGACTTCTCAGGCCACACAATCTCTGTGGCTATTCAACACTGTCCTTGTCACAGCAAAGTAGCTATAGATGACATTAAACCAATGGGTGTGGTTATGTCCCCATAACACTTTATTGTTTGGCATCTGAATTGTTCATGTATGACGCTGGAATTTCATATATTTGTATATCATAAATATCATTCTTTCTATGAACCTTTTTCAACCATTGAAAATTATACACATCATTCCCCACTCCCGGACCAGCGGGGCATGATCGCCAGCCCCTGTGGTAGGCCCCAGAGACGCAGGGCAGATGGGTAAATGCTTCTACTGCTCAAGGACGGACGGAGAGAGGGATGACGCGGTGGGGAAACCAGAGGACCGCTGAGCCGAGTGGCTACGGCAGAGGGTCCAGCACTGACCACACAGGCAGAGGAGCGCAAAGGACCGTAGAGACTGTGCCGGCGGCCAGGGGCGGCCCCTGAGATGCGGAAGCTGGGTGGGACGGAGAGAGAGTTCCGACGGGGACCACGAGCCTTTCCTGGAGGCCAGGGTGGCACAGACACCATGGAAACCCACAGCCCCTCCCGCACACAGCCCTGGCCTCAGATCCTCCCTGAGAGAAGGTAAGGATCAAATGTATGCAGACCGCGCACCGGAAATTCCTGTAGTTTGACAAGCTTATATTTTCTGCTATTAAAAGAAATAAAGGCTTAAGAGTTGGATAAGTATCATTTATGAAGAAAAAAGAAAGCAACAAGTTCCAACACCTAAATTCTAGATGGATCCAGTCTGATGATTAAGACTGTTTTTCTGCTTTCAAGAAAAATAAATGTTAAATACACTTGAAAGAGCACAGTCAAAAAAACCTGTCTCTCAATTGGAAATGTCTGTTCATCACAGACCTAATACTTAGGTCTATTGCTCCAACTTCCTATCCTGTCCGTTCATCTCCACAGATCTCGGTTCACGAGAACTATGTGTAAATTGCTATCTCTTTATAAGTATTTAAATATCTGCTAACAAAGTCCCACCTAACTATGCTTCTTTAAAAAAAGAGTCTCATCAAGCTTCCGCATTATTTATTCTTTCAAATGAACATGAGATTTTACTTCATCAACTAAAGGAGAAAAAAAAATGAATTCCTCTGGGGTTTTGATTAAAATTGTTTACAGCTGCAAATTAATCTAAGAAGATGCCACACCTTCAGAAAAACTAATATTTACCACTCAGAAATATGGTTTGCTGTTTTTCCATTTTCTTTACTTTAAAACTACATCTTTCTGGGAATTCCACTGACAGAGGTACAGATCCAGTTCCTGGTCTGGTTGGGGGAACTAAGATCCCACAAACCATGAAGAAAAAAAAAAAATCCCACAAGCACAGACCAAAAAAACACACCTTTCTTTTTTTTTCCCCCTCTCTTTGGAAGAATGCGGTTTATTGCTAATGCAAATTTAATGTTTTATTATATATGACTGCTCTATATAAAGATACTGAATTATGTGTAATTATTTCATGTATAAATCTTTTTATAAAATGCTGCTTCTTCTTTCAGTATTTTCAGCTAATTTGAAGTTCTCCACTTAGACACACACACTATCATTCTGCAGACAATAGAATTTATCTAATTTTGTGTGAAGTTGTACTAATATAAAAATACACAGTTCACTGAAAAGAACACTAATGACCCTTGAAGTTCTTGGGAATGAAAGGTCAGCTTTGCTCAGGATAACGAGCTCCTTTGTTATGCTCCTACCCGCTTCTCACCCATCAGGCAGAAATTCAAAGGTTGGCAATGCATTCTGTTGGTGAAGCTATGGAAGGCGGCTCTTCCAAGTGTTGGTGGTGAGCCCGTATATGAATCGGTCTCTCCAGAGAGAAGCTTGGCAATATACAGCGAGAACACATACACAATTTCCCTTTGACTCAGGAATCCTGTTTCTCAGAATCAGTCTCAGAAACACTGGCAAATCTATGAAAATGATATGGAAAAATATATGTGTATGGTGCTGGAGAAGACTCTTGAGAGAGAGTCCCTTGGACTGCAAGCAAATCAAATCAGTCAAACCTAAAGAAAATCAACCCTGAACAGTCACTGAAAGGACTGCTGCAGAAACTCAAGCTCCAAAACTTTGGCCACCTGCTTCAAAGAGCCAGCTCATTGGAAAAGACCCTGATGCTGGGAAAGATTGAAGGCAAAAAGAGAAGAGGGTGGACGAGGATGATATGGTTAACATCAGCCACTCAACAGACATGAATTTTAGGGGATCGTGAACAACAGAGGAGCCTGGTGTGTTGCATCCATGGGGCTGCAAGAATCAGACGTGACTTAGCGACTGAAGGACAACAATGTATGTGCAAAAGACTATACATTGCTTTTATCCTTAAAACTTTTCATCTAATTACTTATCAATTAGTTCAACAATGTCTGATCATCTTTCTTAATAATAAAAGGATTCCAGGATTTCCCTGGTGGTCCAGTGGTTAAGAATCCACCCTCCAAGGCAGGGAGTGCAGGGTCAGACCCTGGTCAAGGAGCTCAGCCCCACGTGCCTCCAGCTACTGAGCCCAAGCCCCAGCTGGAAAGCAGCTGGAGAGCTGCAAGGAAAGGCCTCCCATGCCACAGCTAAGACCCGATGCAGTCAAATAAATAAATAAATAAATGCTTCTCTAAAAGGATAGCATCAATTTTTAAAAGCATTCAAAAAAATAAACTGTTCTCTGAGAAGAGCTTTAGCCACATCCCCCTTATTTTTTATCTCTTGCTTTATCATTCTTACTTTGTCCAAAGTCTTCAATTTATTTAATAGACTTTTCTTCATTTTAGGTAATCTGTTTATGTGAGTGTTCAATATTGAAAGATTATTTCTTTGTGCTTGAAATTCAAATATTTTATTAATATTTGTCTACATGGTGTCTCATTCATTTCAGCAAAATAGTCGTTAATTTTTTTTGAGTTGTAGATTTGGTGGGTTTTGTTTTTGTTTTTTTAGCTTAGTGAGGTTTCTTTCTTTTTTGTCTGATACTTATACTCACTATGCCTGTGTTCTTTTTCCTCACAATTGCCGTTGTACTGGTTTCCTGGAACTAATTTCTCATTTTGCCCACTCATCCTATTTTGTTTTTTCTTCTTTTTATTTGACAGTGTCGGGTCTCGTTTGCCTTGTGCGTACCTTTGCTGCAGCGCCCAGACTCTCTAGCTGTGGCTTGTGAGCTCAGCTGCTTCAAAGCATGTGGGATCCTAGTTTCCCAACCAGGGACTGAACTCACGTTTCCTGCGTTGCCAGGTGAACAGTTAACCACTGGACCACCAAGGAAGTCCACCAGTCATCATTGCAACTCTCCCTTTCGTTCGGCATTGTGGGTGAGTTTCCTGCTTTCCCTTCTTTGGGACAAACTACTGTTTGCAGTGCCCACTGGCAGTTCCTCATTTCCATCAAATTCAGTCGTTACTTGGATTCCTAGGCAAACTTTCTGGGTGGAATTCACCCCTTTCCCCTGATGATTCCAACTGTGTAAATGCCCTGTTCAGTGAATTGCCTTGATAACACAAACATTCTATTTCCCAAATCTTCCTCTATTTTTGTGGCCAATCTGTCTTAAAGGACTTTTTACTCTGATTCTTTATGGTTGGTCTTTACTTAAAACTTGTAGAACACCTCATGTATCCTTTTACAAAATATTTCTACTGTATCAGAGTTTAGTTTTGTGTATCTGCAGGCCTTTCTCTTGTTTATGCACCTTTTGAAGTAAAGGACTGTGGATTGTTGGGGAGAGAAAATTTTCCTTCTTCCCTTCTGGTTTCTTTGGCTGGTTTAATAATCAAATTGACAACAGATTTTTAAAATTTATTTTTATTTATTTATTTGGCTGTGCCATTTCTTAGCTGTATCCTGAAGGATTTTTGCTGCACCATTTAGGATCTAGCTCCCTGACCAGGGGTTGAACCTGGGTCCCCTGCGTGGGGAACTTGAAGTCTTAGCCACTGGACCGCCAGGGAAGTATCCAAAACACAGACTAACAGAAGAAGCTCAAATGTAATTACATACCTTAGGGAACCCCATAAAAACAGACCCAAGGATGAGTCAGGCAGTTGAGGCTTAAACATGTTATTCTGATCTAAGGGATGGGATGGGGCCTGGGGTTTCCAGGGGAGGAGGGTAATTTGCAGGATAATAAAAAGAACAGATGTTCGGTAATTAGCTGTTTGCCCTGCCTTATAGATAGGTCACTGGGACAAAGTTATCTCTGCTAATAGCTCTCCCTCAGATTCAATCCCCTCTCCCCACCCCCCTGCCCCTACACCCATCTAAATTTGTTTAAGTAGTTAAAATGGAGGAAAAAACTCTCCTTGACTCTTCTGAACGTTGGTTGTCTTCATATCAAAACAACCCACATGCCGCAGTGGCATATTTGGGGGTGCTCATCCTGAACCCCTTCTGCTACTATAGATTCTTATCTACTTATTCCCTGAAAATTATAACACAATTCTCTCAAATATTTAAATTTGTTTCATCTGCACTCTGCACAGCTGAACGTATTAAAACATTGGACCTATGCAGCGCCCTTGCCTGAGTTCTGACACAGTTCTTGTTTTTATTTTCAGTCAGTCAGATCGAGAAGACTCTAGAAAGACTGGAATTAAATGTCTCTTGTGATATGTTGCCTGAAAGATGTCAAATAATAGATTTAATTTTATATATCAAAAACAACCACTATCTGTTCATCAAATAAGCTCATCAAACATAACAAATTAAATAAGAAGCCATATCTTTAGAGTCACAAGGACTGTGGGATATAGGGGGTACCCGGAAGTCCAGGACATACATAACTGTAAAACTATGAGAGTGGTTTTAAAGAGACCCTGTATCATCTTCCCAGTGATAAACTTGTTAAAATCCTTCACTGCTACAGGCCACAAGAAAGGAAGAGGGAGAAGAGAAAAGAAGAGAGGGAAAGGGAAAGAACATTTTTCAAAGCCACACGCACTGAAGCAAAGCTACACCTCCTGAAAGGATAAAATTCTGTAAGTCCTTACAATAACACGTATTTAAACAGTGCAGTATAATATTGATAGTTAACATTGCTGAGTTAACTTTACCACATTCGAAGACCTGTTTTTAAACACCATAAGAAGTCAGTGAGAATGTGTGTGTTCTTTATCCATCTTTGAAAATCTCAGCTGGTAGTACCATCCTCCTTCACACTTCCTCTGTGCTTCATTTTCTATGCTTTTTTTAAAAAAAAAATCCTCATTTCTCTTAAACTCTCCTCTTTCTCCTCCTAATTATGATTATCAGCATCATCATCTGCTCTTTCTGGAGAACATCTTGTTTCTTCTTTCATTTTTCTCTTAAAATATCTTTAAATATTGTTTTATCACCTTTAAAAAATAATTCCATTATCTAAATGAATTGAGGGTGTCATTCTGCTGCTGCTGGCTTGTTTACTCAGACATGTTATAATTTATGATTGTAAGGTATTGTGCACCAGGATTTATCTCAGGAAGTGGTGATCAACTAGGATAACTTTGCCCCCATGGGCATTTAACAGAAGCAGAAGATATAAGCAGAAGTGGCAAGAATACACAGAAGAACTGTACAAAAAAGATCTTCACGACCCAGATAATCACGATGGTGTGATCACTCACCTAGAGCCAGACATCCTGGAATGTGAAGTCAAGTGGGCTTTAGAAAGCAGTGGGCCCCTTAACAAAGTGGGCTTTGTTACTACGAACAAAGCTAGTAAAGGTGATGGAATTCCAGTTGAGCTATTTCAAATCCTGAAAGATGATCCTGTGAAAGTGCTGCACTCAATATGCCAGCAAATTTGGAAAACTCAGCAGTGGCCACAGGACTGGAAAAGGTCAGTTTTTATTCCAATGCCAAAGAATGCTTAAACTACCGCACAATTGCATTCATCTCACATGCTAGTAAAGCATTGCTCAAAATTCTCCAAGCCAGGCTTCAGAAATATGTGAAATGTGAACTTCCAGATGTTCAAGCTGGTTTTAGAAAAGGCAGAGGAACCAGAGATCAAATTGCCAACATCCTCTGGATCATGGAAAAAGCAAGAGAGTTCCAGAAAAATATCTATTTCTGCTTTATTGACTATTCAAAGTCTTTGACTGTGTGGATCACAATAAACTGTGGAAAATTCTGAAAGAGATGGAAATACCAGACCACCTGATCTGCCTCTTGAGAAATTTGTATGCAGGTCAGGAAGCAACAGTTAGACCTGGACATGGAACCACAGACTGGTCCCAAATAGGAAAAGGAGTATGTCAAGGCTGTATATTGTCACCCTGCTTATTTAACTTATATGCAAAGTACATAATGAGAAATGCTGGGCTGGAAGAAGCACAAGCTGGAATCAAGATTGCCGGGAGAAATATCAATAACCTGAGATATGCAGATGACACCACCCTTATGGCAGAAAGTGAAGAGGAACTAAAAAGCCTCTTGATGAAAGTGAAAGAGGAGAGTGAAAAAGTTGGCTTAAAACTCAACATTCAGAAAATGAAGATCATGGCATCCGGTCCCATCACTTCATGGGAAATAGATGGGGAAACAGTGGAAACAGTGTCAGACTTTATTTTTCTGGGCTCCAAAATCACTGCAGATGGTGACTGCAGCCATGAAATTAAAAGACGCTTACTCCTTGGAAAGAAAGTTATGACCAACCTAGATAGCATATTCAAAAGCAGAGACATTACTTTGCCAACAAAGGTCCATCTAGTCAAGGCTATGGTTTTTCCAGTGGTCATGTATGGATGTGAGAGCTGGACTGTGAAGAAAGCTGAGTGCCGAAGAATTGATGCTTTTGAACTGTAGTGTTGGAGAAGACTTGAGAGTCCCTTGGACTGCAAGGAGATCCAATCAGTCCATTCTGAAGGAGATCAGCCCTGGGATTTCTTTGGAAGGAATGATGCTAAAGCTGAAACTCCAGTACTTTGGCCACCTCATGCGAAGAGTTGACTCATTGGAAAAGAGTCTGATGCTGGGAGGGATTGGGGGCAGGAGGAGAAGGGGACAACAGAGGACGAGATGGCTGGATGGCATCACTGACTCGATGGACGTGAGTCTGAGTGAACTCCCGGAGTTGGTGATGAACAGGGAGGCCTGGCGTGCTGCAATTCATGGGGTCACAAAGAGTCAGACATGACTGAGCGACTGAACTGAACTGAGGCTAAGGAGACATTTTGCTTGTCACAACTAGATGCTGCTGCTGCTGCTGCGTCGCTTCAGTCGTGTCCGACTCTGTGCGACCCCATAAATGGCAGCCCACCAGGCCCCACCGTCCCTGGGATTCTCCAGGCAAGAACACTGGAGTGGGTTGCCATTTCCTCCTCCAATGCATGAAAGTGAAAAGTGAAAGTGAAGTCGCCGAGTTGTTTCCGACTCTTAGCGACCCCATGGACTGCAGCCCACCAGGCTCCTCCATCCATGGGATTTTCCAGGCAAGAGTACTGGAGTGGGGGCCACTGCCTTCTCCGAGCAACTAGAATGTAATACCATCTAAATAAGGGTAGAGGAAGAGCTCTGCAAAGCACACTGCTTACCTGAACCATGGACGAAGTGGGAAGACAAACACTGCAAACAATCTGGAGGCTTTCAAGGCAGAGAGTGACTCACACACAAAGCTGGGATGGGAGGCAGGGGCATGACCGCAGCACAGAAGCTGGGACCACCAGGCAGAAGCCAGAACCGCAGCAGGGCCTGCCCTGGAGAGGCAGGGACGTGGGGAGAGCTTTCCCCCAGAAGGTGGGACCCTGAGAAACACACCAACTGCAGGGAGACGTCCCCTTGAGCCGGAGGGGAGGGAGAGAAACACTATTAAAAAGAAAAATTCAGCTGAGTGAATCTGAAGATCTAATTGGCTTCACTCAATCATTCATGAGTCAGGCAGCATGCCATCTAGTAAATGCACGGGTGCTCTGAGAAGTGATACAAAACGGAGCTTTTTATAGAGAGGAGGGTAAGGCAAGGGCCATGGTGTTAGCAAAAGAAAACACGGGACTATTTGGGCCCAGAACATCCTCTTTCAGTGGGGAAGGGACCACCCAGGTTTCATCATGCAGACCACCTCTTCTTCCTCTGGGGAGGGAAGAGGGATAAAGAGGGGCCATTGACAGACTGCCTCACTGCGGCTGAGCAGAAAATTCCGAACTGGCTCATTAGACTACACTCCCAGCTGTAAACTTGTGCAGCCACTCTGAAAAACAGTGTGGAGCAGACTTCAAAACGTAAAAACAGAGCTACCACATGATCCTGCAATCCCACTCCTGGGAATATATCTGGGAAAGGTTAAAAACTCTAATTCAAAAAGTGACATGCCCCCCACTGTTCACAGCAGTGCTATTTACAATAGCCGAGTCATGGAAACAAGCTAAATATACACCAGCAGATGGATGGATAAAGAAGACACGGTATACATATGAAAACACGGTACACATATGCACTGGAATATTACTCAGTCTTTAAAAAAAGGAAATACTCCATTTTCAGCAGCATGGATGGACCTGGAGGTTATCACACTGACTAAAGGAAGCCAGACAAAGAAATACAAATATTATAGGCTATCACTCATGTGTGGAATCTAAAAAGAGAATACAAATGAACTTCTTTACAAAGCAGAGAGACTCACAAGCAGAAAACAAACTTATGGTTACCAGAGGGGCAGTGAGGGCGTTAACAGATATGCCCCACTACATATAAAACAGATAAACAATGAGGATTCACCGCAGAGCACAGGGAACTATATTCAACATCTTGCAATAATCTATACTCGAAAAGAATTAGAAAAATATATGTGTGTGCTCTGTCATGTCTGACATGACAACCCCCTGGACTGTAGCCCAACAGGCTCCTCTGTCCATGGAATTTTCCAGGCAAGAATACTGGAGTGGGTGGCTCTTTCCTGTTTCAGGGGTTCTTCTTGATCCTAGGATCGAACCACATCTCTTGCATCTCCTGAATGGCAGGCAGATTTCTTATGGCTGCGCCACCTGGGAAACTCATGTGTGTGTGTGTGTGTGTGTGTGTGTATAGTTACATATATAACTATATATAACTGAGTCACTTTGCTATACACTTGAAACTAACACAACATTGTACATTAATTATACTACAGTAAATAAGTAAACAAATCCTAAAAAAAAAGAGACTACGTTCCCAGAGAAGGTTTAAACCGCAGTTAAGTCAGGTGTTAAAGCCAGATTCAGGATTACGGCCTTTACCACAACTGATGCCATTTTGAGCCTGTGGTCTTCTCTTTAACAACACACTGGCTTCTCCCTTCCGCCCTCCAATTTTCTATGAGTGCCTCTCTTTAACCAGTCTATCTGGAAATCAGTTTTCAAGGGATCCTAAGAAATATTTTAAAGAGAAGCTGGGAGGAAACGGCCCTGAAAGAACAGGGCCTAGCCACAGTGCCAGCTCGAGTCCGTCAGAAACCTCACCCCTGGTTTACATCCCTCATCAAGGATTTCCCTCTTTTTTCTATTTTGCAAGTTCAGGCCTACTTTAGTAAGATGTTTGTTATAGTAGTACCTGTCTACCCTTTAAATTTTCCTCATACTGAGTGACTTCACTTACACTTTTCACTTTCATGCATTGGAGAAGGAAATGGCAACCCACTCCAGTGTTCTTGCCTGGAGAATCCCAGGGACGGGGGAGCCTGGTGGGCTGCCGTCTATGGGGTCGCACAGAGTCGGACACGACTGAAGCAACTTAGCAGCAGCATGGGAGATTTTATGGCCTTCCCAGGCGGCGCTAGTGGTAAAGAATCCACTTGCCAATGCAGAAGACACAAGAGACGCAGGTTCCATCCCTGGGTCTGGAAGATCTCCTGGAGGAGTGCACGGCAACCCACTCCAGTGTTCTTGCCTGGAGAATCCCATTGACACAGGAGCCTGGCAGGCTGTGGTCCATGGGGTCCTAGAGTCGGAGACGTCTGAACGCCTGAGCACGGTGGGAGGGTTTGTCTGCATCTCTACACTGTTGTCAGAGACTGAAATAATGTGTTTTGTTTTGTTTTGTTTTTTTTACTTTAATGAGTAAAGTTGAAACTGAGTCCCCCTAAAACTGAGTTCCCCTGCTGAGTTTATGATGAACCTCTCTAACTAAAACTATTCCCTTTCCTGTCCTGCTCTTGTTCCCCTCGGGAATACAGAGGATCAAAGAGAAACTGGGAGTGCAGCCAAGCAGGGCCCTCATGGCCCCCCAGGGCACAGAGGCTCCTCCCTGTCCTTGTTTCTCCTTTGCAGAAAAAGGCTTTCATCTCCTAGACCTTCCCTGAGTTTCAAAGAGCAGACTCAAGCAGTTACTAACTAAGGGAGTGATAAAATGCAGAAACAAAGAAAAAGCAGTTAAGCAAAATAGCTTGAACAAAGTTTTCTTGTTGTCTACTCAGTAAGTCATGTCTGACTCTTTGCCACCCCATGGACTACAGCACACCAAGCTCCTCTGTCTTCCACTATCTCCTGAGGTTTGTTCAGATTCCTGTCCATCAAGTGGGTGATGCTATCTATCTCATAGTTAGACATAGAGAATTGCTGTGTCAAAGTATTATTATTATTATTAATTTTCCTTCCATAGATGTAAAGGCAAATAAGTATAGCACAACAGTACTGAAATCCTCTGTCCATGGGATTTTCCAGGCAATAGTACTGGAGTGGATTGCCATTTCCTTCTCCAGCAGATCTTCCTGACCCAGGGATCAAACCCAGGTCTGCCGCATTATAGACAGACGCTTTACTGTCTGAGCCACACAGGAAGTCTTCCTTCTATAGATGTAAAGGCAAATAAGTATAGCACAACAGCAGTGAAGAACAGCTGATGGTTCGTATCAAAACCTTGCTGTAGTCATTCATGCATGTAATCAACAAATATTCATGCTACACCTACTCAGAGGTTAAAGTGTCTGCCTGCAACGCAGGAGACCTGGGTTCAATCCCTGGGTCGGGAAGATCCCCTGGAGGAGGAAATGGAAACCCACTCCAGTATTCTTGCCTGGAGTATCCCATGGACGGAGGAGCCTGGTGGGCTACAGTCCACGGGGTTGCAAAGAGTTGGACTGAGCAACTTCACTTTCACTTTACTATCCACCAGGCACTTTTCTCGGGGAAGGCAATGGCACCCCACCCCAGTACTTTTGCCTGGAAAATCCCATGGACGGAGGATCCTGGTAGGCTCCAGTCCATGGGGTCGCTAAGAGTCGGACATGACTGAGCGACTTCACTTTCACTTTTCACTTTCATGCATTGGGGGAGGAAATGTCAACCCACTCCAGTATTCTTGCCTGGAGAATCCCAGGGACAAGGGAGCCTGGTGGGCTTCCGTCTATGGGGTCGCACAGAGTCGGACACGACTGAAGTGACTTAGCAGCAGCAGCAGCAGCAGGCACTTTTCTAAGTTTTGTTGAAATAATGAGGAACAAGATTCAGTCTCTGATCTCAATCTAAATGATGCACAGATATATATATATATATATCCTCGGCATAGATATACTTTTAGAATTGAATCAATGTGCATTATCTCTTTACTAAGATACAATTAGATATATCATATTACTTAACATATAGGTATTCTAGCCATTGTAGGTTGAAAGGAATGTGTGATTTTGGAGGTGCGTATATACATATGTGCATATGTATAGAGCAACTTTGCAGTATGGCATAGAGCACATTGATTATACCAGCATATCCTTTGTATCTTCTCATCACATCCTTTTTTATAAAGTTAAAAAAAATAGCCATGATTAGTTGGATACAGCTGAATTTCAAAAGTCTAGAGATGGTTTATCAAACATCAGCTCTTGCCAGACAAGAGCATTTTGCATGTGGGTGACCCAGTCTGGGAAAATTAAAAAACAGCAACAACTATATCATCAAACAGCAAGACTAGGTTCAGCAGAGTCTTTCAAGATTTCTTCCTGTCAACTGCCTGCTTCCCTTTCTAAAATGGGTAATATTTCAGATTCCAAGCGACAAAGGAATCACCAAAGCAATTGTTCCAGGTCCTAGACAATTTTAGGTGGAAAAAGGCTTAGGTGATTCATATTTGAATCTTCTGTTTCCTGTTGGGTTTGTTTTTATCTTTCTAACAAATCTCAGGAGAAAAGAAAAATGATCAGAAAAGGGGTTTGGAGGAGTGAGAAAAGCAAAGCAAGAAACCCTCGAGATAATAACTGATTGTGATTAGTTAAGTCCAAATTTAGAACCTTATTTCAAGTCTTTTTCACCTTTAGTCATTACAGTGTCGATATGCAAATAGCCTTCAAACCTTTAGCTAAAATACACTTGAAGAATTCAGCTAGAAGGAAAGGTACAAGCTCTCTGAAAGGGGAGGGGCATTTTTACTTTAGGCTTTTAATCAATGACCCATTATATTTATATTGAGGTCAAGGTATTCCTTAACTGAAATGCATACATACAAATAAACTCCCACTCTTGTCATTCTTGAACTTGAACTGCACTGTAAGTTTGCCAATGGGAGTGTGTGACCTACTTTGAAATTCAGTTGCATCCTTTTTATTCTTTCATAAGGTCTGTAGGTTTTTGGCTCAATTCACATGAAATGCAATAAACTCACCCTTCAATTGTAAAACACATAAAAATACAGACAAAGCATTTTTTGATATTATTATAGGTATTATACAAAGTATCAAGTTAAATGTGAAATTATTTTATTGTAGTGTTGGGATGAAGTGTTGACAAGTATTCAATAGCCTGGATGTCATTTTATTCTCAAGATCTTCCTTACACACTAAACAAGATGTGAAATCTTTGGTTGTTTAAAAGAGAGATCATCATGGGATTTTTTTTTTTTTCTGTTATTTACCAGGATTGGTGAGGAGGGGACAATGATGGTACAGATTTTGTTTTCATCCAAGACATTACCCATAAAACAATAGGCTTACATGCTCTCTGAGTAAAAACATGTAATTTTGCACTGGCCCTGTATTTTAATAAGAAATGAACTGACATTTCCTCCTGTCAGCTAACGAAACAATTGGGGACTACTGAAGAGTGAAAAATGGATGATTAACAGCTTTATCTGGTGTCAAAGAAGCTCTCTTCATCTCTTAGTGATGAGTTGGCAATTTCTTATTTGGGAAGCCTGTTTTGAACACTCAGAGGCAGGGAGAATAGAGAATTAGAAGTTACTGTGTTAAGGGTATTATTATTGTTATTATTAATTTTCCTTCTATAGATGTAAAGGCAAATGCCAGCAGCATGGAAAAGTCTTGTCTTAGCTCAAGGTAACCATTCTCTCTTATATCATCAGAAAACTATTTCTATCAAATTCTTGGTGCAACAAGAAATTTAGAAAGTTTAAAACTTGGCAACTGAGATGAAGCAGAGGAACTGGACTCAGAGGAATAGAACAGTCGTTCTTCTGTTGGTGGAAGCACACTGATCGAAGCCGCCCACCCTGGCCAGGCACCAGAGTAACCATTTGCATGAGTTGTTTTATGGCAGGAGATCCTGGTAGGGAATACGGAACTAATAAGCCACCATCAACCGGAAGAGTTTGGGAAAGGTGGAAAGGAGATACCGCGTGTCCGTCCACTCCCCAGAATCCCTCTCACTAGCATCCATCTGGGCTGAGCGATGCGTGCGCCACCAGGAAAGACCGAATTAGAATGATTGGCCAAAGACCACCTGGAAACTAATCCCATCACCATAAAACCCGAGACTGCGAGCCACGCGGCAGAGCAGTTCTATGGGGTTCCCTTACCCTACTGCTCTCCAGCCGGGTGCCCTTTCCCAATAAAATCTCTTGCTTTGTCAGCACATGTGTCTCCTCGGACAATTTGTTTCTGAGTGTTAGACAAGAGCCCAGTTTTGGGCCCTGGAAGGGGTACTCCTTCCTGCAACACTTCTAGATGGAATCTTGTCTCCAGAGTTAGGTAATCAAACGTGATAAAGATTTTTACCAGCCATGCTAAATAAATTGTGAGATAACACAAGGGATTGCAAATCAGTCATTAAAAACCACCATGTAGATGGTAAAACATAATGTTCAAGGTCACAGACATTGGTATCAGACAGACCAGGGTTCAGGTCCCCATCCTACCATTCGTTAGCTATATTATCTTGGGCAATTTATTTCATCTCTCCAGAAGTAACCATCTCAGAGAGTAGCTGTTCAAGTCACTTGAGATAATGTGCTTAAAATGCTTCTCATAAGACATACACACACTTAAATCAATGAAAAAAATACTTAATGGATGTTTTTTCTTATCACACTAATTTTAGCATTTGAAACATATACCTGTTATTGCTGGGTTTTAAAAAATCAGTTTGCAGAACCACATACAGAGTATGATCTCATTCACATAAGCTCCCCACATGCTTCTCTATGTGGCTTTGTAGTGGCACAAGAGCTGTATAGAAGGGTGTTCTGAAAATGAAAACAATTGGTATTTCCATGCTATGGTATTTTCAGTGCTTATCAGTCTTTGCTTTGCCTTTTTCTTTATACGTCATCTTACAGAAACTATTAAGTTATCTGTAAAATCAACACTCACCAGACAGGTTTCAACATTTACCCAAATAGTCAGTTAGATGAGACTGACGTCTTACTGGAGAGAGAGATTAGGGAGAAAAGGCCATCGGGAGCAATTTATCTTTCCTGACCCTTCCCAAAGATGAAAGATACAGAGGAACGGTCTCTGCTCTTCCGGGCGCAAAGGAAACTGCCTCACCGTTCCCGTGCTGCCACACAACTGACTTCTGAAGAGTGTCTTTGAGACTTCCCATGAAATAAAAAAAAGTTTATCGCCCATTTCAAATGACCTCTCAGAGAACTTCGGCTACTACATAGCTGGAGAAATTGAAACAAGAAAAATGAGGGAAAATAGTTCCTCCTTTGATTCTTGTCAAATGGCACTCTTGCTAACCAAACTATTCACCAAGGGAATTCGCAAGGGTAACCTGATGACACAGGAAAAATCCATTGCCTCAACTGAAATCCATGCAAAGCCTCACTAGCATTACAGTCATGCCCATAAAGTAAACCATCGTTGTTCGTGTGATGGTGAAACATTCCCAGGAGTCTGGCTTCGGATTTGGTTTGGAAGCTTTCTTAGGACAGACCTAGGAAGGCATTACTGCTACTGCTAAGTCGCTTCAGTCGTGTCCGACTCTGTGAGACCCCACAGAAGGAAGCCCACCAGGCTCCCCCGTCCCTGGGATTCTCCAGGCAAGAACAGTGGAGTGGGTTGCCATTTCCTTCCCCAATGCATGAAAGTGAAAAGTAAAAGTGAAGTCGCTCAGTCGTGTCCGACTCTTAGCGACCCCATGGACTGGAGCCTACCAGGATCCTCCGTCCATGGGATTTTCCAGGCAAGAGTACTGGGGTGGGGTGGGGGAACTATTAAAAAAAAACAAAAAAGTTTAGGGTTCTCATTTCCTGATCTATGACACTGAGGAAGCTGACCACCATCTGAGGCTTCACATTCTTTTATTTCATGTCAACTGTCTTCCATGAGCAAAGGCTGGGTTCATGGGGACAGTCAGAGGGGCAGCATCATCCCAGGAGAACTGTATCATCAATACTTGCTTCCCACGCACCAAGATCAGAGTATTGAAAACAAAACCAGCAAACCAAAACACCCAGAAACAATAGCTTTTCATAAAGGTAAAAATATGTGTTGCTGTTCTCTAGTCTCTAAGTTGTGTCCAGCTGTTTATGACCCCGTGGACTGAAGCCCACCAGGCAAGAACACTGGAGTGGGTTGCCATGTTCTCCTCCAGGGAATCTGCCCGATCCAGGGATGGAACCCACGTCTCCTGTATCGGCAGGTGGATTTATTACCACTGAGCCACTTGGGAAGTCCCTAAAAATATGTGTACATGTGTGCAAATGTACCAGTACCCAAGAAATAGTACATAAAACTTGGAAACTCAGACAGTTTGGCAAATGAGAGGCTTAGTATCAGGAGTCATTTTGTCCAAACTGTAGCCATATTTAGTTGCAAAGCAAAAGTAGTTAACATTCTTTGGTTGTACTAACCGCGTCCCAATAATTCAGCGTCTCGTTTGACCAGCAGTTACTGTGTTGAGCAGCATAAAAATAGAGCATTTCCATCACTGGAGAAAGTTCTATGGATTACCACTAGATGAGAAGCTGTAACACACTCTTTTTGCACTAGGTACACGTGTTGATTATTCAAGAATTATAATTTTGAATTGTTAAATTAAAATTTTTAATTTTTAAAGTAATAATTTTAACTGTTTTATATAATTCGTATTGGAAAGTTCAAAAGGACTTTTCCGGTTTTCATAACTGGCTGCCAAAATTGCAAAACACCCTTTGACGGCCAAGTTCAGAAATCCTATTATAGACTGTTCTCCCTAGAGCACATATAACAATTAAGTAAAAAACAATTTAAAGCACGGATCAATTATAATCGTGAGGTACAAAGCCCTAATTTTGTTTCAAAAGCTAATAATAAATTGCTCTTTTTAAACTGATTTTCACTCCCAGGTACAGGAATCAGATCGCAGATGGAGGGTATAATGAGACAAGTGTCAGATGGTCCACACTGAACCTCCAGGCTGACTGCCCAGCAGGACCGCAGACATGACACTCACGGGTGTGTGAGGCCGCTTCTCTGTACTAAGCAGGGAAACAGACTATCGGATGAGAAATGCCATCTCAAGTTTTGGTCTCTGTCAGGAGCCCAAATTGTCTTTTATGCTGTTTCTCTTTGCGGGGAATGACATACTGATGAAGAATTTATTCAAAAATATATGTTGGATGCTTGCTATGTGTGAGTCTCCAGTCCAGGCCCTGGAGATAGAGCAGATAAAGTCCTTGGACCTCAAGCTGCTTACTTTCTAAGCTAACTGATGGTCAACAGACATGTAAGGGAAAGCATGTCAGATGGAGAAGACTGAGTGCTTTGGTAGAGGCTTGCTCATTTACATGGAGTGGCTATCGCAGGCAGAATAGAAGTCCCCCAAAGAAGTCCATTTCTCATGATGTACTCTGCATATAAGTTAAATAAACATGGTGACAATATGCAGCCTTGACGTACTCCTTTTCCTATTTGGAACCAGTCCGCACTCATCTCACACGCTAGTAAAGTAATGCTCAAAATTCTCCAAGCCAGGCTTCAGCAATATGTGATCCGTGAACTTCCTGATGTTCAAGCTGGTTTTAGAAAAGGCAGAGGAACCAGAGATCAAATTGCCAACATCTGCTGGATCATGGAAAAAGCAAGAGAGTTCCAGAAAAACATCTATTTCTGCTTTATTGACTATGCCAAAGCCTTTGACTGTGTGGATCACAGTAAACTATGGAAAATTCTTAAAGAGATAGGAATACCAGACCACCTGATCTGCCTCTTAAGAAATCTGTATGCAGGTCAGGAAGCAACAGTTAGAACTGGTCATGGAACAACAGACTGGTTCCAAATAGGAAAAGGAGTACGTCAAGGCTGCATATTGTCACCATGAGAAATGCTGGACTGGAAGAAACACAAGTTGGAATCAAGATTGCCGGGAGAAATATCAATAACCTCAGATATGCAGATGACACCACTCTTATGGCAGAAAGTGAAGAGGGGCTAAAAAGCCTCTTGATGAAAGTGAAAGTGGAGAGTGAAAAGGTTGGCTTAAAGCTCAACATTCAGAAAACGAAGATCATGGCATCTGGTCCCATCACTGCATGGGAAATAGGTGGGGAAACAGTGGAAACAGTGTCAGACTTTGTTTTTCTGGGCTCCAAAATCACTGCAGATGGTGACTGCAGCCATGAAATTAAAAGACGCTTACTCCTTGGAAGGAAAGTTATGACCAACCTAGATAGCATATTCAAAAGCAGAGACATTACTTTACCAACAAAGGTTCGCCTAGTCAAGGCTATGGTCTTTCCTGTGGTCATGTATGGATGTGAGAGCTGGACTGTGAGGAAGGCTGAACGCCGAAGAATTGATGCTTTTGAACTGTGGTGTTGGAGAAGACTCTTGAGAGTCCCTTGGACTGCAAGAAGATCCAACCAGTCCATTCTGAAGGAGATCAATCCTGGAATTTCTTTAGAAGGAATGATGCTAAAGCTGAAACTCCAGTATTTTGGCCACCTCATGCGAAGAGTTGACTCATTGGAGAAGACTCTGATGCTGGGAGGGATTGAGGGCAGGAGGAGAAGGGGACGACAGAGGATGAGATGGCTGGATGGCATCACTGACTCGATGGATGCGAGTCTGAGTGACCTCCGGGAGCTGGTGATGGACAGGGAGGCCTGGCGTGCTGCGGTTCATGGGGTCGCAAAGAGTCGGACACGACTGAGCGACTGATCTGATCTGATCTGAAAGAAGTCCATATCCTAATCCCAGAAATCTGTGAATGTGTTACCTGACATGGCACAAGAGATTTTGCAAATGTGAATAAAGTAAAGATTTTGTGATTGGGAGAGTTCCCTGGATTATCTGGATGGGTCTCAGTTAATCACAGTTTGTAACTGTGAGGCAGAGGAGGTGTGGCCTGGGAGGCAGATGTTGGACGAATGTGACTACTGTCTGCCTGCAAGAGGCCCACGGAACAGGCAGCCCCCAGAAGCTGGAAAAGGCAAGCAAATGGATTTTCTCCTAAGAGCCTCTGAAAGAAATGAAAATCTACCAACAACTTGATTTTATCCCAGTGAAAAACATTTTGGACTCTGAACTCCAGGACTGCAAGATTATAAATTTGTGTGCTTTGCGTGCATGTGTGCTCGGTCGCTAAGTCATATCCACCCCGTGGACAGTAGCCAACAAGGCTTCCCTGTCCATAGGATTTCTCATGCAAGAATACTGGAGTTGGTATCCATTCCCTTCTCCAGGGGGATCTTCCCAACCCAGGGATCAAACCTGAGGCTCCTGCACTTGCAGGCGGGTTCTTTACAGCAGAGCCACCAGGAAAGCTCCCGGTCTGTTGTTTAGGTCACTGAAATTTCAGTCTAAATTTTGCAATAAGGAGTTCATGATCTGAGCCACAGTCGGCTCCTGGTCTTGTTTTTGCTGACTGTATACAGCTTTTCCACCTTCGGTTGCAAAGAATATAATCAATCTGCTTTTGGTATTGACCATCTGGTGATGTCCATGTGTTGTTGTCTCTTGTGTTGTTGGAAGAGGGTGTTTGCTATGACCAGTGCATTCTCTTGGGAAAAATCTGTTAGCCTTTTCCCTGCTTCATTTTGTACTCCAAGGCCAAACTTGCCTGTTACTCCAGGTATCTCTTGACTTCCTACTTTTGTATTCCAGTTCCCTAGGATGAAAAGGACGTATTTTTTTGCTGTTAGTTCTACAAGGTCTTGTAGGTCTTCATAGAACCATTCAACTTCAGCTTCTTCAGCATTACTGGTCGGGGCATAAACTTGGATTACTGTGATATTGAATGGTTTGCCATGGAAACAAACAGAGATCATTCTGGCATTTTTGAGACTGAATCCAAGTACTGCATTTCAGACACCTCTGTTGACTATGAGAGCTACTCCATTTCTTCTAAGGGATTCTTGCCCACAGTAGTAGATATAATAGTCAGCTGAGTTAAATTCACCCTTTCTATTCCATTTTAGTTCGCTGATTCCTAGAATGTTGACGTTCACTCTTGCCATCTCCTGCTTGACCACTTCCAATTTGCCTTGATTCATGGACCTATCATACCAGGCTCCTATGCAATATTGTTCTTTACATCATCAGACTTCACTTCCATCACCAGTCACATCCACAACTGGGTGTTGTTTTCACTTTGGCTCCATCTCTTCATTCTTTCTGGAGTTATTTCTCCACTGATCTCCAGTAGTATATTGGGCACCTACCGACCTAGGGGTTCATCTTTCATTGTCCTATCTTTTTGCCTTTTCATACTGTTCATGGGGTTCTCAAGGCAAGAATACTGAAGTGGTTTGCCATTCCCTTCTCCAGCGAACCACGTTTTGTCAGAACTTACACCATGACCCATCTGTTCTGCATGGCCCTACATGGCATGGCTCATAGTTTCATTGAGTTAGACAAGGCTGTGCTCCATGTGACCAGTTTGTTTAGTTTTCTGTGATTCTGGTTTTCATTCTGTCTGCCCTCTGATGGAGAAGGACAAGAGGTTTATACAAGCTTCCTGATGGGAGGGACTGGCTGTGGGGGAATCTGGTCTTGCTCTGATGGGCGAGGCTGTGCCAGTAAATCTTTAATCTGATTTTCTGTTGATGGGTGGGGCTATATTCCCTCCCTATAGTTTGGCCTGAGGCTAAACCATGATAGGGGTAATGGTAGTAATGGTGACCTCCTTCAAAATGCCAGCTTGCCGGGTGGCTCCCAGGACTGCTGTATTTAGTGTCCCCCACCCTGTGGCAGGCCACTGTTGACCCACACCTCTGTCCGACACTCCTTGACACTCACAGACAAGTCTGGCTCAGTCTCTTGTGAGGTCACTGCTCCTTTCTCCTGGGTCCTGGTGCACACAAAGTTTTGTTTGTGCCCTCCAAGAATCTGTTTCTCCAGTCCTGTGGAGTTCTGTAATCAAATCCCACTGGCCTCCAAAGTCAAGTCCCCAAGGGGTTCTCAGTCCCTTTGCCAGATCCCCAGATTGGGGAATCTGTTGTGGGTCCTAGAACTTTTGCAACAGCATAAGAACTTCTTCAATATAATTGTTCTCCAGTTCATGGGTTGTCTGCTCAGTGGCTCTATGGTGGGGCTAATGGTGACCTCCTTCAAGAGGATTTATGCCACAGGCAGTACCTCCCAGGCCTGCTGGAGCCAGAGCCCCATGGCAGGACAGTGCTGACCCCTGCCTCCACAGGAGACACTCAGACACTCAAAAATAGGCATCCGGTCCCATCACTTCATGGCAAATAGATGGGAAAGCAATGGAAACAGTGGCAGACTTTATTTTCTTGGGCTGCAAAATCACTATAGATGATGACTGCAGCCATGAAATTAAAAGACGCTTACTCCTTGGAAGAAAAGCTATGACAAACCTAGACAGCATATTAAAAAGCAGAGACATTACTTTGCTGGACAAACGTCTAGTCAAAGCTATGGTTTTTCCAGTAGTCATGTATGGGTGTGAGAGTTGGACTATAAACAAAGCTGAGTGCTGAAGAATTGATGAACTTTTGAACTAGGGTGTTGGAGAAGAGTCTTGAAAGTCCCTTGGATTGCAAGGAGATCCAACCAGTCAATCCTAAAGGAAATCAGTCCTGAATATTCATTGGAAGGACTGATGCTGAAGCTGAAACTCTAATACTTTGGCCACCTGATGCAAAGAACTGACTCATTTGAAGACCCTGATGCTGGGAAAGATTGAAGGCAGGAGGAGAAGGGTACGACAGGATGAGATGGTTGGACAGCATCACCGACTTGATGAACATGAGTTTGAGCAAACTCTGGTAGTTGGTGCTGGACAGGGAAGCCTGGCTTGCTCAGTCCATGGGGTCACACAGAGTTGGACACGACCGAGTGACTGAACTGAGCTGAGTTTGTGGTGATTTGTTACAGCAGGTGAGGAAACAGATATGGTGGCAATGAACAGATCAGATCAGATCAGTCGCTCAATTGTGTCTGACTCTTTGAGACCCCATGAATCGCAGCACGCCAGGCCTCCCTGTCCATCACCAACTCCTGGAGGTCACTGAGACTCACATCCATCGAGTCAGTGATGCCATCTAGCCATCTCATCCTCTGTCGTCCCCTTCTCCTCCTGCCACCAATCCCTCCCAGCATCAGAGTCTTTTCCAATGAATCAACTCTTTGCATAAGGTGGCCAAAGTACTGGAGTTTCAGCTTTAGCATCATTCCTTCCAAAGAAATCCCAGGGCTGATCTCCTTCAGCATGGACTGGTTGGATCTCCTTGCAGTCCAAGGGACTCTCAAGAGTCTTCTCCAACACCACAGTTCAAAAGCATCAATTCTTTGGCGCTCAGCCTTCTTCACAGTCCAGCTCTCACATCCATACATGACCACAGTCCAGCTCTCACATCCATACATGACCACTGGAAAAACCATAGCCTTGACTAGACAGACCTTTGTTGGCAAAGTAATGTCTCTGCTTTTGAATATGCTATCTAGGTTGGTCATAACTTTCCTTCCAAGGAGTAAGTGTCTTTTAATTTCATGGCTGCAGTCACCATCTGCAGTGATTTTGGAGCCCAGAAAAATAAAGTCTGACACTGTTTCCACTGTTTCCCCATCTATTTCCCATGCAGTGATGGGACCAGATGCCATGATCTTCGTTTTCTGAATGTTGAGCTTTAAGCCAACCTTTTCACTCTCCACTTTCACTTTCATCAAGAGGCTTTTTAGTTCCTCTTCACTTTCTGCCATAAGGGTGGTGTCATCCGCATATCTGAGGTTATTGATATTTCTCCCAGCTATCTTGATTCCAACTTGTGTTTCTTCCAGGCCAGCATTTCTCATGATGTACTCTGCACATAAGTTAAATAAACCTGGTGACAATATACAGCCTTGACATACTCCTTTTCCTATTTGGAACCAGTCTGTTGTTCCATGTCCAGTTCTAACTGTTGCTTCCTGACCTGCATACAAATTTCTCAAGAGGCAGATCAGGTGGTCTGGTATTACCATCTCTTTCAGAATTTTCCACAGTTGATTGTGATCCACACAGTCAAAGGCTTTGACATAGTCAATAAAGCAGAAATAGATGTTTTTCTGGAACTCTCTTGCTTTTTCCATCATCCAGAGGATGTTGGCAATTTGATCTCTGGTTCCTCTGCCTTTTCTAAAACCAGCTTGAACATCAGGAAGTTCACGGTTCACATATTGCTGAAGCCTGGCTTGGAGAATTTTGAGCATTACTTTACTAGCGTGTGAGATGAGTGCAATTGTGTGGTAGTTTGAGCATTCTTTGGCATTGCCTTTCTTTGGGATTGGAATGAAAACTGACCTTTTCCAGTCCTGTGGCCACTGCTGAGTTTTCCAAATTTGCTGGCATATTGAGTGCAGCACTTTCAGAGCATCATCTTTCAGGGTTTGGAATAGCTCCACTGGAATTCCATCACCTCCACTAGCTTTGTTCGTAGTGATGCTTTCTAAGGCCCACTTGTCTTCACATTCCAGGATGTCTGGCTCTAGGTGAGTGATCACACCATCGTGATTATCTGGGTCATGAAGATCTTTTTTCTACAGTTCTTCTGTGTATTTTTGCCACCTCTTCTTAATACCTTCTGCTTCTGTTAGGTCCATACCATTTCTGTCCTTTATCGAGCCCATCTTTGATCTCGTGGGGCAACCCAGGATGGGCACGTCATGTTGGAGAGATCTGACAGGATGTGGTCCGCTGGAGAAGGGAATGGCAAACCACTTCAGTATTCTTGCCTTGAGAACCCCATGAACAGTATGAAAAGGCAAAATGATAGGATACTGAAGGAGAAACTCCCCAGGTCAGTAGGGGCCCAATATGCTACTGGAGATCAGTGGAGAAATAACTCTAGAAAGAATGAAGGGATGGAGCCAAAGCAAAAAGAATACCCAGCTGTGGATGTTTCTGGTGAAAGAAGCAAGGTCCGATGCTGTAAAGAGCAATATTGCGTAGGAATCTGGAATGTCAGATCCATGAATCAAGGCAAATTGGAAGTGGTCAAACAAGAGATGGCCAGAGTGAATGTCGACATTCTAGGAATCAGCAAACTCAAATGGACTGGAATGGGTGAATTTAACTCAGATGACCATTATATCTACTACTGCAGGCAGGAATCCCTTAGAAGAAATGGAGTGGCCATCATGGTCAACAAAAGAGTCCGAAATGCAGTACTTGGATGCAGTCTCAAAAATGACAGAATGATCTCTGTTCGTTACCAAGGCAAACCATTCAATGTCACAGTAATCCAAGACTATACCCCAACCAGTAATACTGAAGAAGCTGAAGTTGAACGGTTCTATGAAGACCTACAAGACCTTTTAGAACTAACACCCAAAAAAGATGTCCTTTTCATTATAGGAGACTGGAATGCAAAAGTAGGAAGTCAAGAAACACCCGGAGTAACAGGCAAATTTGGCCTTGGAGTACGGAATGAAGCAGGGCAAAGACTAATAGAGTTTTGCCAAGAAAAGGCACTAGTCATAACAAATACCCTCTTCCAACAACACAAGAGAAGACTCTATACATGGACATCACCAGATGGTCAACACCGAAATCAGATCGATTATATTCTTTGCAGCCAAAGATGGAGAAGCTCTATACAGTGAGCAAAAACAAGACCAGGAGCTGACTGTGGCTCAGACCATGAACTCCTTATTGCCAAATTCAGACTTGAAATGAAGAAAGTAGGGAAAACCACTAGACCATTCAGGTATGACCTAAATCAAATCCCTTATGATTATACAGTGGAAGTGAGAAATAGATTTAAGGGCCTAAATCTGATAGACAGAGTGCCTGATGAACTATGGAATGAGGTTCGTGACATTGTACAGGAGACAGGGATCAAGACCATCCCCATGGAAAAGAAATGCAAAAAAGCAAAATGGCTGTCTGGGGAGGCCTTACAAATAGCTGTGAAAAGAAGAGAAGCGGAAAGCAAAGGAGAAAAGGAAAGAGGTAAGCATCTGAATGCAGAGTTCCAAAGAATAGCAAGACGAGATAAGAAAGCCTTCTTCAGCGATCAATGCAAAGAAATAGAGGAAAACAACAGAATGGGAAAGACTAGAGATCTCCTCAAGAAAATCAGAGATACCAAAGGAAAATTTCATGCAAAGATGGGCCATGAACAACTTCACTGAAAATCTGACATTTGGACAAAGATCTAAGGATGGGGGAGGGCCATGTGAGAGGGACACACATTCCAGGCAGCAAAGAGCAAGTGCAGATTCCCTGAGGCAGGAGCAGGGGAGTGGAGGCAGGGGGAGGGGCATTAGTGGGGGTAAGGTCAGAGGTGGCTGACTAAGATCAATCAGGCTAAGTGGGTGGGACCCATACCCTGAATGAGATAGGGAGTCATTATAGGGTTTTCCCAACAGAGAGATGAGGGGATGGGATTTATATTTTTAAAGGATTATTCTAATGACTGCTGAGCTGGGCAAAGACAGAAGCAGAGAGACCTGTTTGTCTAATAAGCAGGTGAGGGGCCTCCCTGGCTGTCCAGTGGTCGGGACGTGGTGCTCTCACTGCCGTGACCCTGTATTCAGTCCCTGGTCAGAGGGCTGAGATCCCGCTAAGTTGCGTGGCACAGCCAAAATGAAAAATAGAGTAAAGTTTTAAAAATCCAGGTGAGAGGTAATAATGACTTGGACCAAGGCAGTGAAAAGTGTTGGGTCTCTCCCTGTGTTTTACAAAGATCATCTTGGTTGTGAGGTTGAGAAAAGATGCAGACAGGGCAAGCAGAGGAGCAGAGGGACGCTGGGAAATGACTGCAATAATTCGGCAAAAGTGACAGTTGCTTGGACCTCCATCCAAGAGCAGGGGTTTGACACTGATCTGTTTTCAAGGTAGGACGGAATTTTCTGACATCTGGTCAGGATGAAAGTTGTCCAGGGAGAAAGCTGCCACCCACAGAGATGTCTTTTCCTTCCTCACTCTGCAATCCTAAGCCGCAGGCAGCCTAACTATTCTCCCCAAGAGGCTCATTTTCAGGATCCATTTGAACAATTTACAAGATTATTTATAACAAGCAAAGAAAAAGCTTGGATAATTAAAATCAAGTCAGGTCCTCCAATGATTTGAGGACACCATTATTTTCAACCTCCTTTCCCATCAACTTTTGCATCAATACTGTGTAAGCATAAGGTTACAAGAGTCTGGTAGTGGAAGCAGCATCCAGAAGAGCAAGTCTCCAAGGTGAATAAGTTATTTGAACCAGGCATTCTAAGCATAGGTTCCTAGATGCCTAAAAGATCACAGTATTATGTGAACTACTTTCAATATTTCAAAAATCTTTTCGGAAACTTTACATAGAAGTAGTATATTGCACTGTGATGCTATATTAACTGTATGATTCTGGTGACTTTATAGCCAGCCTGTGGGATCCAAATTATACTAGTAAGTTAGCAATTAACAAAAATAGGAAAATCAATGACTAATGAAGAAATGCAATTTGTTCAAAAAATAATCTTTAAAACCATAGGAACTATAAGAAAATAACACAGAGGGTGCCTAGAGGAAACCTTTGGGACCGATGGAGTTAATTCTCTTTCACTCAGGTGATTAGCCCATCAACCTCCACAGCTTCTTTGAGATGATAAATTTCATGCCAGTCTCCCACTTACTGATCCAGCGTTGTGGACCATTATGATCTACCAGCCTCGCTCTCTCACCTCCTGATGACAATTTCTTAATGTTCCCTAAGAACTACTTCTCTCTAACTCTCAGGCCACAGAGTTTAGATTGAGAGCATTTTTCTCCCTGGCTAACCATCTCCCCTTCAGCCTCTCCAGGGTGCCGGTGTGATGCAGGCTGCCTGTCCAATCAGAGCATCACATTTTCCCAGCTCCGACTGGCTCAGACCTGAGCATGTGACTCAAGAGATGAGCCTGGGAGTTTCGCTGGGAAGACCAAGGATAGCAGGACTCCTTCTCCACCTGTAGGTTTGTTAAGCAGTCAGGATGCAAGCCTGGAGCTGTTGGCTCCATTGTGCCCCCACGAGGAAGCGTCTGCTAGAGAAGGAGCCGGCATAGAGGCACACACAGGAAAGCCAGAGGAAGCAGCCTGAGCCCTGAGCTTTTGCTCAGTCGAGGGAACAGACTAGTTCTAAGAGGTAAATGAATAGTTTGGACTCCTATTTCTTTCACCTCCTTGCCATGGAGTAAGCTGCTTAGTCTTGGCAATCATATAAAAAGCTAATTTATTACCAAGCTATTGAGAGAAATAATTAAGAAAAGTCTTTGAGAGTAATTTGAAATGTATAAACACACTATACAGAAACAAAAATGAGAACTGAAGTTATTATCCTGTGCTATTTTCCCTTCCCACTCTCTGATGAAGGCAAGGACTGAAATGACTGAATGGTAGGAGTCAGCAAGGCGAAGTCCATTAATAGTTGAGAATTGTTGACTGTAAATAATTATTCAGCTATTAAACCTTTAGAGTAGACTCTGTCTGATGCATGTTCTCTAAGAGCGGTGAGTTTTCCACCAACACCTTTTGCTTCTGTGCCCTGTAATCAGACCCAAAGTAACTCTGGTTTAGGGGGTGTGTGTGTGTGTGTTTATTTTTCCCTCTTCCATTAAACTTGACTAGGACACAAGTCATTATAGATGCTCATCCATTATAGGAGTACTAGAGCTGCTCCACATTTGCATATGAATATGTAAAAGAGATTTATAATTCTATCTCTGAACATAAAAACATTTGTTGCATAAATTACACTAATATTCCTAAGCCCATTTGGTTTTCTCTGCTGCCTATTCATCCAGATATGGCTGAGTGGTTTCCATGGCCACAGGGAAGATCTTAGGTGAGGTAGGCGCATACAGGGTTGGGAAGGACCGCGTCCTCCAATGGAGTCTGCGGATACAGGGTGAGTAGGCTGAGCTCCCAGGGCAGCAGGAAGAGCCTTGCCAAGGTCAGTATCACTTGTTTCCGTATAAGCAGTAACCTAAGCCAAGGATCTCCAGCTGCGTAGACTGAGTTCACACACCACACAAACAACAATGTGCTTCCACAACAACATGGAAGATGACGCATATCAAGGTCTAGAGTGAGATAACACACAGACAGAAGGAGTCGTAATCAATGGCTGTTGCTTAGTTGCTAAGTCATGTCCAGCTCTTTTTTTTTTTTGCAACCCCATGGACTGTGGCCCACCAGGCTCCTCTGTCCATGGGATTTCCTGGCAAGAACACTGGAGTCGGCTATCATTTCCTTCTCTGGGGAATCTTCCCTACCCAGGGATCAGTTCAGGAGGATTCTTTACCACTGAGCCACCTGAGAAGCAGTCTTGATTATTATCTCTGTTGTAAAAGTCGCATCGAGCCCAGGAATCCAATCCTGCAAGTTGCAAGTGCCTGCAAAGCTCACGCTTCAAGTTACCATGTTGTGAAATGCCAGCTGCCCAAACTCTGAGACCTGACACCTGAAATAATTCTGTCCATATTACCTATCTTTCCCTTTTCTCATTCACTTGTATCTGCTGATGCTGTTCTCTAAATGCTTCTTGACATCTAGAACCTTCAAAGCTTGGCAAGTTTTCTAGTCCCTTATCCTGTTAGGACCTATCTGTCCCCTCCATCCCCTGAGCCTGGAAGTGATGGTCTCAGTGAGCCACTTCCAGGGACAGGACCACCCTGCAGCTCTCCAGGACCGGAGGCCCTCCACGAGTGACCTGCTGAGCAAACCTCATCATCTACTTGCTTAGACCCCATTTCTGAGCTACCAAATATGGCCTAAGAATATGATAAAATTGAGCTGAATAGTTCCCCATGCATCTTTTTTTCCCAGCAAGACCCACAAAGGACAATGGAGGTGGTAAAAATGGCCCTATACTAGTTATAGATTCTTTTCAAATGCAGCTTTATGTTTAAAAAAAGAAAAAACTGGGGCTTCCTTGATGGCTCAGTGAGTAAGAATCCACCTGCCAGTGCAAGAGACGTGGGTTGGATTCCTGGTCTGGGAAGAACCCACATGTCTTAGAGCAACAAAGCTCATGCACCACAGCTGCTGAGCCTGTGCTCTAGGGCCCAGCTGGGGGTTGCAGCTTCTGAGCCCATGCGCCGCAGCTACCGAAGCCTGAGCGCCTGGGGCCTGAGCCCTGCACTGAGGAGCCTGTGCGCCGCAGCTCCTGAAGCCTGAGCGCCTGGGGTCTGTGTTCTGCAACGGGGAGCCACTGCAACGAGAAGCCTGCGCCCCGCAACTAGAGAGGAGTCCCTGCTTGCTGCAACTAGAGGAAGTCCAGGCTCAGCAATGAAGACCCAACAGCCAAAAATAAAATGAAAACAACTAAATAAATAATATCTAACAACAACGAAACAAAGCCTCACATACTGAGGCAATCATCAAACCTAGTAGGAGTAAGGGGTGTGGAGGACCCTAAGAGGGTCTGGGATTTCTCCTCCAGAAGTCCACAGCCCGGACTGAAAGTCAGGGGTGCTCCCCACATGGGAAAAGAATGTTTGCAAAGAAACATTCAAGGAAAATCTGTTGAACACAACTATTGACTGGCTAGCAGCTGGATATGGTCTTGCGAAGACTGAGCTTAGAATCACTAGAAGTGCTCAAACAAAGGCTTCTGTGCTCCCAGGCTTATAAAATAGGAATTCCTGTGGGAAGTAGAAGACTGGAAAAGAGGGCTAGGGAAGGTCTGTGTCTTCCTGAATTCAGGATTAAGGGCTGCAGGTAAATGTCACGGTCTGGGTGGCTGACAAACAGTGGAAAGCTCTCTCTCCCAGTTCTGGAGCCTCAGATAAGGATCTAAGCCGGCTCTGATGAGGGTCCTCCCAAGCTTCATCGCGGCCACGGCCTGCTGCGTCTTCATGGACTGGAGCGTGGACGGAGCTCTGTGGGTCCCTTTATAAGAACATGAACCCAGGGCCTTCCCTGCTGGTCCTGTGATTAAGACTGTGCCTTCCCGTTCAGGGGGTGTGGGTTCCATCTCTGGTGGGGAGTAGGATCCCACATGCCTTGCAGCCAAAAACCAAAACAAAACAGGAACGATATTGTAACAAATTTTTAAAAAATGGTCCACATCAAAAAATCTTTAAAAACAACAAAAAAAACAAAACACGAGTCCCTTTCATGAGGGCTCTATCCTTATGACCTAAGCACCTTCTAAAGGCTCGACCTTCACACACCATCACGTCCGACATTCACATTCCAACTCACAGCTGCTGCAAGGACGCAAGCACCCAGGCCGGGGCAGTCTGGAAACAGGCAGCGTCTACCCTCCTTCCCTTTCTCCCGGCCATTTCCCTTTCCTTTTCTTCCATGGAGGCCCTTTTCTTCCATGTGAACAGGAGGGAGATTTTCATCCCCAAGACTGAAAACTGATTAAATGTTTATTGGGATCATCCACTGAAACCAAGCAATGTGGCCAAGACTGAGGCCCGACATCCTTTTTATCTTTTTGCCAGCTTCATCTGGAGACCATCGTTGTCTCTTTCAAGTGACTTTGGGCTCTGCGGGTGCCGAGTACATTACCCCATTCCCTGCCAGCTCCACAGAGGGACAATGCTCTGCCTCGCTCCTGCCAACCATGCAGTTTGCCAGCAACATCTCCAAGCTGGGAAAATGCACACACATCAAAAGATCCGCTAGGAGGTTCAGAAGCCAGGCACAGAATGCAGGCACAGTTGTAACTCGAGTCCAGCCACCAGCTCTATGCAAGGCTTCGTGAGCAGCACCTGGCACCTTCCTTGGGCACATTTTGGGGTCTTTCCCAATGACACGGCTGCCGAGAGGTACCGAGGGAACTTCTGTGGCTTTCCCTTCCTAGAAACCAGGAGGAAGAAAGACATGTTGCTTATCCCAGCCCTAGAGAGCTCTCCCCTATTCTACAAGAGTCTTGGGTTTCCCTCTGCACTGAGAAGCAGGGGCTGGACCCTAGCTGCCGGCATCACCCTAGAAGAGCACACACAATTAACAATCTTGAAAAAAATATGCACTTTAAAGGCATCATCCTCAAAAAGATCAGAGAGGGACCTGCTTATTAGCAAAGGCTGCAAACAGGCGCTGGGGGCACTTGCACCCACAGAGGTTTCCTTCGCCTGGAAGCCTGCCACCGGACTCAAAGTGGCCCATGGCGAGAACAGGTGGGAGAGAAAATTCAGCCCTGAATCCCTAGCTGCCCACAGCACTCCCACTGCAAAGAGGCCTGAAGAAGTGGACAAAGAGGAAGGCATTTTAAATGCTGCTGAGTTGCTTTAAAGGTTTTGGTTGCTTGCTTGTTTGTTGTTGCTTTGAAAATGCCAGTGGTGCTGCTGTGTATACGTCTCGGCTGCCATGCGGGCTGTGCTCTGGTTGTGATGTGGGCTCCAGGGCTCGGGGCTGTGGAGGTGCAGTTGCATGCTCTCTAGTTGCACGGCAAGGGCTCAGTTACCCTGCAGCATGTGGGACCCTAGCTCCCCATCCAGGGATCCATCCTGCGTGTCCCCTGCCCCGGGGCGCGGACTCTCGGTCACTGGACCACCAAAGAAGTCCCCCACTTGTCTGTTTTTTAATCAAGGAGCTGGTTGGCGGACGATGGGTGGAGTTCTTCATTTGCCATTCTGACTGTCGATTTCTTGATCAATACTTACCCTTCCTGTATCTGGTAAGCAGCAACAGCTCAAGGCACTGACTGCCTATTCTAAGTTACTCATTTTCAAAAAGAAATTATTTTCCTAAGATGTGAATGGTTTGCCAACACAATACTGGGGCACTTGGGCTATATCAGATGGTATTTTCTTCTCATTTTATTCTTGAGTAACATGAGTTAGTGTTTGTCTATGTAAAACAGGTAGCTGCTCTTCATATCCAAGAAGGAAGTCCTAAGGAAGTATAAAGTTAACCCTAAGCAGTTGGGAGGACAGGAAAATACATGTCATGAGTCAACCAGGGGGCTTCCCTGGTGGTCCAGTGGCTAAGACTCCACGCTCCCAACACAGGGGGCAGGGGCTGAACCCTTGGTCAGGGAACAAGATCCCATACGCTACAACTGAAAAAATAAAAAGTATTAAAGATCCCGAGTGCTGCAAGCAAGATCCAGGACAGCCCAAATGTGCTGTGCTGTGCTTGGTCACTCAGACGTGTCCGACTTTCTGTGACCCCCTGGACTGTAGCCCACCAGGCTCCTCTGTCCATGGGCTTCTCCAGGCAAGAACACCGGAGTAGGTTGCCACTTCTTCCTCCAGCGGATCTTCCCAACCCAGGGATAGAACCCAGGTCTCTTGCATTGTGGGCAGATTCTTTTACCTTCTGAGCCACCAGGGAAGCCCAAATTAATTAATTAATATTTTAAAAAGGAATCAGCCATAATTTATTGAGTGCTTATTACATGGTGGGCACTATGTCAAGTGCTGTATAAACATCATTTCATCACATAAACCTGCAGGAAGCTCTGTGGGGTACATATTATTATCCCCAAACAACAGGAAAGGATTCAGAGACATTAAGTAAAAGGTGACATTGAGAATATGATGAGAAATCGGGTCACTGGATTCCTAAGGCAAAAAGAAGATACTCCTCAGATTAATATAGTAAAGTGAGGAAAGGATAAAAAAAAAAAAAAAAACTGTTCTAAAGTTAGAAGAGACCATTTTAGCCAATAAAATGTAGGAAATTTGCCGTTCAACTTCATCTCCACCCTTTGAACTCTCATTCTCAAAGTTCTGGTGACATGGAGATATGGTGACAAAGTTCTGGTGACTTCTCATGGAAGTCAGATGTTAATACTCATTTTCTTTTCAAACCTGCAAATCTTGGTTTTCCAAATTTGGAATGTGAGCCTCAACCAAAAAGTTCATCACTCCTCACAGGACATAATCAAAGGCCACAATGGGGAATGTGAGAGTGACTTCAGGGGCTCTGTCATCTTCTTAAATCAGTGTCCCAACTCTCTGAAAATACCTACTCATACAAACACAAAGCAAAAATATATATTGTTCTTGTTGTCTGGTTGCTCAGTTGTGTCCAACTCTTTGCAGCCCCATGGACTGGAGCATACCACACATCCCTGTCCTTCACCATCTTTTGGAGTTTGCTCAAACGCATGTCCATCGAGTTGGTCATCCAACCATCTCATCCTCTGTCGTCCACTTCTTCTCCTGCCTTCAGTCTTCCTCAGCATCAGGGTCTTTTCTAAGGAGTCAGCTCTTCACATCAGGTGGCCAAAATATTGGAGTTTCAGCTTCAGCATCAGTCCTTCGAATGAATATTCAGGATTGATTTCCCTTAGGATGGACTGGTTTCATCTTCTTACAGTCCAAGGGACTCTCAAGAGTCTTCTCCAACACCACAGTTCAAAAGCGGCAATTCTTCAGTACTCAGCCTTCTTTATGGTCCAGCTTTCACATCCGTACATAACTACTGGAAAAACCATAGCTTGACAAGATGAACCTTTGTCAGCAAAGTAATGTCTCTGCTTTTTAATACGCTGTCAAGGATTGTCATTGCATTTCTTCCTAGGAGCAAGCGTCTTTTAATTTCATGGTTGTGGTCACCATCTGCAGTGATTTTTGGAGACCAAGAAAATAAAATCTGTCACTGTTTCCATTGTTTCCATCTGTTTGCCATGAAGTGATAGGACCAGATGCCATATCTTTGTTTTGTGAATGTTGAATTTTAAGCCAACTTTTTCACTGTCCTCTTTCACTTTCATCAAGAGGCTCTAATTCCTCTTCAGTTTCTGCCATAATGGTGGTGTCATTTGCATATCTGAGGTTATTTATATTTTTCCCGGCAATCTTGATTCCAGCTTGTGCTTCATCCAGGCTGGCATTTCGCATGACGTACTCTGCATAGAAGTTAAATAAGCAGGTGACAATATACACAATTGACATACTCATTTCCCAATTTTGAACCAGTCCTTTTGAAAGGTTGTTGTTGAATCGCGAAGACACTGGGATTCTTGGCCCCTGGAGGAGAAGAATTCAATCCAGGGCCAGAGACAAGGCTTGATCGCTCAGAGCTTTTGTGTAATAAAGTTTTATTAAAGTATAAAGGAGATAGAGAAAGCTTCTGACATAGACATCAGAAAGGGGCAGAAAGAGTACACGCTTTCTAGTGTTAGCAATGAAGTTATATACTCTCCAATGAATCCAAAGAATGTCTGGAGGTTATAAAGACCTCACCAGACCTACTCCCATAATTTACATTTTAAGATAACAGAATTAGCCAAAAGGTTTAATCCAGAGACTGTCCTCAGTCAGGATACATCCTTGTAACTACTACTGCTACTAAGTCACTTTAGTCGTGTTCGACTCTGTGCGACCCCATAGACAGCAGCCCACCAGGCTCCCCTGTCCCTGGGATTCTCCAGGCAAGAACACTGGAGTGGGTTGCCATTTCCTTCTCCAGTGCAAGAAAGTGAAAAGTGAAAGTGAAGTTGCTCAGTCGTGTCTGACTCTTAGCGACTCCATGGACTGCAGCCCACCAGGCTCCTCCGTCAATGGGATTTTCTAGGCAAGAGTACTGGAGTGGGGTGCCATTGCCTAAGACCAGATCTATTCTCATAATTTACATTTTAAGATAACAGAATTAGCCAGAAGGTTTAATCCAGAGACTGTCCTCAGGCAGGATACATTATTGTTATATAATCCTAAGGAATGTAGAGAAGGAAAAAAAAATTCGTCCTTTATTCCTCCTTGAGAATTCCAGACCCCTCTCTCCTTGGGGAACCCTAGACTCCTTATCAACCTGCCTAGGAAATGACTCTCTCACTTTGTTCCATGTCCAGTTCTACCTGTAGTTTCTTGATTTTCACACGGGTTTCACAGGAGACAGTTAAGGTGGTCTGGTATTCCCATCTCTTTAAGAGTTTTCCACAGTCATCCACACAGTCAAATGCTTTAGTGTAATCAATGAAGCAGAAGTAAATGTTTTTGCTGGAATTCTCTTGCTTGTTCTATGATCCAAAGGATGTTGGAAATTTGATTTCTGATTTCTCTGTCATTTCTAAATCTGGAAGTTCTCAGTTCATGAACTTTTAAAGCCTAGTGTGGAGAATTTTGAGGATTACTTTCTTAGTATGTGTTATGCTATGCTATGCTAAGTCACTTCAGTCGTGTCTGACTCTGTGCGACCCCAGAGACGGCAGCACACCAGGCTGCCCCGTCCCTGGGATTCTCCAGGCAAGAACACTGGACTGGGTTGCCATTTCCTTCTCCAATGCATGAAAGTGAAAAGAGAAAGTGAAGTCGCTCAGTCGTGTATGACTCCTAGCGACCCCATGGACTGCAGCCCACCAGGCTCCTCCATCCATGGGATTTTCCAGGCAAGTGTACTGGAATGGGGTGCCATTGCCTTCTCCGTCCTAGTATGTGAGATGAGTGCAACTGTGTTGTAGTTTGAACATTCTTTGGCATTGCCTTTCTTTGGGATTGGAATTGACCTTTTCCAGTCCTGTGGCCACTGCTGAGTTTTCCAAATGTGCTAGCATATTGAGTGAAACACTTTCACAGCATCATCTTTTAGGATTTGAAATAGCTCAACTGGAATTCTATCACCTCCACTAGCTTTGTTCGTAGTGATGCTTTCTAAGGCCCACTTGACTTCACATTCCAGGAAGTCTGGCTCTAGGTGAGTGATCACACCATCGTGATTATCTGGGTTGTGAAGATCTTTTTTTGTACAGTTCTTCTGTGTATTCTTGTTACCTCTTCTTAATATCTTCTGCTTCTGTTAGGTCCATACTATTTCTGTCCTTTATTGAGCCCATCTTTGCATGAAATGTTCCCTTGGTATCTCTAGTTTTCTTGAAGAAATCTCTAGTCTTTACCATTCTATTGTTTTCCTCTATTTCTTTGCACTGATGACTGAGGAAGGCTTTCTTATCTCTGCTTGGTATTCTTTGGAACTCTGCATTCAAATGGATATATCTTTCCTTTTCTCCTTTGCTTTTCGCTTCTCTTCTTTTCTCAGCTATTTGTAAGACTTCCTCAGACAGCCATTTTGGTTTTTTGCATTTCTTTTTCTGGGGATGGTCTTGATCCCTGTCTCCTGTACAACGTCACAAACCTGTGTCCATAGTTCATCAGGCACTCTTTTTATCAGATATAATCCCTTGAATCTATTTCTCACTTCCACTGTATAATCATAAGGGATTTTGTTTAGGTCATACCTGAATGGTCTAATGGTTTTCCCTACTTTCTTCAACTGAAGTCTGAATTTGGCAATGAGGAGTTCATGGTCTGAGCCACAGTCAGCTCCCAGTCTTGTTTTTGCTGACTGTATAGAGCTTCTCCATCTTTGGCTGCAAAGAATATAATCACTCTGATTTTGGTGTTGACCACCTGGTGATGTTCATGTCTAGAGTCTTCTCTTGTGTTGTTGGAAGAGGGTGTTTGCTATGACCAGTGTGTTCTCTTGGCAAAACTCTATTAATCTTTGCCCTGCTTCATTCTGTACTCCAAGGCCAAATTTGCCTGTTACTCCAGGTGTTTCTTAACTTGCTATTTTTGCATTCCAGTCCCCTATAATGAAAAGGACATCTTTTTTGAGTGTTAGTTCTAGAAGGTCTTATAGGTCTTCATAGAACCGTTCAACTTCAGCTTCTTCAGCAATACTGGTCAGGGCATAGACTTGGATTACCGTGATATTGAATGGTTTGCCTTGGAAACAGATCATTCTGTCGTTTTTGAGATTGCATCCAAGTACTTCATTTCAGACTGTTTTGTTGACTTTGATGGTTACTTCATTTCTTCTAAGGGATTCCTGCTCACAGTAGTAGATATAATGGTCATCTGAGTTAAATTCACCCATTCCAGTCCATTTTAGTTCGCTGACTCCTAGAATGTCGACGTTTACTCTTCCCATCTCCTGTTTGACCACTTTCAATTTGTCTTGATTCATGGACCTAACATTCCAGGTTCCTATGCAATATTGCTCTTTACAGCATCGAACCTTGCTTCTATCACCAGTCACATCCACAACTGGGTGTTGTTTTCACTTTGGCTCCATCTCTTCATTCTTTCTGAAGTTATTTCTCTACTGATCTCCCATAGCATATTGGGCACCTACTGACCTGGGAGTTCATCTTTCAGTATGCTATCTTTTTGCCTTTTCCTACTGTCACAGCAAAAAAAAAAAAAACTCAGTTTAAACTCTGTACTAGGGATTATACAACAACAATGTATCCTGCTTGTGGACAGTTTCTCTTTCCTGAAAACCTTCTGACTAATCCTGTTATCTTAAAATGTAAATTATGTGAGTAGATCTAGTAAGATCTTTACATCCTTGAGACATTCTTTTGATTTATTGTAATAACTAGTTTAGAAAGCATATAACTCCCTTGCTAACACTAGAGAGGGGGCATTCACTGTCTCCCTTCTGATGTCTGTGTCAGAAGCTTTCTGTGTCCCTTTTCACTTTCATAAAACTCTGCTACACAAAAGCTTTTGAGTGATCAAGCCTGGTCCCTGGTCCCGAAGTTAAATCTTCTTTGGAGATCATGAATTTGACACCATTCACTATAAGCTACCAGTTTCCCTGGTAAAGAATCTGCCTACGGTGCAGGAGACCCAGGTTTGATCCCTGCATCAGGAAGATATACCCAGGGGATAGATCCTCAGGGGATGACCACCCACTCCAATATTCTTGCCTAGAGAATTTCATGGACAGAGGAGCCTGGTGGGCAACAGTCCATGGGGTCACAAAGAGTCAGATGTGACTGAGCAACTCACACTGGACATCCAGTCTCAAGAAGGCTACCTCTGTGATGCTGTTCTTGCCCCAGGCCTCCCCGCAGGATGAGGCGCCAGGCCAGCTTAGACCACAGCCTTGCTCAGATTCTTCCCACTTCCCTCTTCACTTCTCCTGGGGGCACTTCCTCAAAAACTCTCTTCCACATGAATCCTTGTCTCAGGCTCTGCTTCTAGGGAATCCGACCCAAGAGGCTCTCATTGCCCTCCGCCAAAGCGTTCACTGATGGCCTGCAATTTTCACAAATGAATTCAATGACCCCTAAATGAATAGATAATTCCAAACCACTTAAACTGTACCAGAACACACAGAAAGGAAAAACACATCACAAGTCATTTTGTGAAACTCTGACACCATCAACATCAAACTTTGACAAAGCAAAGGAAAACAGCCAACTGATCTGACTTAAAAATATTCACGCAAAAAATTTAAACAAAATGCTAATAACAGCCAGATTAACATGAATATATAGATTTGCCATACCCAAACAAGGTTCATAACCTATTAACACAATTTATCCTATTGGTCAGTCTGTGGGCACATAACCTATGATATTCTAAAAATGATAAAAAGTGACATCTGATTAAATTTTATATTTATTATTTTAAGAACAGTCAATATTTTAATAACAATGTTATAAAATATATATCAATATACATTAATATATATAAAATTTAATAATATATATAATATATATATAAAAAATAGATATCAATAGAAATAACTAGAAGTATAAAGGAAGAACAGACTCTTTTTTTCAAAAGCAAGAGAAAAGGTTTTCAAATACCAGCAAATAAATTTAATAGGAAATTTATAGGATCTTTAAAAACCTATAAAATATAACTAGTATGCTATGAGAGGTATTAATAAATTAATACAATTTATTAATCAATTAATAAAAAAGATACCTGCCACTCTTTTCTAACATAGGTCAGTTTTATGAAACTATCAAATTTCCCCTAAGGTAAGAATGTAATGTGATCACTATTAAAACCCCAAGAAGTGTATTTCATTGATTGGTTGAGGTGTTTTTTTTTTTTTTTTTTAAGGAAGGAAAAAGATAATTAAAGTCTCAGGGAAAATTAATGATACAAAAATAACCAGAAAAATTGAAACAGCAGAGTAAGTAGATGTTGGGATCAGCCTTGAAAGATAAAATATTATAAAGATAGAGTAATTTGTTGAGATAATGAATGCAAATTTCTGACAATTCCTGACACAGGAATGGAGAGAAAGATTAACTGAACAAAATTGAATGATAAAGCTGACACAAATACAGATGGAGATTTAATTTATGAGAAAGTTTTCATTTTAAATCAGTAGGAGAAAGATAAATTATTCAATGAATATATTTGGGACTCCTCAAACTTTTCTAAGTATAAAGTAAATGAAAATTGAAGCTCTACATCATTTCTTCCTCCAAAAATCATCTCAAATGGGTCAGTGATATGACTAGTAAGAAACAAAACCTTAAAAGCACTAGAAGAAAATACGATATTTGACAAAATTAAGCTTACTTCCTAAGCAAGATCTTTCTAGACTAGAAATAGGAACAATCTTTCTAACAAATGGGTTATAGATCTCACTAATTGAATTATTTTTCTTTTATTATCAAAAACACAGGTGTCTAACGAAGTATTTAAAATCAATATGACTAAATACTAATTTCCCTAGAGCAAAAACAATACTTTAAAAGACTATTTTCCCAATTTATAAAAGTGAGAGAAAACATTAATTTCTTGTTTTAGAGGTGTACAATATGACTTTTGAACACAAAGACATTTGCTCACACTCATAATTTTAAAAAAGCAAAAATCAATACACAGTGTTTGGTGAGCCCATATATAAACATATATTTTCAAGTGCTACTGTGTATATGAAGAACAGTGCCATCTTTCCAGAGGGCATTATAGAGGACACATCTATAAAAATGCAAAGGGTACTTAATGGTGATTCCATAAATTCTACTGCTAAGTATTTCCCCTATATGCACAACCACTTTTTTTTTTTTTTTTTACCAATAAGTTCAGTTCAGTTGCTCAGTTGTGTCCACTCTTTGTGACCCCATGGACTGCAGCACACCAGGCCTTCCTGTCAATAACCAGCTCCCGGGGCTTACTCAAACTCATGTCCATCGACTTAGTGATGCCATCCAATCATCTTATCCTCTATCATCCCTTTCTCCTCCTGCCTTCAATCTTTCCCAGCATCAGGGTCATTACCAATGAGTCAGTTCTTAGCATCAGGTGGCCAAAGTATTGGAGTTTCAGCTTCAGCATCTGTCCTTCCAATGAATATTCAGGACTGACTTCCTTTAGGATGGACTGGTTGGATCTCCTTGCTATCCAAGGGACTCTCAAGACTCTTCTCCAACACCACAGTTCAAAAACATCAATTCTTTGGTGCTCAGCTTTCTTTATAGTCCAACTCTCACATCCATACATGACGACTGGAAAAACCATAGCTTTGACTAGATGGACCTTTGTTGGCAAAGTAATGTCTCTGCTTTTTCATATGTTTATAGGTTTGTCATAGCTTTTCTTCAAAGGAGTAAGTGCCTTTTAATTTCATGGCTGCAGTCACCATCTGCAGTGATTTTGGAGCCCCCAGAAATAAAGTCTTTCACTGTCTACATTGTTTCCCATCTATTGCCATGGAGTGATAAGTCAGGATGCCATCATCTTAGTTTTCTGAATGTTGAGCTTTAAGCCAACTTTTTCACTCTCCTCTTTCACTTAAGGGGTTCTTTAGTTCTTTGCTTTCTGCCATAAAGGTGGTATCATCTGCAAATCTGAGGTTGTTGATATTTCTCCTGGCAATCTTGATTCCAGCTTGTGCTTCATTCAGCCTGGCATTTTGCATGATGTACTCTGCATTTAAGTTAAATAAGCAGTGTGACAACATACAGCCTTGATGTATTCCTTTCCTGATTTGGAACTAGTCTGTTGTTCCATGTCCAGTTCTACCTGCTGCTTCTTGACTTGCATACGGATTTCTCAGGAGGCAGGTCAGGTGGTCTGGTATCCCATTTCTTGAGGAATTTTCCCAAGTTTTTGTGATCCATACAGTCAAAGGCTTTGGTGTAGTCAATAAAGCAGAAGTAGATGTTTTTCTGGAACTCTCTTGGTTTTTTGATGATCCAATGGATGTTGGCAATTTGATCTCTGGTTCCTCTGCCTTTTCTAAATCCAGCTTGAACATCTGGAATTTCACAGTTCACGTACTGTTGAAGCTGGCTTGGAGAATTTTGAACATTACTTTGCTAGCATGTGAGATGAGTGCAATTATGTGGTAGTTTGAGCACTCTTTGGCATGGCCTTTCTTTGGGATTGGAATGAAAACTGGCCTTTTCCAGTCCTGTGGCCACTGCTGAGTTTTCCAAATTTTCTGGCATATTGAATGTAGCATGTTCATGGCATGATCTCTTAGGATTTTAAATAGCTCAACTGGATTTCCATCACCTCCACTAGCTTCCTTCTTCGTGATGCTTCCTAAGGCCCACTTGACTTCATATTCCAGGATGTCTGGCCTAATGAGTGATCACACCATCGTGATTATCTGGGTCATGAAGATCCTTTTTGTACAGTTCTTCTATATATTCTTGCCTCCTCCTCTTACTATCTTCTGCTTCTGTTAGGTCCCTACCATTTCTGTGCTTTGTTGTGCCTGTCTTTGCATGAAATGTCCCTTTGGTGTCTCTAATTTTCTAAAGAGATCTCTAGTCTTTCCCATTCTGTTGTTTTCCTCTATTTTTTTACATTGATCACTGAGGAAGGCTATTCTTGCTATCTATCCTTGCTATTCTTTGGAACTCAGATTCAGATACACCCAACATTCAGATGGGTGTATCTTTCCTTTTCTCCTTTGCCTTTCACTTCTCTTCTTTTCTCAGCTATTTGTAAGGCTTCCTCAGACAGTCATTTTGCTTTTTTGCATTTCTTTTCCTTGGGGATGATCTTGATCACTGCCTCTTGTACAGTCTCATGCACTTCTGTCAGAGTTCATCAGGCATCTGTCTATCAGATCTAAGCCCTTAAATCTGTTTGTCACTTCCACTGTATAATCCTAAGGGATTTGATTTAGATCATACCTGAACAGTCTAATGATTTTCCCTACATTCTTCAATTTAAGTCTGAATTTGGCAATAATGAGTTCATGATCTGAGCCAGTCCACTCCTGGTCTTGTTTTTGCTGATTCTATAGAGCTTCTCCAACTTTGGCTGCAAAGAATATAATCAATCTGATTTTGGTATTGAGCATCTGGTGATGTTCATGCATAGAGTCTTCTCTTGTGTTGTTGGAAGTGGGTTTGGGATTTGAATGAAAACTGACCTGTTCCAGGCTATGACCAGGAGTTCTCTTTGGCAAAACTCTGTTAGCCTTTGCCCTGCTTCATTGTGCACTCCAGGGCCAAATATGCCTGTTACTCCAGGTAGCTCTTGACTTCATACTTTTGCATTCCAGCTCCCTATAAAGAAAAGGTCACCTTTTTTTGTTATTAGTTCTAGAAGGTCTTGTAGGTCTTTATAGAACCGTTCAACTTCAGCTTCTTCAGCAATACTGTTTGGGGCATAGACTTGGATTACTGTGATATTGAATGGTTTGCCTTGGAAACAGATCATTCTGTCGTCTTTGAGATTGCATCCAAGTACTGCATTTCAGACTCTTTTGTTGACTATGAGGACTACTCCATTTCTTCTAAGGGATTCCTGCCCACAGTAGTAGATATAATGGTCATTTGAGTTAAATTCACCCATTCCAGTCCTTTTTAGTTTGCTGTTTCCTTAAAAGTCGATGTTCACTCTTGCCGTCTTCTGTTTGACCACTTCCAATTTGCCTTGATTCATGGACCTAACATTCCAGGTTCCTATGCAATACTGTTCTTATAGCATCGGACTTTACTTCCATCACCAGCCACAATTGTACACTGTTTTTGCTTTGGCTCCATCTCTTCATTCTTTCTGCAGTTATTTCTCCACTGATTTCCAGTAGCATCCTGGGCACCTACCAATCTGGGGAGTTCATCTTTCAGTGTCCTATCTTTTTGTCTTTTCATACTGTTCATGGGGTTCTCAAGGTAAGAATACTGAAGTGGTTTGCCATTCCCTTCTCCAGTGGACCACATTTTGTCAGAACTCTCCACCATGACCCATCCGTCATGGGTGGCCCTACACATCATGGCTCATAGTTTCATTGAGTTAGACAAGGCTGTGGTTCATGTGAACAGTTTGGTTAGTTTTCTGTGATTGTGGTTTTCATTTTGTCTGCCCTCTGATGGGTAAGGATAAGAAGTTTATGGAAGTTTCCTGATGGCAGAGACTGACTGAGGGGGAAACTGGGTCTTGCTCTGATGGTTGGAGCTATAAATTTTTCATCCAGTTTTCCGTTGATGGGTGGGGCTGTTCCCTCCCTGTTGTTTGACTTGAGGCCAAACTATGGTGGAGGTAATGAAGATAATGGCCACTTCCTTCAAAAGGTCCCATGCACGCACTTCTGCACTCAGTAACCCCAACCCTGCAGGGGGACACCATTGACCCACGCCTCTACTGGAGACTCCTGGACACTCACGGGCAAGTCTGGGTCAGTCTCTTGTGGAGTCACTGCAACTTTCTCCTGGGTCCTGGTACATACAAGGTTCTGTTGTTCCTCCAAGAATCTATTTCCCCATCCTGTGTAAGTTCTGGTGGCTCTATGGTGGGGTTAATGGCGACCTCCTCCAAGAGGGCTTATGCTATACCCAAGTCTACTGCACCCAGAGCCCCTGCCCCTGCAGCAAGCGACTGCTGTCCTGTACCTGCACAGAGGGCACAAAAGACACTCAAAGGCATGTCTGGCTCAGTCTCTGTGGCCTCTCCTGGTATGTACAACATTTTGTTTGAGCCCTCCGAGTATCTCTGGGTACGGGGTATGGGGTTTGATTCTAAATGCAATTTCACCCCTCCTATTGTATTTCTGGGGCTTCTCCTTTGCCCTTGGATGTGGGGAATCTTTTTTTTTTGTGGGATCCAACATTCTCCTGTCGATGGTTGTTCAGCAGAGAGTTGTAATTTTGGAGTTTTCAGAGGAGAAGATGATCGCACGTCCTCCTACTCCACCATCTTGAATTCCATCCAAGTTTATTTTGCCAATAAACTTACATATAAAAACATTCACTGCATCATCTATTGTAGAAGACTAAAAACAATCTGAATGTCTCTAGTAATAGTTAAACCAAAACCAAGCCACACAAAGTTTAGTTATTTAATCGATACAGTTTAAATAATTTATACATTTTCATTTTATAATTTAAAATAAATTAAAAACTAAACCATATGCAACACAGCCAAAATTTTCTGCAAAAGACCAGATGGTAAACATGGCTTCTCATGCAATGTGGTCTCTGTTACAATTACTCAGCTCTGCTGTTAAGTAAACAAATGGGTATGTCCATGTTTCACTAAAACTTTACTCATAAAATTAGGTGGTAGGCTGGATTTAGCCCTTGGTCCATAGTTTTCCCATCCCTGATTTAGTGGCTTTATTTGTAGATAAATAAATAATCTATATTTATTTACAGATTATGAGTATGGATATATAAATTGTGCATTTGTATATAAGCAGGTATTCTGTAATAACTTAACCATGTAATATATATTCAATTGTAGATACAATATGCAATATGTGTTATATAATATATTGAATATATGTGATAAATAAATAGTTCCGATAAGATAGTCCTCTATAGCAATGAAAAAGAATGAGGTGATCTATGTACTATGATACAGAAAACCTCCAAGTTATATTAATATTTAGCAGAAAATGCTAGGAGCAAACCCATGAGAAATGCTCAGTCCTTTTGTATCTAACAGTTTATAGGTTTTATGCAAAATTTTGTAAATGATACAGAAGAAGCTGTCATTGCCTCTAGGGAAGGGACTGAGGGACTGGTTTTCCGGGGAAAGAGCAAAACATTTCCTTCCTTTTTATATACTTTAGCACTGCTGCTGCTGCTGCTAAGTCGCTTCAGTCGTGTCCAACTCTGTGCGACCCCATAGACTTCCCTGTCTCTGGGATTCTCCAGGCAAGAACACTGGAGTGGGTTGCCATTTCCTTCTCCAATGTGTGAAAGTGAAAAGTGAAAGTGAAGTCGCTCAGTTGTGTCCAACTCTTCGCGACCCCATGGACTGCAGCCCACCAGGCTCCTTAGCACTACTGATATTTTAATAATGTGTATAGGTAACTTTTAACTATAAAAGGTATTTTTTAAAAAGAAAATTAACAAACTCTTTGGAATGAAGCATCAGGAGTTAATAACGTACCTGGTTTGGAAGTCGGGCTGATGGTCAGATGGTATAACTGATCTTGTTTAGTCGCTAAGTTGTGTCCGACTCTTCCTGACCCATGGACTGCAGCCCACCAGGCTCCACTGTCCTGATTTCCTGGGCGAGAATCCCAAGGGATTGCCATTTCCTTCTCCAGGGGATCTTCCTGTCAGGGACTGAACCTGTATTTCCTGCATTGAAGGCGGATTCTTTACCACTGAACCGCCAGGGAAGCTTCATAATTGATCACTCTGGTTATTAAAATGTTGAAATATATCTTGACCAATTGATAAACAATGACTGTTGTCAGCCTGGCCATCCTGCTCCTTCTCCGGAACCGTCTCCTCCCCACACTCCCCATGATTTAACAACTATGAGCTCTTAGCAAAGCTTATAACTTCCCTGGGTTTCTCTTATTCATTAGCGAAATGTAGTCAGTAACACTTGGCCTGCCTGGCCCTGGGCTTGTTCGTGTATGAAAGGAAATAGCATGCATACAAGCACTCTGCAACGCAGAAAGCTCTAGGCCAACATAAAATAATTAACATCACTTCTTTGTACCTAAGCCTGTCAACAAAGACAATGTGAAGTATTTGTCCTAGGAACACGTTCATTTTCTACTCTCCAGCCTCAAAGCATCACCTTTTGCTTATGTCTGTTACAGTGAGAATAATACCGTGGCCTACTTCACTGAATGTGTGTCAGTTTCCTTTGCTATCCGGGGTTCTCTGAGGACAGAAAATGTGGCTTATTCAGTTGCATATACTCAGGACTCAGTATAATGGCTGAGTCCCAGCTGGCCTGGGATTAGGATGGTATGGGGCAAGGATGGAAGGAGCAAACACCCAGGAAAGAAAGCCACACGTGCTGTGTGCCTGGTCGTGCCTGACTCTACAAGACCCCACGGACTGCAGCCTGCCTGGCTCCTCTGTCCGTGGGATTCTCCAGGCAAGACTGCTGGAGTAGGCTTCCATTTCCTCCTCCAGAGGATCTTCCCAACCCAGGGATCAAACTCATGTCTCCTGCCTCTCTTGCATTGGCAGATGGATCATTTTACCACTCTGCCACCTGGAAAGCCCTACTAAATGCATAGGAGCTAAGAAATCAGATGGATTTCAAAGACTGAGATTGAGACAGATGATGAAATATTCTAGAAAACCATCAAGAACATAGTATCTGTGGAAAACAGGCCACGATAAGCAAGTAGGAGAAAAGAAGCCCATCTCACTTAGAAATATAATGCTCTAATAATGCTCAGCACTATTGATATTTTTAGCTAAATAACCCCTTGTGTGTGTGTTGGGGGGAGGGGTTGAGGAGGTGGGAGGCTCTTTCCTGCACAATTGGACATCCCCAGTATCTACTTGGATTCCAGGAGCAACTTCTTCCAGATGTGACCACCAAAAACGTCTCCAGGCATTGACAAATCTCTCCCTCTTTATTTCATTTTTTCAGTGAACATTTTTCACTGGGGATATAAGAAGAATTAGATGAACACATTCCTATCATCATAGAACTTGTATTCAAGAGTTTGTATTTTCTTTCTCTCATCACTCTGCTCTTAATCTTATGATGAAGTGTCACTAAAATATTTTTCTGAATAGAGTACTATTAGATTTTAATTCTTCTTTTATCTCCTTATTGAAAAAAATACATTTAAAAAACTTGCCAGACAAGTACTGAGACACGTGAAGCATCAGTCGCATCCTAGGTTCATGTACCTTTAACAGCTCAGTAATATTTAGAAGCTCTTAGTGTCTAATTGTATGGATGTGAGAGTTGGACTGTGAAGAAGGCTGAGCACAGAAGAATTGATGCTTTTGAACTGTGGTGTTGGAGAAGACTCTTGAGAGTCCCTTGGACTGCAAGGAGATCCAACCAGTCCATTCTGAAGGAGATCAGCCCTGGGATTTCTTTGGAAGGAATGATGCTAAAGCTGAAACTCCAGTACTTTGGCCACCTCATGCAAAGAGTTGACTCTTTGGAAAAGAGTCTGAGGCTGGGAGGAATTGGGGGCAGGAGGAGAAGGGGACGACAGAGGATGAGATGGCTGGATGGCATCACTGACTCAATGGACATGAGTCTGAGTGACCTCCGGGAGTTGGTGATGGACAGGGAGGCCTGGTGTGCTGTGATTCATGGGGTTGCAATGAGTCGGACACGACTCAGCGACTGAACTGATCTGAACTGAACTGAGTGTCTAATTATTTCTATGTGACCTTAAGTTTCTGCTTTGAAACTCCGGAATTAGTTTTCTATCCAGTGTAACAAATCGTCACAAACGTAGCTAATGACAACATTCACGTGTTATGTTATGCCCTGGTCCTGTAGGTCTGAAGGTCAGAAGTCTGCACAGGCTCAGCTGGGTCCTCATCTTAGTGTCTTACCAGGTGGAAACCTGGGTCTTGGCTGGACTGAACTCTCTTATGGAGGTTTTGGGAGAGAATCAGCTTTCAGGCTCATTCAAATTGTTGGCAGAATTCAATTACTTGTGTTTTAAGGACTGAGGTCTTATTTCCTCACTGTCAGCCAAGAATAGTTCTCATTTCCCACGTGGTACCTTTTGGTCCTTGTCTGTGATCCTTCCCTGTTGGGAACCGGCTTGGATCAGCGTTCCGCCCATGACAAAGGTCATGAGGAAGGAGGCTTGGCACACACAAGGGCGAGATCGAGCCTCAGGAGCCCCCTGGAAATTCTCCAACATCTACCCCCAAAAACCAGAGTCTGCCTACTTTCTGCTTTGTGTTCTCATCTACACCTCTGACTTTACAGGGGGCTGTCCCCCACTATCTCTCTCTGAAAAAAGAGTTAACTTACAGCTCCAGTTAATAATTCCTGGTGTGACAGTGTTTCAGCCTACAAACTCCTTTTGGAAATCCTCTAGCCTGCCTGAATAGGTTTTTCCGGCCACATGTGATTGTTTAGAGCCTCCCAACCGTGAGAGGCATGAGATGTTCTAAACTGTCTAAACACAGATTCCTTTGAGCAGTTAAAAGATTGATTAGAAATTGTATTGGTGAAGGGTTTTTCACTTGTTGGGCCAATGTTTGCTGCTAAGTCTCCATATCCCTTACCTACTGTGTCCTTGGCAGTGTATTGATTGATATAATTGGTGTATAGAAATGTAATTAGTAGCCTCAATGTTTGTAACCTTGGACCCTTGAGTTAATTCTTTCTCTTGTTATAACCCACCACACCTTTGCCCTATAGAAATGCAATTCCAATGCCTTTGGAGGGTGGCGCCTGACCTTTAGAGAAAAATAAGTTTACTGAAGAAAGGGTCTCAAAATGTTGACAGGCCTCCGGGCCAGAAGATGATGTAATTCACCTAAACTTTGCATATGAGAAGTTTGCAGGAAGAAAGCCTGGCTTACTGCATGACTCTCTAACCCCTTCCCCCATTATCCTCTATGCATAACTTAAGGTATAAAAACTACTTTGAAAAATAAAGTGTGGGGCCTTGTTCACCGAAGCTTGGTCTTCCCATGTCGTTCTTTCTCTTACCTTCTGGCTGAATTATTCAGCCTTCTCTCTCCACAAAATGTTCTCCTGAGCTATCCTTATTTCATCCGCTTATCTTCACTGAATTTCCTCACTGAGCTATCTTCATTTTTATTACTCTTTATATCTTTAATTAATATTTTAATAAGCTGTTGTTTCCTGATCGCCTATGCCATCTCCCCTTTGAAATCCCTGGATCCACCGGGGCTGGACCCCAGCACTTCCCATCTTCAGAACAGGACTGCCCTGGTGCAATGAATTCCTAAAGATTCCTGACTGTCTCTGGCTCTTGATTCTGACACAAGCCAGTGAAAATATTTTAATTAAAGAAGTCCCTGGCTTAAAGCTCAACATTCAGAAAACGAAGATCATGGCATCTGGTCCCATCACTACATGGGAAATAGATGGAGAAACAGTGGAAACAGCGTCAGACTTTATTTTTATGGGCTCCAAAATCACTACAGATGGTGACTGCAGCCTTGAAATTAAAAGACGCTTACTCCTTGGAAGGAAAGTTATGACCAACCTAGATAGCATATTCAAAAGCAGAGACATCACTTTGCCAACAAAGGTTTGCCTAGTCAAGGCTATGGTTTTTCCTGTGGTCATGTATGGGTGTGAGAGTTGGACTGTGAAGAAGGCTGAGCGCCGAAGAGTTGATGCTTTTGAACTGTGGTGTTGGAGAAGACTCTTGAGAGTCCCTTGGACTGCAAGAAGATCCAACCAGTCCATTCTGAAGGAGATCAGCCCTGGGATTTCTTTGGAGGGAATGATGCTAAAGCTGAAACTCCAGTACTTTGGCCACCTGATGCGAAGAGTTGACTCATTGGAGAAGACTCTGATGCTGGGAGGGATTAGGGGCAGGAGGAGAAGGGGACGACAGAGGATGAGATGGCTGGATGGCATCACTGACTCGATGGATGTGAGTCTGGGTGACCTCCGGGAGTTGGTGATGCACAGGGAGGCCTGGCGTGCTGCGGTTCAAGGGGTCGCAAAGAGTCGGACACGACTGAGTGACTGATCTGATCTGATCCATGCCTTCAGGTCATCTGACTCAGGGCCTTCATTACATCTGCCAAATCTCTTTAGAGAAGTATCTAGATTAGTGTTTGATGGAATAACCTGGACATGGGAATCATGGAGGCATCTTTAGAATTCTGCCTATCACAACCCTTCTGGCACATGGAGAATAGGGGCTCAGGAGGAGGCCTGGGGCTTGTATAGTTTCCTTTCAGGTCCTCTTTGCTGAGACTGGGCTCTGTGTGACTTCCGTGGGGACCTGCAAGCCACACGAGGGTAGTGAGTGCTGTGCTAGGTAAGAACAGTACAGTCCTTATGCCCATTTGTCCTGGAACCCTGAAAAGACTAAAGGTACGGGTGTTGAATGGAGGGAATTCATTTACCATCAGATTTGATCATTCCTGGGAAATGATTCAATATTCACTTTGTTTCCTATGACTGGGGTTTTAATTTACTTGCAACAGCAGTGGAGGCGCCATGCTCTGCATCTGATTGTGACGCTCCTGTTGTGTCTCTAGAAGCTAGATTATAGGCTTTGCAAAAGTGAGGGGCAGAAATATTTTAATTTTGTTTTTAATTATACAATAACAAAACTATTACAAACCAAGAAAGTATACCTTAAAATTAATTATCAGCCAGAATAAGATCTTGATAAAAGCCTTCCAAAGCTTAATCAAGATAAGATGAAAGAACATAAAATTAAATTAAAAAATACATACACTTACAGATGAAAGAATTCAGAGAAGTAAATGAAAAGCATAACTTATAGGATAATAGGTGCTCTAAATGAGACATCTCTCTTGAATCACTGTCAAGGACATACCTTACTCAAATATACGATCAAAGACCCATATGAATCTCCCTCTACTAAAAAAACAGAAAAGAATGACTCCAGTCTATTCTATTTCACCTTCCAGGTATGACTCAATTCCCAATTCTATGACAATGTTCTTTCTGTTTTTATAAAAAAAAAAAAAAAATCAGATGAACAAGGTAATGTCAACTTTGAAAAGAGAGCATAGATCTGAACCTGGTATTTGACCCCAGTCTTAGGAACCTGAGTCAGACATTTGAAGATTCTCCAGCTTCTAGGAAACACCACCAATCTCGAGGATAAAATGTAGAAGTATTTGTTCCATAAAGCAAAGAACCTTCATGGTTTTCAAATGAAGTATGTGTCCCAAGATGTTATCACAATCCATTTCTCTTACATCAAGAGGGAGTCTCTTAAAATAAAGGCACTTCTGTCAACTTCACCAGTGGAGGAACTTCCCCCCTTCTCTCCATCCATTTGACTTGGGGAATGCGACCGTGATTCTCTCCCCAGTTTGAAAAAAAAAAAAAAAAAAAGTATGATCCAGGCCTCAGAGCATTGAATATCCTGTATCCTGGCCTCAATGATTGATTCAAGGATGGACACATGATATCAGCTATGCCAATAATACCGTATCTCCAACTTTTGCTAAAAGTACCACCTGGATTGTTTAATTGGTAAGTAAACCTAGATCAGCTGACATCATTGTTCAGAAAAAAGCAAAGTCAAGACATGGAGAGAGAAAAGGTCTTGGCACCATTATCTGAGCACCTGGATCGAGCCTTACCTGATGTTATTTACAGACGTCCTTTCCATCTGTATCAGCAAATACGTTCACTTTTTTCCTTGAATCAGTTTGAGTCAGTTTTCTGCCATGAAATTAGGAGTCATGACTAATCACTTTGTCTGAAAGACCATCACAGCTGCTCTGTACCATCAGTCTCAGCAATTTTTTTTTCTTTTGCCTCCTCAGCTTCCTCTATACAAACTATATAAATTCTTTTCTCTCTGGCTTTGCTCATTTGCTCCACCAATCTGAGATGCCCTCTGAGTTCCTCCCTCATTGTCCTTTCAGAGCCCATCCTAATTCCCAGTCTCAAAAAGCTATTCTGACCCTCTCTAACCCTATTTCAGATGGCCACCACATCACCTGTTGCCATACTATCCGATGTGATTTACTTGCCAGTTCATTTGTCTATAAATTACATCTCTAGTTACCTCACCGGACCCTAGCATAAAATATTTCTCCATCAGTTCGCATGGTTTTAACACAATGTCAGTTCAAGGCTCCAGCATCTCCCATCTGGGTTGCTGATAAAGTCTTGTGACTGAACTATCCATCCACACACCAGCCCTTTTAGCCTGTTCTTCCCTCACCTGATAGACGCCCCTGCTGAAAACTCTTCAGTGTGTTTTGGATGCGCTGAGGATTTTTTCCAAACTTCTTAAACAGCCTACAGAGCTCTGCACGGTCTCTACCAAGCTCTCCTCCTGCTTTCTCTCTGCTCCACTCAGGATTTTCAATCCTTCCTTCCTACCACTGTCCCTCCAGCATGGGACCAGACATGCCTGCCCCCTTTTCCCTTAACACTTGCTCCTCTTTTCCTTTCCTAATTAACTCTTGTTTGCTCTTTAGACCTCAGCACAATCTTCACTCCCTTGGGAAAACTTCTGTTTCCCCATGGATTAAAGTACGTTTCCTCCGATTATAAGTGCTCATGTCTCTATGACCTATCTCTCACTGCATTTATCAAATTTATCATTATATATAATACATGAATATGCATATATAGGACTGTTTTGTTAATGCCTCCATCTTTGAACACAAACCCTGCATAATTAAGAACCATGACCGTCTCCTCTGTTAATCCCTGACACTCAACAAATGCAACATTCTAAATGTATAGAAGTTATTAAAAACTGGTGGAAATTAATGGAACAGTCACATCATTGGGTTATAATAAATATTGCTGGTTGGATGGAAGGGTAGACGGAAGGAAGATGGATAGAAGGAAGGGTGGGTGAATGAGATCATTGGTGAATGAATTCTTGTCCTCCAGCTATGACTTATGCCTATATTTGGAAAACTTAACAAAATAAGAAACAGTGTCAGTCTTTATTTTTCTGGGCTCCAAAATCACTACAGATGGTGACTGCAGCCATGAAATTAAAAGACGCTTACTCCTTGGAAGGAAAGTTATGACCAACATAGATAGCATATTCAAAAGCAGAGGTATTACTTTGCCAACAAAGGTTCGCCTAGTCAAGGCTATGGTTTTTCCTGTGGTCATGTATGGATGTGAGAGCTGGACTGTGAAGAAGGCTGAGCGCCAAAGAATTGATGCTTTTGAACTGTGGTGTTGGAGAAGACTCTTGAGAGTCGCTTGGACTGCAAGGAGATCCAACCAGTCCATTCTGAAGGAGATCAGCCCTGGGATTTCTTTGGAAGAAATGATGCTAACGCTGAAACTCCAGTACTTTGGCCACCTCATGGGAAGAGTTGACTCATTGGAGGAGACTCTGATGCTGGGAGGGATTGGGGGCAAGAGGAGAAGGGGATGACAGAGGATGAGATGGCTGGATGGCATCATTGACTCAATGGATGTGAGTCTCAATGAGCTCCGGGAGTTGGTGATGCACAGGGAGGCCTGGCGTGCTGCGATTCATGGGGTCGCAAAGAGTCGGACACAACTGAGCGACTGATCTGATCTGATCTGAAAGCTCTTTAGAAATGACTGCCAACTTGCCTGGAAATAGGAACCCCCAGATGAAACACACTGGGTACAGAGCCCTAAACTGTGGGCAGGACAGCCTCTAAGACAGTGAACAGCTTGAGAATCACAAAGAAGGTCTGAATCATTGATTGCTTTACCCTGTGAGTAGCAGGCAGCAAACACGCCATTCTGATGCTTAGCACCCCAGTTCTGGAGTTGAGCTTCATGTTTGCCTTTGGCCAAAAAAAGCAGCTAGGTAGAGACGATTATGTAATCAGAGAAGCTTTTTTTGGTGTAGGTTTCTAATGAACTGGAATAATATTTTATTAACACAAGTTTTCTTTGTGTGAAAACTAGCAGGCTTTCCCAGATTTGAGGTATTTTTAAGCTATCTTATCATGCCCTGTCTCCACCCAGGTAGTCAAGTTATGGCAAAAGTAAAGTCTACAGATTGAGAAGAGATTTTATTCATAAAGTCATATCACCTACTGTTTTACACATGGATGATAAAGATTTTGATGGTTTCAAATAAGTTTTCAGTTACTGAGACAAAATGGAATGTAAGAAGGATGATAAGGAACATAAATAAGCAGTTAAGGACAGTGGCAGGCACTTCCCTGGGAGCTTTATATATATTGTCACATCATGGGATTGGTACTGCAGCCCTAGAAGCTGATATTATTTTATCCACTTAAGAGATAAGGAAGCAAAGGTGTGGAGAGGGGTTCAGAGCCCTCTCCAAGGACATTCGATAAGCAAGAAACAGAAGAGAACTTGAACCCACGTCAGCCTCTCTGGCTCAGGGTAAAGAATTTGCCTACCAAGCAGGAGAGTCTGGTTCGACCCCTGGGTTGGGAAGAAACCCTGGAGAGGGAAATGGCAGCCCACTCCGGTATTCTTGCCTGGGAAACCCCATGGACAGAGGAGCCTGGCGGGCTGCAGTCCAGGGGGACACAAAAGAGTCGGACACAACGGAGCAACTAAACAACACCAACGTTCAGTCTGTTTGCCTTTGACTGAGGGGTTTTCCTGGACATGGGGACTTTCAGTACTAAAGCAAGGACTGTCCCAGGCAGGTTGGAACAGTCAGTCAGATGTACGTATGGATTTATATTACCATCTCAACGCTGTCATAGTAAAAGTGTTTCATTATATGGATTTGTTATAACTCATCCAAACCATCCATCACTAATGAAAATTTAGATTGCTTCTAATTATAAGCCATTGTTTCTATTACAAACCATCTGTGATGAACATCTTTGCACATATATCTCTGAACACTTGACAATTATCTGCCTAGGATACATCTCTGGAAATAAAGTTGCTGAGTCAAAGAGTGTATCTATGTTGCATTTTGGTTCATACTACAAAACTGTCCTATTTAAGCATTTTATTCATTTGCACTTTTGACCATTTGAACATGAGACATTTTCCTCATATCCTTATCAAATCTGAGTTTTGTCAACCTTAATAAATCTTTTTAAACTTGATAGACAATTTAGTTGAAATTCTTAATGCATTTTGTGGGCAGGATAGTATTATTTCTCTGTGTAAAAATGCTTGATTATGGAAATATAATTTAATAATCAGTTTTTGATCAGCCTTGGGGAGATATAATTCACATATCATAAAAGTCATCTGTTTTAAGAGTACAAGTGGAGCTGGGACTTCCCTGGTGGCCCAGTGGTGAAGAGTCTGTTTGCAGATGCAGAGAGCGTGGGTTCGCTTCATGGTCGGGGGAGGATTCCGCCTGCCTCAGGGGCAGCTGGGCCTGCGCACTGCAGCTCCGGAACCCAGGCCCTGGAGCCCGCGCTCCGCGGCGAGAAAGGCAGTGAGAATCCAACAAGGCAACCAGAGAGCGGCCGCGCTCGCCGCAGCCAGAGAAAGGCTGTGTGCCGCGGCAGGACCCAGGGCGGCCACAGTAAACAGACTTGTTTTTAAGAGATGAAGGATTTTAGTGTGTTTATGGAGTTGTCAGCCATCACCACCGTCTAAGTTTAGAAAATTTCCAACATCCTAACAAGAAATTGTGTGGTCATTTAGAGGCATTCCCTATTCTCACCCCAGCCTTATGGAACCACGAACCTTCCTGTATCTGACCGCCTATCGCAGAATTTAAATTGCGTAGGGTGACGGAACATGCTGTTTTTGCCAGGACTGAGGGATTTCCAGGGCACGAAATATTCTCTGCTAAACCAGGACAGTCCTACGAAAACTAGGACAAGTTGGTTACTCGACTGTGGTGTTTTCATAAACCAAACTTTTCCAGGCTCCCTTCCCCTTCTCACATTTCGTTTGACCTCTGCCTACTGGTGCAGCCGTTTTGGTGAATCGCGGCAAAAGCATCTTGCCAAAGGAGACCCTCTACAAGTGAAGGTCTGTAAAACATTCTGATTCGAAGAGATTCCCGAAATGAAGCAAAGAGCCCCTTCCGATTCCGCAGCATCTCCAGGACCCAAGGATGACCCGGGTTACTTGGCGTCCCTCTCGTACCGCCCATTGCTACCAGCCGCTGTGTGGAGCAAGGGTCCGAGTCTCGCCCGCCCCAGAAATGAGGCGCTTTGGATGCGGGAGAAGTAACTGAGCCTCAGATGCGCCGCAGACTGCCGGCGTCTCCCCGGCACCCTTACCACACCTCGGGAGCGGGGCGCCGGGAGTCCCACTTTACAAGTGAGAACACTCAGCCCCAGAGACAGTCATTCGTCCAGAGACACAGCTCTGACAGCTCCAGGTCAGAGGCAGAATTCAAACCCAAGTCTCAGCCCATCACCCAAGCCTGACTCCCTTCAGTGACCCATGTGCCCTCCGGGGATCAGGGAGAGACTGAAAACGTAATTCAGAACCAGGCAGAAATGCACTAAGTTCACATTCCTCTCCCCCCAAACACGGAAACTTAAAAACGCTGTGGGTTTGTTGTTGTATTTTTCCCCAAAAAATGTCTTCTCTACAGTGAAAGAGTATTATTAAACTGAAGAGGGGAAGGAGTGGGTTGGGGAGATAGAGATGGATATGCAGGTAATAGGGAAACCAATGTAATACAGAGTGAAATCAATTTAAAATTTTGCTAAAACTTTTTATGCTTGCATATTTTACACTTACAGCATACCTTTAGTCTTATTTACAGTTTTGATTAAATCTATACTTCAGTACTTTACATCGTGTACAAAAATATCATTTTATGTAAATATTTTTCCAGGAGATCTGTAAAAGTGTCTCATGTAATTGATACGACATTTCAAATACAGAGTCAGTGTCTCATAATCAGATTCATGTCCTGGGCTAAGGATACAAAGCCCCCTGGATTTTTATTTACTAGTTTTTAATTACCTCATTATCCTTAGTTGTGAGTATCTCTGATTTACTCAGACAGGAGATCTGGGGAGTAATATATTTGAAGCTACTGGATAATTTCCATTTATCTTTGCCTAAAACCTTTCTCCTTCTTGGAATAATGGCAGGACAGAGAGAAAAACCTCTGCTTGTCCTCAGACCACCGGTGGCTACTGATCCTTCTGCATGTCGATCTGCAGAGAAAACTCGCTGGGCCGTAAAGTTGAAATATGCAGCCAATGTCAGGACTTGCATATTTAAACCCAGACTACTACGAATAAACACACAGAAACTGAATACTTTAGGCTTGATGTTTCCGGATTTCATTGGTAACTATTGAAGTGGTATGTGGAGAGGCACTTGAACACGGTTTGTACCTACTTTGTCCACAGCTGACAAGGAGGAATTGAGTCTTCTGACCTCTCACGATTTGCCTTTCCTCAAACTGCTGTTCTCATCTTTCAGATGCTCCACTACATGGGCAGATAAATAGAAGATAGCACCTTTCTGTTCTTCAAAGCCACCAAGTTTGTGGTTAGTCGTTACAGCAGCAATCGGGAACAATCCGCCGGGCCCAGTGGTGGCCAGAGACGGATGATCAGATTTGTGTTTGGAGAAGATTTCTCTAGCAATGCTTGCCATGAAAGCAGAGAAATCTGTTGGGAAACTACTGCAAAGGTTCGATTAGGAGATGATGGTAGTTTGGACCAGGAAGTTGGTGATGGGTTCACAGTGGGGTTTCTCAACCTTGGTATACTGATGGCTGTATAAGAATTTCATTCTTGTGCCTGCAGGGAGCTGACCTGTACTCTGCAGGATAAAGGCAGCAGCTTTCTTGGCCTAACCTACTAGATGCCACTAGCACCTCCCCCTCACTATAACCAACACTGTCCCTAGAAATGGATGACTATTCTCTAGAGGGCAAAACTGTCCTGGTAGTTGAGGATTTCTGAGTTGGAAAAAACTGGACAGAATGCAGGGTTATATAAAGGTATGGGACTAATTGCTTGACATATGTTTTCAAAAATAAATATCAACATTTTTTGTTATCAAGTTCTATTTTTTTCAGAAGTTCTAGAATCATTATCCAAGAGGTGATCCAGAGCTTTCGTCCTCTAATCTATCTTATTCCTCACTTACTCTTTTTTAAAAAATTTTTGCGTATTTACTTTTGGTCGCACTGGTTCTCTGTTGCTACACAGACTTTTCCTAGCGGTGGTGAGCAGGGACCGTGCTCCAGCTCACAGGCTTCTCACTGTGGTGGCTCCTCCTGCTGCAGAGCTGGCTCTGCATGCTCCGGCTCTCGGCTCACGAGCTTCAGTTGCTGCAGTGCACGGGCTTGGTTGCCCCGTGGCCTGTGAAATCTTCCCAAACCAGGGACTGAATGTGCGTCCCCTGCGTTGGCAGGTGGATTCTTAACCACTGGACCATCAGAGAAGTCCCTTATCATTTACTCTTGCCCTCGGCAATTGTCATTTCTGCAGCTGCAGGGTGGGTTCACACCCAGGGGCGTGCTTCTCTAGAGCAGTAGCATGGAAGCTCTTAGGAGACCCCGTGAAGAACCCCAGAACACGGCTCCCGGGGAAAAAGAACTTTGTAGGCTCTGATCAAGCATGATCTTCCCCTTTGTTTTTCTTTTTCAAATAGCTTTATTGAGATGTAATTCACACATCATAAAATCCACCCTTTTGAAGCACACAATTCAGTGGTTTTTCATGTCATCACAAGGCTGTGCCTCCGTCATCACTGTCCAACTCAGGAACAGTTTTATCCCCTCGGAGAAAAACCTCACTCCAGCCCCTGGAAGCCACGCGTCTCCTCTGTCTGTATAGAGTTGCCAGTTCTGGGCATTTTATATAAACGGGAGCAGACAACATGTGGTCTTTTGTGTCTGGCTCCCTTCATTTAGCATAACGTTTTCAAGGTTCATCCATGCTGGAGCTGAATCAGCACTTCCTTTTCACAGCAGAACAATGACTCCAGCACACAGACCGGCCTCACAGCAGAACAGTGACTCCAGCACACAGACCGGCCTCACAGCAGAACAGTGACTCCAGCACACAGACCAGCCTCACAACAGAACAGTGACTCCAGCACACAGACCGGCCTCACAGCAGAACAGTGATTCCAGCACACAGACCGGCCTCACAGCAGAACAGTGACTCCAGCACACAGACCGGCCTCACAGCAGAACAGTGACTCCAGCACACAGACCGGCCTCACAGCAGAACAGTGACTCCAGCACACAGACCGGCCACACCTGCTTGTCCCTGGGTCAGCTGATGGGTGTGCGGATTGTTTCCGCCTCCTTTTCATTCTTGCTGGTGAGACTGTCCCTGAAATGACTGTACAGAATGAGCTCCATCATGGTGCAAACAAACCAAAACTTTCCAGCCTGACTGATGTCTGGAGTAAAAGAATAATTGATTCTTTTATTAATCTGATATTCATTAAGACCTTAATGTTTCAGGGCTCTGTGTAACACCCTGGGGATGCTACGGTAAACAAAACCAAGACCTTATTTTCAGGGATATTTCACTCTGGTGGGAGGACGAGGTAATGAACTGGGCAAGACACAAACTCATGTGTCCAACCCTCTGTTGAGTATTTGCACATGTAGGCAATTCACTAGGACTGGGTAGACACGAATGGAGAAGCAATAGAACATAGTGTCTTCCATTCATGTGTCCCCTGGGAAAGTTCAGACACACAATTGTGACCACACCAGTTCTAACACTGCTCACTCCAAGCCCATTCTACTTTTAAAGCAAAGGGTCTGGTTACCAGTAGATCAAGACAAGAAAGTGGAAATAAACGGTTTGTTTTCAGCTGCCAAACTGCTCCCCTGGAAAGGGCGTCGGATAGTCTAGATAAGGTGGGCTTCCCAGGTGGCCCGGGGTAAAGAATCTTCTACTAGTGCAGGAACTACAAGAGACACGAGTTCGATCTCTGGGTCAGGAAGACCCCCTGGAGAAGGGAATGACAGCCCATTCCAGTATTCTTGACTGAGAATCTCATGGACAAAGGAGCCTTGTGGGCTACAATCTCTGGGGTCACAATAGTCTGATACGACCGAGCGCCTGAGCACAGCACGTGCTGTAATAAAATTCTGAGCTGGAATCTTTAGGAGAAGACAGTAGAGCAAAGTCAGAAAGCAGAAGGGACTTCGGGGGCGGGGGCACTTTGAACTGGACCCTAAAGGGCACTAGAGTCTGGGGATGGGAGGAAAGGGAGGAGGGAGGCCTCACGGACGCAGCACGGCCGCGCCTCGGCACCACCGCTGTGCCTGGACCGGGGTTCCTTCCACCTGGCTCCCTGTCTCGATTAGGCCCCACCCTCACTGTGGCATCTAGGCCCTCCCATCTGTCTCCAGGGCTTCCCAATCCCAAAGCAAGCTTCCTCCTCGACATATTTGGGCTTTGAGACCACCCTTGCTCATCCTCCTCTTGTAGAATGTCCCAGAAGTGAGCCGCCTGGGTGCCTTCGTGTTTGGTCTCAGCTTCACCTGGTCCTTTGTGAACGAGAAGCGGGTAGCCCTGCACGTCTCTGAGAAGAGGGGGAGCCAAGGTGCCATCCTGTCCAAGCCTGCACACCTGGAGGGGCACAATCCTCTACTTCAGAACCGATTAGGAAGCACGTTCAAACCAGACACACTCGCCTAGAAGCGCAGCTCCACCAGTGAGTTGGGTGAGTTACTTAAGCCTCAAGGTTCTCATCTGCAAAATGGGAATGCAGCTTCATCCCTGGGTGTCTGTTCACAGCAGGCTCACCCCTCTTGATGCCTAGAACACACCAGGTACTTGATAACTGTTAGTGCCTGGTGCCTTTACATGTTTCCGTGGCCTTTCAATCAAGCACCGAGGAGCCTACGCGTAATTGAAAGACAGCATCCCTTTCTTTTGGAACTCGAGATGCAATCATTATTTATAAGATAATATTTCGATCTTACAACAGCACTTAATTTTAATTGATCTATGGACATGAATAAATGAAATTTAACAATGAAAGCAGTCTCAGTGTTCCATTCTTGGGAATATTCTCAAATCCTGGGGATTTCAACAAGCAGAGACCGCAGATACAGGCAGCCACACCCCTGCCCCGAGCCCTCCTGCAGCGCTAACGATCGGCAAACACACCCCACCTGCGGGCTGGCGGCCCCAGGATGGGGGATGAACGGTGATGGAGGGCCCAGGTGTCCTTCAACAACCCCCTCCTCCCTTTTGCCTTAACTCCTTTTTGGGATCCAGGTCCTAGAAATTCATTCACCCACCAAGGTGCAGTACTGCACCTCCCTCTGTGGGACTCAGTGCCCTTCACACTCTGCAGTGGCCCCGTGGAGGCCCCAGCATCTGGCATGAGGCACCTCGGCTATTAGGTGCGTGGTCTCTGGAGATGTACTGCTTGGGTCTGGATCCTGCCTAGCTCCTTCAGCCTTGCAAGCTTGTGCCAGTTGCCAACCTCTGTGCCTCAGTTTCCTGGTCTGTAAAACGGGGCAGCATTAGAACACACGTTGCTGTAACATTCCTCCAGGACTGGCCAGAGGTTTGAACGAGAGAAGATAAGGAAGGACAGCGCTCGAATGTCAGCGCTTATTCTTGTCCTTAACCACAGTCCACTTGGGCGAGGAACAGGCCTTTTGAAGACACAACAGAGTCTTCTTCTCCCTTTCATATAACCGTGCCCTTACTGTAAACTCCATAAAGCCACTGAGTCTTCATTACTATTACTATTGGCTGTGCCGGGCCTTCCTTGCTGCGTGGCCTTCTCGAGCTGCGGATGGTGGGGGCTACTCTCTGCTGCGGAGCCAGGGCCCCAGGGCTCGCTGGCCTCCGGAGTTGGGGCTCCCAGGCTCCAGGGCGCAGGCTCAGTGGCTGTGGCCCTCAGGCTCCACGGCAGGTGGGATCTTCCCAGATCAGGGCTCGAACCCGTGTCTCCTGTGTCAGCAGGCGAATTTGTTAGCACCGAGCCACCTGAGGAGCCCCATAGTAGACTCTTGGTCAAATATTCACTGACTCTTTCTTCCATGAGGCTGAAGGGACTATGGAGGTGTTAGAAGCAGGATTTTCAAGTATGTTCTAGGAATGTCTCGAGGGGAATAATGAAGAAAGGAGTAAATTCTTAGGGAAAAAAAGAAAAAAACAAAAATCTCCCGGGTTTCCAGAGATGATCTCTACCAGCGTTAGCAAGTTCACCAGTCTTGAAGACGGTCAAGTTCAGAGCACCCATGCAGTACAGGGCAGCCTCTAAATACCATTCAAATAATGTGTCTTATTTTATTTCAAGTCAAGCTGAAGTGAAAAAATATTTTTACACAAAGCATAGCAATTTATGCAGCAACCACTCCATAATGAGCTGGTTCAATAACACATAATTATATGGAAAGTACTTAAATGTACTTTTAAAATGTTGCAAAAGTAGGTTCATAATTAAATTATAATTACAAGTAAAAATTGAGACAATGATTATTCCCTGAGAAATCGGCACATTTTTATTTCCAGGGTTGAGTGCAGCTTCTCTCATACTCTGATTCATTTCTTTTGTTGGTGGCTCCACTCTGCTCCAACTCGTTTTGCATGATGGATTTTAAATTTAAAATTAACTGAAATTATCTTGCAGATTACTAATTACCACATACAATGATTTCAATAGAATACCTGGGTTGCCATTAAAAAGTAGTTTGCGAGCATATAAGTTTGAAATTGTGAAAGATTTATACTGAGATGAGGGTGATTGTTGGCAGATCATTGAATAGGAACTGAACTATTGACAGATCTTGAAAAAGTTTTCAAACAAGCTCTGAACTGCTTGTGGGGAGGGGTTATACAGCTGTCAATGTGGCAAAGCTATAAAACCTTTCCAGAACTTCCTGTCACTCAGAGTTGGTCCTTTAGCAAATGAAAGAAACATATCTGAATTAACCACAGGAAAGAGAATGGTTGACTCATTCATTCATTCATTCAACAAAGCTGAAGCACAGCTTCACCGCAAGCCTGGCAGGACGCAGAGTCTGAGGCACTGTCCCAGGGTCTAACTTCTCTCACCAGCCTCCAGCCCGGCTGTCCTCTCTGTCTCTTTTCTCCCAGCCAAGTGTCCTCCACGTGGTAGAGCGTGGCTGCCGCAGTTCAAGACTCCTGGGCTCAGAGCTGAGGTTGTCAAGGGAAGATCAGCAGTCCTTTCCAAGAACACCAGCAAGTCTTGGGTCTGAATCTCGTGGATTCAAAGGATGCCGATCTCTGTGGTACCCAGGCGACTGCTGTACTCCGGTCGAATCTGGGTTCCATGCCCTCCTGGGGAGGATGGAGACTCGCACACATACAGGGTCTGAGAGTCCCGAAGGAAAAGGCAACTCCTGCTTCCAGAAGAAACGGGAAGAGATACCTGGAGGCCAAAAGCTCTGGATGAGCAACCAAGTGATCAGACTTGGTCCCCGTCCCTCTTCCCCTGCCTCTTAATTAAGTTAATTTCCATCTCTGCTCAGTCAGTCCTTACCCCAGAATGAGTCTTTCTGTCATTCAGTCGAATGCATGCATTTTGGCCAACACATGCTTTAAGGGGCCACCCTGGTGGCCCAGGGGTAAAGCACTGGTCTGCCAATGCAGGGACGGCCGGATCTGGGATGACCCCACACGCTGTGGGGCCCAAGTCGCTGCACCTCAACTACTGAGCCTGAGCTCCAGGGTCCGGGAGCCGCAGCTTCTGAGTCCACACGCTGGAAGCCGGAGCTCCGCCGCTAGAGGAGCCTCTGCAGTGATACGTGGGCACCGCGACCCGGACGGGCCCCTTCACATCCCATTTGTGGGCCTTTTGACTGCAGTGCGGAGTAGGTGTTAGTGCCCAGTTTACAGACGAGGCACCAAGAGCTCAGAGAGATTAAGGAAGTCATCCAGCGTCCCCCAGCAGAACCCTCGCTGAGCTGTGGCATCATTTATTCAGTTAGCAATCCTCCATGGCCTCCGCTTCTGAGAGAACCACCAGCTGTCCCGGTGTGCCTGGGACAGAGATTCCCAGCACGTGGCACTTTCAGTGCTCAAACCAAGAGATCTGGGACAAACCAGGACAAGCCGGTCGTTCTGTTTACTCTTAGCTACTTGAGGCCTAAGGTCACTCGGTTAATCAAGAGCAGTCTTAAAGTTCTGGCTTACATTTATCAACTCCTACAGCCTGTACCTAAATAATCAGCCCATAGCTTTACAGCTGATGGTTAGTTTGTAATTATAAAAACAAGGTCTCTGAATATGGGATGACATCCCGTGTATGGGGAATGTAAAAAGAAACAATACAAGTGAACTTACTTACAAAACAGAGGGGACGCACAGACTGGAGAATGAACTGTGGTTGGTGGGGGCAGGGGGATAGTTAGGGAGTTTGGGGAGGTCATGTACACACTGCTGTATTTAAAATGGATAACCAACAAGGACCTACCATACAGCACAGGGGACTCTGCTCAGTGTCACATGGCGGCCCGGGTGGGCCGGGTTTGGGGCAGAATGCACACACGTGTCTGTGCGGCTGAGTCCCTTCGCTGTTCACCTGAAGCTACCACAGCATTGGTAATCGGCTGCACTCCAACACCAAATAGAAAGTTTAGAGTTTGAAAAATAAATAAAAATACCTGCAAAAAACAACAACAATGGGGTCTCTGAAACCTGAACTCTTCAACACCACCGTAACTAGACACCGAATCTTTCGTTCTAGAGAAGAACTCCAATGGGGAGATTTTCCCAAGTTTTCACTTTGGAGTTAAAAGGATTTTGATATTTCTTTTCATAAGAAGGATTAAATACTTCTGTGCAATTCTTTAGAGCCAATGTCCTGACACTCACCTATATTCTCAAAAGATATCAACTACTGCAAATATAGGTTTGCCACAGCAAAGTATCAGACTCCAGTGCAATTAGACTAAAGCAAGGTACTAAGTCACCCTCAGCTGCTTCTCTACATCCCGATGCCGTACAGAACTCCTCTGAAGCAACTTTACTTATGACGATTAACCAATCTGTTCACTTGTTTCCAGTTTTATTCTAATTACTATGCACTCACTACAAGCCTTAGCCCAAAGAGCAAATGACAGTATTAATGAGCGGATAATCCCCACAGTTTAGGGTAATTGTACAAACAAATCGGAATGTATGCTAAATTTCTGCTAATGTTCAAACACACTTCATCAGACTTATCAAAACAGCAAATCAAGTTACCACTTAAAAAGCAGTTCAGTTCAAACAGCCCTACTGATCAGAATATTCATTCACTTTGAAGAGTAACACTCAGTGAAATAGCTTTTAATCACTTCTAGGACACTCTAACCTCAGGGGGTTCTGGTCAAGAGATGTCTTTATTATGCATCCACGAGATCACGGAGCTTCCCAATTGGATCTGAAATCCATTTCCTGCAGGAGGCCTGTCTGAAGATCGATCCTCAGCTGAGAACAATTAGCAGCGGTGCGTCTGTCAGGCTTGTCTTAAGGGATATGTCCAGTCTTACTGGGTCCTCCTGGGTGGTTCAGACAGTAAAGAATCTGCCTGCTAAGGCAGGAGACGTGGGTTTAATCCCTGGGTTGGGAAGACCCCCTGGAGAAGGGAACGGCTACCCACTCCAGTCTTCTTGCCTGGGAAATCCCATGGACAGAGGAGCCCGGTTGGCTGCTGTCCATGGAGTCACAAAGAGTCAGACACAGCTGAGCAACAAACACTTTCGTTTTCAGCCTTTATTACAGTCACCTGCGTGTTTCGGGGGGTGGGCAGACCTGCGTGTTTCGGGGGGTGGGCAGTGCTGCGTGTTTCGGGGGGTGGGCAGTGCTGCGTGTTTCGGGGGGTGGGCAGTGCTGCGTGTTTCGGGGGGGTGGGCAGACCTGCGTGTTTCGGGGGGTGGGCAGTGCTGCGTGTTTCGGGGGGTGGGCAGTGCTGCGTGTTTCGGGGGGTGGGCAGTGCTGCGTGTTTCGGGGGGTGGGCAGTGCTGCGTGTTTCGGGGGGTGGGCAGTGCTGAGTGCTCAGAATCCTCTAAGTGTGAGAGACCCACTGGTCAAGATCATGACAAGGAACCAGACCCAACCAACAGGTTCATGAGCACATGTACTAAATAGGTTTATAAAACAATTACAGGGATACTTATTAAACATTTAATTAAGAAAATATGAAAATAAAAAGCTACATGCCAAACACTGAGCCAAGTACTGTTAATGAAAAAGAATAATCAATAGTCAGCCCAAGAAAGAAATGAAAATTGTACTCCAGTCAACCTGAGATTATAACCGGGGGACAGTCTTGCAGAAAGCTCCGAGTTCCACCTGTTAGAGGTCATAGCTGTAAATAAGTTTTGAGACAAAGTTTCTTTATTAAGTGATGTACTGACAATTTACACAACACAGATCTATACTTGCAAGTTGAATAGGGGGTCAGGGTCTTCATGACCCCTTACAAGAATAAGAAGGAAGGTATCTTCTAAGAAGTTGTGGCCCTTTATGAGATTAAGAAGGAATATTATCTTCCAAGGAGGGCTGATGAGTGCAGGTGCACTAATCCTGCTCCAAATGGGCAGAGACAATTTTTATGCTTAATTTTTTGTCTTGCCATAAAATAGGAGTTTTATTCCATTGGTAGTTTACCTGCATGTTCTCATTCAATTCTCAAATCAACAGAGATTAGTATTATTATTACCCCTACATAACAATGGAGAAAAGATGATGGGTCAGAAAACCACAGCGTGTGTCCTGAATCAGGCCACCATCTATGTTTTTGAATAAAACTTTATTGTAACACAGCCATGCCCAATTGCATATGCACTGCCTATACCCACTTTCCCAGGCTTACAGCAGGGTTGAATAATTGAGATAGGGACCATCTCATTCACAGAGCCTGAACTATTTACCAGATATCCCTTTAAAAGAAGGCTTTCTAGCCCCTAGACTAGACACAGGAGGCCCAGAAGAGAAGACATACGTGGATAATTACAAACTGGTTCCAGTTCTATAGAGGAAAATAGACATTATGAGAATTTATTCAGAGATCAGTAATATAGTTTGTTTAATGCAGAGAGCTGTGTCTTTAAGGCCAGTGAGGGCATCTGTCAAAAGGGAGACTTGAGTCTTTCAGATGATGCTTCTTTTCCAGCTTCCTCTCCCACTGCCCCAGGGAAGCTTCATCCACACAAGTCTGTCTGAGCCCCTGAGCCTTTCCTCACTGCTTGCCATGAGTTCTTACCGAACTCCAGGGCTGATGACCTGGTGATCTGCTTTCCGACTTCTCTTTCCTCTCTTGGCTTCTCCAGCTTGGTATCTGTTCTGCTACTGATTCAGAATCTCAGTTCAGCAGGACCCTGACTCCAGTTCCAGTCTCTGCATAAGGCTTTGGTTTCAGCCTAAGAATGTGCTCGTTCCTAGCTTGGTCTCCCCTCCCCAACCTGGCGCCGATCTCTCAGACGGCCCCCTCTCCGTGAAGAGCACTAACCTCCAACATCAGTCACATGGATGCAATCTTTAAAAGAAGTTTAAATTTCATAGGTAATGTATGAGTTCATTCTGTTCATACAAGTTCAAACACTGCGGATGAAGCTGAACCACTTCCAGGACCATTCCTTTACCCATCCCTCAACAATACAGAGGCACCCAGCAGAGTGCAAGAGACATCAGAGTCCGGAACACAAAGCTCTGGTCGTCGACAGGCAGGCACGTTCTTTCAGAGACTACTGATGAGACAGGAGGGCGTCCTGACAGTTTCCATTACAATTTACAGATTCAATGTCTCAGCAAAACCACTACTTGAGATTTAACCTAAAAAATACTTGAAGGGGCATGCACACAGAGGAGCACTGCAGCATTTGTGGCCGTTACAGCAAACAGCTTCCATATAATTTAAAAGGTGGCATAAATTAATGGCATTTGCAAGATATAACCCATATTGCTATTGATCCCTATTTCCCAAACCTTTTCTTGATCATTATTCTTTTCACCAAAATCATCCATATTCAAGGATGAGGCAAATGCATTAAGTGAGGTAGGATAAAGATTCAGAGGAGGAGATAAGTAGAGAATCCTGAAATATTTCTCTTGCCCAGCAGGGGTGTACAGGGCAGAGACCAGAGGCTCAAAGGCATCATGCTGAACAGTAACAGAGGACATGGCTTGAAAGCTAGGTTGAGGAAGAATTAAAAATTTACATGAAGGTGTATGTATATTGTTTATTAGCAAGATGGAGTTGCTAAAGACTTATGAATCAGGCTGTGCTATAAATCCTGTGCTTCCGGAAGATTAATCTGGCACAATGGTGAGGAGAGAGAGACAAAGACCATTCGGAAGTTCTCTATTAAAACAGCCCGAGCGTGACGTGATAAGGCTTAAACTTGCTGGCAGAAAGAAAGAAAGGCTGAGCTGGAGATTGCTAAGAGAACCCTCTCCTCTCCACTCTGCATTCCCATCAGAAGTCTGTATTGTTCCTTCAGGGTACACAGAGCCCTTCCCTCCGTCTTTTGGAATGGATCCATCCTACATCCCTTCCACTCTGGTCAAACTTTGCTGCACTCAACATGAAGCTGCTGTGCAATGAAATATTATGATGCCTGAGAAAGATTCTCAACAGCTGCAGAGCCAAAGTAAGTTAGTGATTCAGAGCAGGGGGCATTAAGGTTAATTACCTAATAATTTACTACAGTGAACGCATGCATAGACATTTTGATTTTTACTAATTGTAGAGTTACACAAAATAAACAACACTTGGTTTCACATCCCTGCATGGAAACCCATCAAGGGGAAGCTTTCCTGTGATTTAAAGCTCCTGGCTTTACCCTTGCGCACAGGTCACTTGCTGAGAAGTTGAAGAGACCGGTAGTAATGCACTGGTTTAGTAAAATCTCCCTGATATGACTGTGTGCCGGCCTTTGCTGTGTGCTGTTCAGGAACACCAGGTACCACCAATGCTAACAGGATTTGAACAGTGGCTGTTAGCATGGTCACCCTCTGTTTTGGGGCAAGGAACAGTGTGGGAGTGGAGAAAAGGGGTAGACGCTAAAATGTGGACAGTTAGACCACTAAGAATGCAATCCAACTAAGACTTGAAACCCAACTTCTCCAATTGCTAGCTGAGTGGCCTTGAACAAGTGAATTATCCACTCAAAACATCTGTCTCTTCATCTAACCAAGGACCACTCTACAGAATTAGTGTGCAAACTAAATGTGATACCCATTCCCACGCCTCCCCACGCCTCCCAGGCCTTCCCCCTCTCAGTCCAAGCGATTAGACTGGGTCCTGACTACCCATCTCCGACTTCAAGGACAGACGCTTGACCTTGTCTGGCTAATCGAAATAACCCATCTCTTGACAACAATCAACCAGTTTAAGGATGGACACATTACCTGATGCAGAGAAATCAGGTCAAATAAGGCTCAACTCCAGTTATTTTACTTTTCAGGAAATGAGGGATGCTCATCAGTTTAAGTTACCAAAAGAACAGGACATCAACTCAGAACATGCGGCAGCCATATCTCTACCCGAAGAAGCAAACCTAATGAAGAAGGCGGCCAGAGGCACACAGACCAAAACCCTCCAGGGAGGAAGACTGGGGCCTGATGACACTGCTGAGGCCCCTCGACCCGATCATGCCTGAAGCTGCACTACACTGGAACGATTTATTCATGAGCCAATAAATTCTCTTTTTGCTCTTGAAAAGTTTAGGCCAGTCTTTTGGATCTTGCCACCTAGAGTTCTAGTACCTTAAGTAAAGCTTTAATATATTTTGTGGTGCGCAGAAGGCACTTAAAAGCTACTCATTATGCTGGAAGTCTACACACACATCTCTCTTCTCAAGCCATGTTTCTTTTCCAGATCACCAGAAATTCATGGAAAGGGGGTCCATTTCCTAGTTTCTGTCCAAAATTTTAAAAAATAGTTTCTGATTTAGATCTCTTCGAACGAACAGAAAGGTCCAGAGATGTTTAAAGCAGGAGTAGTTCTGAGCAGGTTTAGGGCTGAGGGATAAAAAGAAACAAAGGATCTTGGCCTTTGGCCAGATACCTGGAGGCCTGGCGGCCGCTCTGTCCTTAGTAGTTACCGGTAGACAACCTAATCCCCTCGAGGTCAGGGACTGCTTTTCATGCCATCACAGGATAACATTTTGTATATTTGGTATTCTTACCTTTTGAAGCTCATTCATGATGTTGGATCCGTGATAACCACAGCTCACATGCCATCTGATTAGGGAATTATTCGGAGCTCTGCTCTCCAGGTAAGGAAGCCAGAGCTGTAAGAGATGACGTGACACAAAACAGTGCCATGGCCTGTCCTCCAGGAAACAGCAGGGATCTGAAATCAGGACCTAGGGAGTATGCCCCCAAGTCCCTTCCTCTCCATAACTTTAAGCAGTTGTCTCAGACCATCACGGAGGTGCACGGTTCAGCAGGTCAGCTCTGATACCTGGCTTCAAGTACTGCTCACTGTGCCCCTTGAGACAGCTGTTTACCTGAGAATTCTCTACCTCAACCCTGACATAAACTTGACTACAGACCCCATTTCACTAATGACTGGAGATTTAGATAGTGGATATACCTAACACACTACCTCTAAGCCCAGAACAAAGGAAGAGTCTGGCAAATGCTCGCTAAGTCAGAATCTCCAGGCACAAATCACGCTCTTCCCAGGAACAGTGTTGACTGGAAAGTTCTTCTTGGAAGACTTGTGAGGATCACAAGGCATGTCAAAGATGCTCCCAGCAGCCTGTCTGTATGAACAGAGTCAGAAACAGTCTGAAGACCTGCCAGTAGACAGGCGTGCCAGAGGAAAGTGCAGCCCACAACACAGAATTCTACCTAAAAATTTTAAAACACCATGCAACTCATTATGCCCTGACACAGCAAGGAATATAAGCTGTATTTTGGGCAGAAAAAAAAAGTGACAATGATATGTGTGAAAGAATGAGCCGGGGGCCTCCCTGGTGCTCCCGGGGTGAGAGTTCACGTTCCGACGCAGGGGCACAGGTTCCAGCCCTGGTTGGGGGCTAAGATCCCTCATGGCCAAAATAACAAAAACAGTAGCACCATTGCAACAAATTCAATAAGGCCTTTGAAAATGGTCCACATTAAAAGTAAAAATGTCTAAAAAAAAAAAAGAAGAAGAAGAAGAAGCTGGTATATATTTCCAAAGATACATGTGGCTCTTTCCAAAGAAGACACATGGAAATGCTCTTGAAAAAAAGGCCAAACGGCACATGAAACCCACAGGCCAAGTGCTGAACTGAGAAAGAAACTAGCCGTATCTACGACGTTGTCATTTCTAACAGTGAAACGCTGGTCATGAATTACTGATGTGATTACAAATTAACAGTAAAGAAACACTGAAGGCAATTGAAAGTAACCTGTCTGATCTCCTCAGCGCTGAAACAAACGGGGGTAAACCAGGCAGAGACACCTCCACCCACTTCCGGAGGTATGACGAAAGGGCGATGAACAAGCTGATTGAATCCCTCCTTTCTTTCCCACCCATCCCTGTGAAACTTTTACCTATTTATTTATTTTGCCTTTAACTAGCTGTGTCCCATAGACACAGCGCAATTATCTTCCTTCATGTCATCACTCAGTTGAATGATCTTGCCACATGAAAAACAAGTTTGGCACAATAGTTGCATATTGTTGGGAAATTATCATCAACTTTCTTTTCTCTTCAAAAACAATTTTCACAATGACACTGATGAGTTCTGTTGTTTTTTTATCTAATACCTTAACCCAGTTTCAATCTGTAGTCTGTATCAAGTCCTTGAAATGTGATATTAATGGTGGAAATGGCCTTAGGAGTTGGAGCATTACATCCAAAATATGGTTTTGCTGGACTCACCCCACGTGGACAGCTGCAGGGCTCCCCCATAGCCCCAGCCCACATGGCAGCTCATCCTGTCCCCTTGGCTGACTTCTGCCCATTCTCATGGCTTTCAGATACCACCTCTCAGCAACACAAATTCATTTCTTTAGTCTAGATCTCTTTTTTCTGAGCTCTAGAATCAGAAACGGAGAAGGCAATGGCATCCTACTCCAGTACTCTTGCCTGGAAAATCCCACAGACAGAGGAGCCTGGTAGGCTGCAGTCCATGGGGTCGCTAAGAGTCGGACGTGACTGAGCGACTTCACTTTCTCTTTTCACTTTTATGCATTGGAGAAGGAAATGGCAACCCACTCCAGTGTTCTTGCCTGGAGAATCCCAGGGATGGGGGAGCCTGGTGGGCTGCCGTCTATGGGGTCACACAGAGTCGGATACGACAGAAGTGACTTAGCGTAGCATAGCATAGAATCAGAAAACCAACAGCCCCTTCAACATCTTTCCTTTGACGACTCATCTGCACCTTCAGCTTAACATGTCCAAAATGAAGACCGAAGTCTCTCCCCTAAATCTTCCTAGTGAGTGACCCCACCCTTCAGAAGGCAGCAATGTGGGCTTCATCCCAGCTCCTCCTTGCCCCCTCCACATCATCCTTCACTGACCTATTGGTGTAACCTCCAAAGTTTCTCCCCAGTCCGCCCATTTCCCTTCATCTGCACCATCTCCATATAGGAGCCACGACCCCCTCTCACCTGGTCCAGGGCGGAGCCTTCCTCACTACCCCTATCTCATCCTCACTTCTCTATTTTTCAGCGTCACTCCCCTGCTTTTAGTCCTCCAACGGCCTTCCACTACCCTTAGATCAAAACCCCAACTCCTCACATGTTAGCAGGGCCAGAACCTGTGCGTGTGTGTGTGCTGAGTTGCTTCAGTCATGTTTGACTCCGTGCAACCCCGTGCACTGTAGACCCCAGGCCCCTCTGTCTGTGGGGCTCCCCAGGCAGGAACACTGGGGTGGGCTGCCACTTAAGTGGACCTTCCCGACCCAGGGACCGAACCTGTGTCTCCTGCACAGCAGGCAGGTTCTCTACCAGGAGGGCCACCTGGGAAGCGCAGCTGGAGCCTGCGTAGCTCTGACCTTACATACGCTCCTGCCCCGCCGTCAGCTAGGGACCTCTAGAGTCTCCTAGAAAATAATCTCTTTCCCTCCCATTTCCTCTTCTGCATTTTTGCATCTGTGACTCCTTCTTCTTTTCAGGTCTTGGTTTCAGTATCCCCTCCACACAGAACCTTCCTTGACCACCTCTCCAGACTGCTGGAGCAACAACCTTAATTCCCTCACAGCACAATCCCAAGCTTTAACTGCATCACCCATGTGTTTACTTGCTGTTACCCACCTCTTCCATGAGAGCAAGAATGGTCTCTAGCTTGTTTACAGTTGTAGACCCTCCGCCAACCTCAAGGTCTGACACACAGTTGAGACACAAAACCTTTTTGTAGAATAAATCAATCAGAAACACACTTATGGAATCCTGTGCTACGTGTCCAGCACTTTGAGTTCACGGGAAGACGGAGTACTTTATTAGAGACATGGGATTAAATGCCATAATCTTTGCCATTAAGGATGGTGTGTTCTATTTGAAGAGACAGAATCTGTGGAATGTAAAGATTCAATTTAAGTATTGAATCGTATGCTTTTGGTCATGCTGAGTTGACCAAAGAACTTCCACTGAGACAGGCCAAACAAATGGTTTGCTTATCGATGAAAGGGGTAAAGTTGCAGAAGTTGGAGCCATGAGACCTGACAAGGTCTGGAACATCCTGAAACAGCCCTAAGGAGGATAATGGATGTATAACCTAAGACAGGTCAGAATCGGTTAAAACTACTCAAAACTACCTGGAACGGTGGCCTCTGGTCCTGAAGTAACGCAAAAATTAAAGGGCCCGTTTGTTGTCAAATAGGAGGATGTTTTACTATCTCTCTACTACCACCCGTACCAAGGAGTCCTGGCAATTTCGCAGGTCAACCCAGAATTGGAATGAGATGGGGAGGGGGGATATGGGAGGGAACCTTTCTTGAGAAACAGGCTGGTACCATCTCTGCCCCTTGTCCAAAGGGCTTTCCTCTCCCGCCTTGTCCTTGACAGCTCTAGTCATTTTTGGATCATTATCATTTTTCCATAGTCGGTGACAAGACAGCTGGTGCCCCACAGTAAACCCCGGGAACCTGACTAGCTCAGGGCAAACAGATGCTCCTCACTGTTCCTACCCAGCTCACCTGGGGCTGTAACTGATCCAAGGTCCTGGCCTGTTTGCTTAACAGATGTATCCTAGTTCAAATGAACTTGGAAGGGATGGGGGAAAATAAATAAGAAATGCAAATGTTTAGCTACTCAAATTTTTCTGTCTTAATAACACACTCCAGGGACTCACAGGGGAAGGAGGAAAGTTTGAACACTGCCCATCAATTTTGAGTTCACAGCTAATGTTTTTAAATGTGGGCCATTTTCAAAGTCTGTACTGAACTTGTTGCAATATTGCTTCTGTTTTAGCTTTTGATTTTTGGCCATGAGGGACGTGGAATCCTAGCTCCCTGACCAGGGATTGAACACGCATCCCTGCATTGGAAGGTGGAGTCTTAACCAGTCGTCCACCAGGGAAGTCCTGAGGCTAATGTTCTTTCCATACTATATCTTCTGGTGATTAGTAAGAGGTAAGAGTATAGATCAAGAAGTTAAGGGAATGAAGAGAAGGAGGAAATTTGGATTAAAAGAGAAAGTCATAAGTGGGACCTGCTTAAAGGACAATCCAGGGCCAAATTGGATCCATACAGGTGAAACGGGAGCGTGGCAGTTTGTTTGGAAGGCTGCACAGAGAACTGGGCTGAAGCTGTGTCTATAAGACAAGCGCACTGGTGACACAGACCAGTTTTGCTTCCTTAGGTTTACAGGACTATTGGAAATGACCAAAGGGGCTAAACTCCACGCATGCCATTTATTGGCATGACCGATGATGAAGAGACTAGAGACAGCTGTAATCAAGCTAAAGATGTACATGAATAATGGGAATGGAGGGTTGGAGACTCCAGCTAGTGGACAAGAACAGGTGAAAGCCTAGAAAACTATGGTAACGGTGGGAAGGAAAGAGAGATACAAGACACTCTCCGGGGAAAAGTCACTAAGAAGCAGTGACTAGGAGGTGATGGAGATGCACACACCTGATACCCCCAAGGCTGCAGGCACAGCGGGTGTGCGTCAGCTGGGAAGTCAAGGGTACACATCAGGCAAGTCAAGAGGAGACATAGGCTGGGGTGGGGGAACATAATGATGAGTTTGTTTCTCTACCTGCTAAGTGTAAGGTACCAGTAGGATGCATAGTTGAACATGCCCAGTAGGTTATTAGAGATATAGGAGCCAGGTCCAAAGAGTGTGTTAAAAAAGCATGAGCTAGAAAACTCACCTGAAACACACAGGAACTTCAATGCTTTGCTAAAATCTCTGAAGCTTATGAATTGTCTGTTCTTAGTTCTTTGTGATGCCCTGAATTATAGATATATATTGCCCAAGACTCTTGATACCTAAGTCATTCCAAACAAATAACTATGAATGCAAAGAATTGCAGGGTCTGAAACCACTCCTGGATTCAGCCTGGATCCTGGACATTTATCTCCTGTGTTTATGATGCTTGCCATATCTGGGGACCACTGCATGTTCATCCATAGTGATATAGCCGACACACTGCCATTAATTTCTCATCCCTTTGTAAATCAACAGTAGATTTTTTTTCACCTAAATAAATTTAATTTACAAAGTAGCACTACTGTAAGTGAAAAAAATAGCATCACTGGTTGTAAATAGAATACAACTCAACAAAGAGAGCTGATGGACAGAGGGTCATTGAATTTGGCTGTTGCATAGTAGACATTTGTCATTTTTTTTCATGCCCATCCTCTGAAAGTCCTTCCTTTATGGGAGGGGTGGCTGATTCATGTTTTTGTATGGCAGAAATCAACACAACATTGTAAAGCAATTATCTTCCAGTTTAAAAAAAGAAAAAAAAAAGAATTGAAAAATTAAAAACAAACAAACCCAAGACTCTCATGAAGTGCATGCTTCCAGCCACCACACCTGGGACAGTCCCGATAAGCTAGACGCTATCGGAATCTATTATGATCTACTTCTTTCACTATTATTCCATTTTCAAGGGAGAGAAAACATCACTGTTCACACCCCACATTTTAGCGCTAAAGTAAAAACCTAAGTTACAGTGAAGCAGGACAGTGGCGCCAGTGGTAAAGAACCTGCCAGCCAGTGCAGGAGACTTGAGATGCAGGTTTGACGCCTGGGCTGGGAAGAAGAGGGCACAGCAGCCCACTCCAGCGTTCTTGCCTGGAGAATGCCCCGCACAGAGAAGCCTGGCGGGCTTCAGTCCACAGGGTCACAAAGAATCAGACACGACTGAAGCCACTTAGCACACACACATGCACGCAAAATAACTGCAGAAGCAGCCTGTGTAGTTTGGATCCACCTTTTGCCTCTACCAAGTAGTAGCAGCTTGGTTGGCAGTTAACTCTGTTGACCCATTTTCCACCTGTAAAATCTCCATGCTGGTAGAGGCACCCCTCTGGGTTCCTAGGAGGATTACAGGATCTCATACAATTGGAAGTACAGGGTGCACTGCCGGAGCCAGAGTGAGAAAGATCAATAGGATCGATGGATCTAAACTCCTTGGTTAGATGAACAGATACCACGAATGCACATGCAAAGCGATGTCGCAAACCCCATGCTCCTGGGACTTGCACTTGGTAGGAACTTAGCACGCTTGTTTACTGCCAAACAGGAATCCATCTACTGTAGCAACCAGTTACTGAGCACCTTTCATATGCCAAGAAATACGCCCATACCTGGTATAGACCATAAAGATATAAAAATAAATAACTAAATTAATTCTATGCTTTAAAATTTTCCAAACCTATTTCTAACTCAGGAATGTGTTAAAATTTCAAGAGAGAACTCCCCTGACTTGAAGAGAATCTCACCTTTCCAAAAGGAAAAAAACTGATTTCATTGAGTTCTATCTTTTATACTCACCCAGAAATCATGATTTGTTAATGGCTTGTGATAAAAGTGTACAGCCCATGTCACTGGGACTGCAGAAATCACCCTGACCACACAGCAGTCCCTCTAACTCATGTCCAGTCAAAGGTCCCCATAACTCAGGATAGCTCTGTAATGCTTTAACACCCAGATCTGGAAAGAAAGGCTATTTTTCCGAAACATGTTGCAGCAGCATTCTTCAAAAGTGATTCATTCTTGGTGGGAACTCTTTGGCATGTTAGGGGATCATTCATCAAGACTGTTTACAACAAAGGTCTTTCTCCAAACTCAGGATGTGTGAAAACAGCCCTTAACTCGATAAAAATAATTCTAACCACCAAAACAAGCAGACAGACTCTACACAGTCAGCTGTAGGTCAAAGCAGACAAAGTGAACGTGAAGGGGCTCGTGCAGGGCTCAGGGAAGCTCTGGTTCTTCAAAGGAGCACATCATCAGCTTGCTCATCACCACTGAAAATGCTGTCGCTACAGCAGAGTTCCTTCTGCTTTCTGTTCCGAGCCTAATTAAAATGCAAGCTCTGAACCCTGCTGTTGGGAGATGGCTCTCCAGGAGTCTCTTGCATTTCTTCCTGGCTTGTGAGCAGAGGCACTGCCTGCCTTTGTAACAGGCTATTTGTTCAAGAATTTTGCACAGCAAACAGCCTTGGGAGACAGATGGGTTGTCTCCTGACACAGAGCAATGGCAGGGTCTGTTTACCATCCACAGTGTAAAGATAACACCTCCCTATGTGGAAGAGGGCAGATACTGCCCAGTATGAAAGATTTGGGGCTTCCCAAATTTGGGGTCCCTCTCCAGAGCACAGCCCGCAATCGGACGCCTGTGTAGGCATCACCAGCCCTGTTTGACTTACCCTGTGGGAATCAGAGCTCCGGGAGACAGCGCAAATGCTGACACCGTGGCTGTGAGTGCCCAGCTGCCCTTTGTCTCTGACCCAAGTCTTGTGTCCTCAACAACAGCCAGAAAACCATGGCAGGCCATTTGTTAGCCTGCAAGAAGGGGGCATCTCTGACATCTGCCATATAATTAATGACAGGGACAGAGGAAAGAGACAAATAGGTGATTAAAGAGTCAATCCCACTAGGGAACTGTAAGTAGGAAAAATATGGGGACCACAGGAAGGTGATGATTGCTCAAGAAAGCAGGCTTGCTTAGCAACAAAAACATACAGAGCATGAGACAGGCCCCCAAGCAATAAGATGAAGGTGGCATGAGCCCCACATCCAGCCCAGTGAGCTCAGGGAGTTCATGATCCCCAGGACATGCCATCTGTCCACACAGAAACAACCGTTTGTGGACCTGGCCTGACCACATAGGGACAGGAAAGCGTCTGCCCAAGCTGGAGGAGGAGCTGCTGATGGAAGCATGAGGCCTGCTCAAGAGAGACGAAGACGTGCCCCCTGTCCACTCTTCCTCTGACTGCAAAACCGTAGCTCAGTAAGTTTTCAGGGCACAGCAACCCTTTGCCTGGCTCACAAGTCCTATTCTAATAAATCACTTCTTATCTACCACTTTGCCTTGCGCTGAACTCTTTTCTGTGTGGAGATATAAAGGACTGAGGTACTGGAGCTCTTTGGAAGCCCTGAAATGACACCAAACTGTTTCATTAATATTCTTTTATCACTCAGAATCTTTATCAAAAGGCCCTCTGAAGTCTTCTCACACTTATACTATAAATAAAATAACATGCTTGCTATATGGAAATGGCTTCAGAACAAGTTCTCTCAAGCCCTCTTTGAGGTGCCCTCTTCCTTGTCCTTCTCTCCTCCGAAGAAACTCAGAGACCCACTGCCTTGTGAAACTCAGCCACCATGAACCTGGGGAGGCTCCAGAGTGCTGAAGACCTAGAAATCAGAAGAGCTGATGCAGAAAGAGAAAAATGATAGAGATCATTCTAACATCTTGGCAACTCTGTCAAGAGTCAGCCCTGTCAAATATTATTATTTAATTCAGAGTTGAGAGATTCCAAGATTTAGTTTGTGAATGTATCTCTGCTCAGAGTAAAGAATAAAAAACAACTTTAAATCTTTTGTTTCATTTCTCTTGAATTTGAGACCAAACTAATCACCATAATTAATTACCATGCTTAAATATTCTACTGGAATACCAAGGCTTGGCAAACTATGGCACACTGACCAAGTCCAGCCCACTGCTTGTTTTTATAGATAAAGTTTTACTGGGACACCAGCACACCCGTTCATTCATCACTGTCAATGGTTGCTTTTGTGCCTCCACAGAAGTAAGTCGTGGAGACAGAGCCTGGATGGCTCACAAAACCTGAAATATTTACTGTCTGATCCTTCACAGAAGTTTACTGACTCCTGGTAAATCCTAGCTTTCCTTCCAGCAGCCTTACTGCCTGAGTTATTTTCCTGAATAGCACAGCTGGATCCTTCCTTCCTGAAAGTCTCTGATGCCTTACAGGATGAACCATGTTCCTAGACCCCCACTCACAGCCAACTTTCTTCTCTGACTTCACCTGCCATCACACATCCTTTACTCCTGCACCCCTGCCCTTCGCTCTCCTGGTTCACCCCTCTCCCAGGAGGTCACCTAGGATGGTGCCCAGCTCTGTACCCTTGTAGACAATATTCTCATCAGGTTCTTCATCCATAAAATGGGACAATAATAACTGTGCCTCCCTTGTGGGCTTGGTCTGAGAGTTAAAGGGATGCTTGTTTGTAAAACACATAGAATTGTACCTGAGACACTGGATCCACTAAGCATGACTACTTGGGAACGGAAGTTACAGAGGTCACTTCTCCCCTTTCCACTGACACTCTATGACAATAACAGCTAATATCTGTGGGCTTCCCTGATGGCTCAACACTAAAGGAGCCGCCTGCCAATGCAGAAAATACAGGTTTGACCCCCTAGGCTAGGAAGATCCCTTGGAGAAAGAAATGGCAACCCACTCCAGTATTCTTGCCTAGGAAATCCCATGAACAGAAGAGCCTCTTGGGCTCCAGTCCATGGAGTTGCCAAAGAGTCAAACACACCTTAGGGACAACAATATTTATATGACCTCCCTATCAGGAGGCATCAATCCAAGCTTTTTATATGCATTCTTTTAGTTAACCCTGGAAAGCTCCAGGAAGTATTAATACTTAGGGTTATTCTTAATTGATTCATGAGAAATACAGATAAGAAGACTTGCCCAAGGTCACACAGCTAACAAGTCAGCACTTCACTTACTTAGTTTGGCTTTAGGTCAATGAATCAGTAAGTCAGAGAGCAAACAGACCAAATCAAGCAACCATAGCCTTCCCCCAGGACTCAGTGATAAAGAACCCACCTGCCAATCCAGGAGATGTGGGTTCAATCTCTGGATTGGGGAGATCCCCTGGAGGAGGAAATGGCAACCCGCTCCAGTATTTTCATCCAGGGAAGTCCACGGACAGAGGAGCCTGGCTGGCTACAGTCTACGGGGTTACAGAGAGTTGGACCTGACTGAGCATGTGTGATGCGAAGCAGCACCTGGTAAACTTGGAGGGAGAGCCCAGAGGTGGAAGAGGGTCTCTATCAATGAGCTGAAAACATCAATGACACCACAGTATCCCTTCATGTATGGATGTGAGAGCTGGACTGTGAAGAAGGCTGAGAGCCAAAGAATTGATGCTTTTGAACTGTGGTGTTTGAGAAGACTCTTGAAAGTCCCTTGGACTGCAAGGAGATCCAACCAGTCCATTCTGAAGGAGATCAGCCCTGGGATTTCTTTAGAAGGAATGATGCTAAAGCTGAAACTCCAGTACTTTGGCCACCTCATGCGAAGAGTTGACTCATTGGAGAAGACTCTGATGCTGGGAGGGATTGGGGGCAAGAGGAGAAGGGGATGACAGAGGATGAGATGGCTGGATGGCATCACTGACTCGATGGATATGAGTCTGAGTGACCTCCGGGAGTTGGTGATGGACAGGGAGGCCTGGTGTGCTGCAATTCATGGGGTCGCAAAGAGTCGGACACGACTGAGCGACTGATCTGATCTGATCAATGAGCTGAAAACATCAATGACACTGCGGGTATCCCTTCCCTTAAGGCAAGTGGTCTTGCGTAACAAACTCAAGCACAGTCACGCCCTTCTAAAATGATTCCCCAGGGCACTTTAGCTTAACCTTAGCTTCAACTCCTTTATTAAGACATAAACAACAACACCTAACCTAGATAGAGAAGGCAATAGAGAAGGCAATGGCAATCCACTCCAGTACTCTTGCCTGGAAAATTCCATGGATGGAGGAGCCTGGTAGGCTGCAGTCCATGGGGTCGCTAAGGGTTGGACACGACTGAGCAACTTCACTTTCACTTTTCACTTTCATGTATTGGAGAAGGAAATGACAACCCATTCTAGTGTTCTTGCCTGGAGAATCCCAGGGACGGGGTAGCCTGGTGGGCTGCTGTCTATGGGGTCGCACAGAGTCGGAGAGGACTGAATCGACTTATAGCAGCAGCAGTAGCAGCAACCTAGATATTAAGGGTTTTGTGAAAATGTCTTCCTCAGTCAACCACTAGCATGTGCTTCTCCTTTGCAAGTTCATAGACCTCCGTGCCCGACATTAAGGCGGAATCGCTAACCACGGCAAGTCCAACCCAACCAGTGTTCATCAGTGAAAGGTGATTGATTAGGGGAAAAACAAACTGCCTGGTGCCGAGACAGCCCTTGCAACTGGATCCTCAATTAAACCTGAACTGTGCAATCTTCACATTTAAAGGGAAATCAATGGCATTGACTGAGTCCAAAAAAGGCAGCCACATATGAACACATTACAGACCTGACTGCTGCAAGACACGGTTTTGAAATAGAACATATAAAAATGTGTGTGTTTTATGGCCAAACACGATAACCGGGCTTCCTGGAGGGGAAGCTAACAAAGTACTCGTTTTATCAAGGGAATGGGGTGCAACTGCTTTGAATGAGGTCTCTGCTGGCGATCCTTCCTCTGCAAGCCCCTCAGTTGCCAGTAATTTCCTGGAGGTTTTTTTTTTTAACAGTGAGGATGTGAACGGATTTTTACCCCCTTTTCCTGGGGTTGCACACAGCAGTCAATTAAATTACTGTCAGAACCTTAAAAGACACCAAGGTAACCAGTTTAGGGGGACTGGGGCCCCACGGGCTCCCGATCTAGATTTGCAACGCGGTCATTAGTCTCCAGAAGGCTGGATTGGAGAATTACACCGTTTTCACTGGGAGGAAATTTAGTAGTGATGGTCAGGCTGACAGGCTAGGGAATTATCTTTCAAATTTTAGTAGCATCATTCCAGGCTGGCACTGAATTTTGGTCTCAATAGTTTTATCAGTCTCAGGGAGGCTGATTCTCGATAATTAAAGGGGCACCCGATTCCCAAGACAGGTGTACACTGGGCTATTTAAACACATGAATTGCTATAAATTATGCAAAAACAAAAATGTTAATGCCAAGCTTAAAATGGTGCATAAAGACTTATTCAAAGAATTTGGTTTTGTAAGAGTAGTGCAGATTTGGGAAAGTCAACCAAAGCTGCTTGGGAAATATTTATTCTCAAGACCTGATGCTCCTGGCAAACTTATGTGTAAGAGAAAGCCTCCAGGAAGCCTCCCAGAAGAAATGATTTTTTTAGGGGAAACATCAAGATGGAATTTCAGGTTTATCTTGTTATATGGAGGTGTGAGTCTTTTATGTTGCTTACGCCTTCATAATATAACCTGGCAGTATTTTCATCCAATGATTCAGGTTTTCATTAAATCTGATGCTGGGAAAAAGAGGAATCTTGAAAAAGAACTGGAGAAAAAAAAAAAGCAGCAGCCAATTTTCGTATCTCTAAATGAAAGTGAAGTGGGATGAAACTGTAATGTAGCAAATAATTCCCAGAGGTCTGGTGAACTGGTCTCCAGGGTTGAGCAGTTAAACTGCCAATAAAAGCTAAACTAAATAAGGAGAAATAAGATGGCAAACCCAAGAGCTAAAGCAAGCATTTGTTTCTCACAGTTCTGGAGGCCTAGAAGTCCAAGATCAAGGTGCCAGAAGATTTGGTAAAGACCCTCTTCCTAGTCTGTAGGATCCCCTCCCCATCACATCCTCGTGTGGAGGGGAGCAGAGACGAGCAGTCCCCTTCTGCTGGAGCAGTAAAACTTGATGCCTTTTGTCCCCACATAACTTCTTAAAAGCATCTCCTTTTACTATCAAAAGTGTCTTTGTTTGGATGAAAAAAATCAAATGATCTCCCCACATGTCTCACCAAGTCCAATGTAGATCTTCCCTCCAGAGTAGAAATAAGTTACTGTTTCTTTACCAGAGCTCCAGATAAAGTCACTACTAAATATTTATTGGGCGTGACATATGAAATATAAGAATCGGCATGTCCTAAAATGATTGTATGAGATAGTTGAAGATGATAAAATGGACAAAGAGTTAAGGAAATGAATTTCGTTCACTATACGCTTATTCCAAGCAGAGGTGCATTCCTTAGAAGGCAAACAGTATCAGCTTATTCCAAGCAGAGGTGCGTTCCTTAGAAGGCAAACAGTATCAGCTGAACATATTACATTGTTCTACCCCATGGAGTGCAGACAGCAGGACTCTGGTAGGTGACCTGAGAACACAGTGCGGCGTGACACACTGTACCTGTCTCCTGAGGTTGTAAGAATCTACATTAAAAACACTTTGTAATTTCCGGCATATTCAGTTCAGTTCAGTCTCTCAGTCCTGTCCGACTCTTTGCGACCCCATGGACTGCAGCACACCAGGCCTCCCTGTCCATCACCAACTCCCGGAGTCCATCCAAACTCATGTCCATTGAGTCAGTGATGCCATCCAACCATCTCATCCTCTGTGGTCCCCTTCTCCTCCTGCCCTCAATCTTTCCCAGCATCAGGGCCTTTTCCTATGAGTCAGCTCTTCCCATCAGGTGGCCAAAGTATTGGGGTTTCAGCTTCAGCATCAGTCCTTCCAATGAATATTCAGGACTTATTTCCTTTGGGATAGACTGGTTGGATCTCCTTGCAGTGCAAGGGACTCTCAAGAGTCTTCTCCAACACCACAGTTCAAAAGCATCCATTCTTCAGTGCTCAGCTTTCTTCATAGTCCAACTCTCACAACCATACATGACCACTGGAAAAACCATAGCCTTGACTAGATGGACCTTTGTTGGCAAAGTAATGTCTCTGCTTTTTAATATGCTGTTTGCTACTACTGCTAAGTCACTTCAGTCATGTCTGACTCTGTGCAACCCCATAAATGGCAGCCCACCAGGCTCCCCCGTCCCTGGGATTCTCCAGGCAAGAACACTGGAGTGGGTTGCCATTTCCTTCTCCAATGCATGAAAGTGAAAAGTGAAAGTGAAGTTGCTCAGTCGTGTCTGACCCTTAGCGACCCCATGGACTGCAGCCTACCAGGCTCCTCCGTCCATGGGATTTTCCAGACAAGAGTGGGGTGCCATTGCCTTCTCCAAATATGCTGTCTAGGTTGGTCATAACTTTTCTTCCAAGGAGTGGCATATAGTAAGCATTCAAGGATCATTAATGATTCAAGCATCATTATATACTTCAACTGTTTTCTTGGCTAAGACAGGAACCAGAGGGACATGGATCAAGTCTTCACCACAGTGAGTCCAGCTGTGCCTTGAATCATTCTCCCTAACCTTCTCAGTTACAGGAGTCAATATGTCTTTTTCCTTTTTATGCTGAAGTCAATTTGATTGAGTTTCTATCACTTACAATCAAAAGACCCTGAAGAAACACAGCCGCAAGGAGAAAGTACAGGATGATATGAAGTGTCTCATCCATGGCTGCGGGGATCTGTGACGCTTGAGTGGCAGTGACTGAGCTGAGGGAGGACCCGAGGCTGGGGACCCCATCTGGCTCACTCATGACTCCCCCCAGGGCCGTCTGTGAAGGGATTCTTAGTCCTGTGAGGGGAACTACCAGAAGAATAAGCTGTGAAATAGTTGGCTTCTCATCCCCACTTGGATGAGTTACAGCTGCAGTAATTCTGCACAACCAGCCACTGACTACGCATCCTCCCAGCCTCGTGGTTCCTGGCCCTGCCACGTGGCTGCGCTGGCTCTGCTGGGGGCTGCCTGTTCCACAAGCCTTCCGTCTGCCCTCTTCCTCCCCCAGCGCAGCCCAGCTATGTTGTCCTCATGGTGATGGCTGAGGGGCAAGGGGGCCGATGCAATCTCATAAGCATTTTTCAGGACTTTGCAGTATGGCCACTAACATTGTTTGCCAAAGCAAATCACACAGACAGAGCCAAGGTCTGGGACAGGAAGACACATTCGGCTTCCTTAGAGAAAATAACTTGCAAAGAGGCTGCACAGGGCATGAATGCAGAGGACACGGAGCACGGGGGAGTGCGCACAGCTGACACACCTCTCCAAACTTCCGAATTCTTTCCAATTGACTTGAAGCTCAGAAAAGCCAGACATATAATCCAGATATTAAAAACTGAGTTCACTGTCAAGAGAAAAGGTGCATCATAAAAGCAATCAAATAAGCTAGGAGTTTGGAGATTTTCAACAGGATCTTCCCCCCTCCCCCAAAATCTAGAACTGACACGGAAGTAGCATCCAGCCAGAGTATTTTCTTTAACTTAATCATTCTCAAGTGGCTTGCATATGACTCTACAGGAATTTACAGGCCTAAAAGTCAACCACAGGAAAGACAGTGTTTACATCATTCCACTGAGGTCAAAAGGTGACATGTCAGCTTTATCAGTCAGGATCCTCGTGAGGACAGCGCCTTCCAAGGGGTAATGTAAGAGACATCAGCAGAGTTTCCTCTCAAGGCTGTGGGCAGAATTCTCAGAGGCATCACAGGATAGGCAGTCACCTACGCACCAGGGAGGCGAGGAGAACTGTGCGGTCTGAAGAGGAAAGTGGCATTGCCCGGAACGTAAACTGGTGCAGCTACTATGAAGAGCTTCCCAGGTGGCGCTAGTGGTAAAGAACCTGCTTGCCAATGCAGGAGACACAAGAGATGCATGTTCAACCCCTGGATTGGAAAGATCCTCTGGAGAAGGAAATGGCAACGTGGTCCAGTATTCTTGCCTGGAGAATCCCCGTGGACAGAGGAGCCTCGTGTGTGCAGTCCATAGGGTTGCAGACAGTTGGAAAAAACTGAAGTGATTAACACATATTCAGTATGGAGAACAGTAAAGAGATTCCTTTAAAAATTAAAAATAGAGTAGCCATATGATCTAGCAATCCCACTCCTGGGCATATATCAGGACAAGCTATAATTTGAAGAGATACCTGCACCCCTATGTTCATTGTGGTGGTATTTACAATAGACAAGACAGGGAAACAGCCTAAGTGTCCACTGACAGAGGAATCATAGAGAAGACGTGGTGCACAGACAATGGAATACTCCTCGGCCATAGAAAAGGGTGGGATCATGCCAGTGGCAGTAACGGAGATGGTCCCAGAGAGTGTCACACTCAGTGAAGTGCTTCAGATAGAGAAGGAGACAGAGCGCATGACATCCCTTAAAGGTGGACTCTAAAAAGAAATGATACAAGTGAATGTACAAAACAGAAAGAGACGCACAGACTTAGAAAATCAACTTACGGTTGCTGGGGCGGGGAGGGGAGAAGGGATAGTTAGGGAGTTTGGGATGGACAGGTACACATGGCGCCATCTACAATGGACAACCAACAAGGACCTGCTGTATGACACAAGGACTCTGCTCAGGGCCAAGCCGCAGCCTGAAAGGGAGGCGAGTTTGCGGGAGAGTGGATGCTCATATATATATGGTTGAGTCCCACTGCCCTTCAACTTAACTATCGCAACATTGTTAGCTGGCTACACTCTAATACAAAGTAAAAAGTTGAAAAAAAAAATGAGAAAAAGAAGTAAAGCATAGTTTTCATTACATTACACACACGTGCACACACACACACACACACACCACACCACACACACGGGAGAGAAGTGCTGAATAAACAGAGCTCTTAGCAGAGCCCACGGAAAGCTCCAGTTGTGGGAGGGGGCTGCCTAACATGAGCTGTGGACAGAGATGGAGGATAGGGAAAACAGGAAGATAAATAACCTAAATATCTCTTTTTCATCCTCCAAACTCCTACAGCCACCGCTTTGGCTGAATCTAACCAGAAACCAGAGGTTAGCGTGAATCTAGGTGATACATTCTGGGAAGGTCATCATCCAGAACTGAGGATAAGGGGAGAACTGGTGTGGAGTCAGAGGGTGTCCAGACCACATAGGCAAACCTCTGAGTAGGTCGAAGCACTACTCTGATTTCTCTGTTCACCATCCACCTGGGGTTGTCAACAGTGCCTGTCTCCAAATACACCTCTCTGCCTCTTGAGAGCATGATACCTGACACCACCTCGCCCTCTAGGGTGGGTTCAAGCATGCACGCTAAGTCGTTTCAGCGGTGTCCAACTCTTTGAGACCCTGTGGACTGAAGTCCACCAGGCTCCTCCATCCATGGGATTTCCCAGGCAAGAATACTGGAGTGGGTTGCCACTTCCTTCTCCAGGGGATCTTCCCAACCCAGGGATCACACCTATGTCTCCTGCTTGGCAGGTAGATTCTTCAACACTGAGACAGCTGGGAAGCTTGTGAATTGCTTTTAACCAGTAGAAACGGCAGCGGTGACAGAATGATGTGATTACATGTATGCAATTACATTAGATAAGAATTCAATGCCCACTTTGGAAGAGACTGTCTCCCTTGATGACTTTGGTGAAGCACATGGTCATTTCAAGGGAGGTCCAGGGGCCAAGGTACTGAGGGTGGCCCCAGATCAATAGCTACTAATAGGCAGGAGCTGAAGGTGGTCTCCAGCTGCCAGCCAGCAAGAAACAAATTCTACCAACAGTCACGCAAATGTGGAGGTGTATCTTTCTCCAGTCTTCGGATGAAAACCCAGCCCTCGTTGACACTTTGGCTTGCAACCTGTGGAGAACCTAGTAGGAGACACCCACAGAGACTGTGAGGTGACAACTGCGAGCTGCTTTAAGGGCAAAGCCTGTGGTCCTTTGTTACACAGTGGCAGACGGCTAACAGACGCACCAGGGACCACAACAGGGGCTTCATAAGCCTTGTCTCACTGACTCCTCCCAACCAGGCTGTGACATCATCATATTCATCTTATAGAAGAGCAAGGAGCCTGAAGCTTAGAGAGTTTACTCTTCTGGCTCAGGGCCGTGTAGACGGTAACGCAGGGCTCAAACACAGGCGGACCTCAGAGCCCACCCCCTCACTCCATTCTGTGCTGCTCGATCACTCTGCATCTTTGACCCTGCCATCATTCTGCTCAAAACCCCACAGTTGAGAGCCACAGTGTCCACCACCCAGGAGTCTTCAGTGACTTACAAACTGTAATACCTAATCCTTTCAGGGCACTTACTCTATGCCAAGCATGTCACAGCAGTACTTGATTTAGTCTCCCCAACAGCCCTGAGATGTAGGCATTCTCTTCCCCCAGCTGACAAACGGGGACATAAAGCCACTGAGGGGTTCGGTGTCACACGAGGTCATCCAGGCAGCAAGCAGAAGACCTGGGGGTCAAACCCAAGCAATCTGGCCCCATTTTTTAACCACCGTATAATCTACTGCTTCTAAATTTGACAAAGTTTGATAATGATCAATTTGTTCAAAGTGAATCAGTGGGGTCCATCTCTCTGAAAATGTCATTCTCACTCACTTGCCTTCTGATACATTCTCTTGAACAGAAGAGGAAGCAAGGGAATTACACTGTATTGTGCAAAACCCTGGCTCTTCCCATAAGGGAGAGTCATGTGTATGAACACCATCCATCGGGTGTGTCAGGACAGAAGTAGTTTATGAGCCACTGACCCAGAGATTAGATTCTCTGTCCCTCAGCCTTGAGTTCAAGGCCTTCCATGACTCGGTCAGGATCTGTAATTCCCACTTGAATTCTCACAGTTCCCTCTTCATGGAATCCATACTCTAGAGAAGCCAAACTTCTTGTACACATTTCATGAGATCTCTGCTCACACTGGCTTCTCCCCATTCCCCTCATCTCCACATGTCCAAACACTTCCCATAATTCGAGGGTCATTTGAAATTCCCCTCCTTCTTAGCATCATTGTCAATTCCTTTTCTCAAGACTCTTGCCATCCACCTTCTGGCTGGAGGCAAGTCCTTTCTTCTCTAAGCTTACACTCCACTGTCTCTCGTGCTTTCATAAGATGCTCGCTGGTCTCTGCCTCGTGTCAGTTATCTGTGTACATATGATCACAGTGACAATGATAACAGCAGAACTTGCTTTCTGCGGGAGCACGCTGCGTCAGGGCTAAAGGCTTTGGCACACATTTTCACGTAAAGATGCGCCTCTCAGACAAGCAGTCCCCATACGCGTATGCACTCAGTCACGCCCAGCTCTTCGGGGCCCACAGACTGCAGCCTGCCAGGCTCCTCTGTCCGTGGGATTCCCAGGCTGGAGCACTGGAGTGGGTTGCCACTTCCTCCTCCAGGGGATCTTCCCAACCCAGGGACTGAACTCCCATCTCTTGAGCCTCCTGCACTGGCAGGTGGATTCTTTACCTCTGAGCTGCCTGGGAAGCCATGCCTGGACATAAAAGGGGTGATACTTGAAGAAAGGAAGATAGTAAACTTTCTTCTGAAGTTCACAGTTGAACAGAATTCCAGAAGTTTAGCCCTTATTGCATTTCTCCACCCTTCGCTCAGCAAAGCTAGAGAAGAAAGGTCCTTCCATTTTACTGCACGAGCCGACCCTTCCCCCAGGGCAGAGGGGCGCTGGCTGGGGTGCTGGCTAGGACGCTGCGGGAGCTGACCTGACCCCCTCTTCTATCCTATCACTGCCAGTAGGCACGAGCTCCAGTCAAGAGCAAAAGTGCACCCTTATTTTTCAGTCTGACAGTGCTATTTGTGGGAACTGAGCCTCAACATCTTTGGGGAACTTTATGCTCTTCCGTCCTGAACCAGGGCGCAGCTAATTTTGTGATATCAATTTTTTATGTGCAGGTATAGTGGAGCTTCCCTGGTGGCTCCATGGTAAAGAGTCCTTCCGCCAATGCAGGAGATGCAGATTTGACCCCTGGGTCGGGAAGAGCCCCTGAAGAAGGGAATGGCAACCAAATCCAGCATTCTTGCCTGGGAAATCCCATGGACAGAGGAGCCTGGTGGGCTACTATCCATGGGATCACAAACAAGTCAGACACAACTTAGTGATTAAACAACAACAAGTGTAAAGTAACAATGCTGGCAATGCTAAGTACCATATTTTGAGTGTAACATATTATCAGATCAGATCAGTCGCTCAGTCGTGTCTGACTCTTTGCGACCCCATGAACCGCAGCACGCCAGGCCTCCCTGTCCATCACCAGCTCCCGGAGGTCACTCAGACTCGCATCCATCAAGTCAGTGATGCCATCCAGCCATCTCATCCTCTGTCGTCCCCTTCTCCTCCTGCCCTCAATCCCTCCCAGCATCAGAGTCTTCTCCAATGAGTCAACTCTTCACATGAGGTGGCCAAAATACTGGAGTTTCAGCTTTAGCATCATTCCTTCTAAAGAAATTCCAGGATTGATCTCCTTCGGAATGGACTGGTTGGATCTTCTTGCAGTCCAAGGGACTCTCAAGAGTCTTCTCCAACACCACAGTTCAAAAGCATCAATTCTTCGGTGCTCAGCCTTCTTCACAGTCCAGCTCTCACATCCATACATGACCACAGGAAAGACCATAGCCTTGACTAGGTGAACCTTTGTTGGCAAAGTAATGTCTCTGCTTTTGAATATGCTATCTAGGTTGGTCATAACTTTCCTTCCAAGGAGTAAGCGTCTTTTAATTTCATGGCTGCAGTCACCATCTGCAGTGATTTTGGAGCCCAGAAAAACAAAGTCTGACACTGTTTCCACTGTTTCCCCACCTATTTCCCATGTAGTGATGGGACCAGATGCCATGATCTTCGTTTTCTGAATGTTGAGCTTTAAGCCAACCTTTTCACTCTCCACTTTCACTTTCATCAAGAGGCTTTTTAGCCCCTCTTCACTTTCTGCCATAAGAGTCGTGTCATCTGCATATCTGAGGTTATTGATATTTCTCCCCGCAATCTTGATTCCAACTTGTGTTTCTTCCAGTCCAGCATTTCTCATGATGTACTCAGCATATAAGTTAAATAAACATGGTGACAATATGCAGCCTTGAACATATTATATGTACCTTTTAATACCTTTTAAAAAGTCACCCGGGCACTTCCCTGGTGGTCCAATGGTTAGGACTCTGCTCCCTCTGCTGAGGGCACCAGTGGTTCCATACCTGGTTGGGGAACTAAACCCAAAGCCTGGGGGACCAAAAAAAAAAAACAGTATTTGTTGGACACTAAGAACACACTGTCTGAGCATCCGTCAGGTAACAATAAATGTTAAAAGAATAATAATAAAAATAAAATTAAATTTTAAAAGTTAGCCAGCTACCAGAAAGGGATACAGGCTCCAGAATCCATACTTGCAACCAAAACATGAAGGACAGCCAGCTACAGGGCATGATGTCTTAGAGAATGCATGCTGTCTCACCACCATGCTAAGGGCTATCATCCTTTCTTGCGAAATTTCATCTAACTCTCACAGTGAGCCAGATACTCATTTGAGTTACTTCACTTTACATGAGGAAAGGACAGCCCCAGGAGGCTAAGGACTCTGTCCACGTCAGACAGAGAACAAGCAGGAAGGTGAGGTTTGAGCCTGGCACTAAGGCCAAGCCCCGCGCTCCGGTTCACAGGGCTGAGCGGCCCGTGGGTCATGCAGTCACTTCACTCAGCCCCTCAGCAGATCACACTTGGGAAAAAAGAACCAAGGAAACAAAAAAGATCTTAGCTTTCTTTTAAAACAATGAAATATTAAAAGATAATTTTAATCAAACAGTCAAATTGCAAATATATAATAAAAAGTAACATTATTATTCTTAGCCACACTATTATCACACCTAAAATATTAAAATTTTAAAACAAATCCATGTGTTTGGGAGACAAACTAGAATATGCATAAATAAAATGGGGTTTGCCTCAAAATGATTCAGTGGGAACATAGATGAAATAAGACTGGCAACGAGTGAATACTGCCCATGCTGAGCAACCGCTACCTCACGATTCATGACACTGCTGTGTGTGTGTTTGTATTTGTCCATAATAAACAATCTCTGAAAGTAAAGAACCCCAAAGAAATAAAAAGTAAACTTTCCTCCTCTGACTCCAGGTCAGATCCTGTTTCCCTTCCCTCAAAACAACCGCTGTGGTTTCTATTTGTCCAGTAATGTGTCAGCTGTGCACAAATGATCTGCTAGAGATGGAAACACACAAGTATCTGCTTCTCCCCTCGGCTCTTCTCGCGTGACAACACACCCTGGTTGCCTTCATGGCCACTCCTCCCAGCCCTCTGTCTATCACAGCATCCTGTCTATTTCCTTCACAGCATTTAAAATCAACACACGTGGGCGCAGTACAGCCCACACACCACAATGAGGAGGAGCCCCTGACCACTGCAACTGCAGCCTGAACACAGCAACAAAGACCCACTAGAGTGGGTAAATAAATCTTAAAAAAAGTTTCATCACCCCAAAATGAAAGCTCATACCCATCAAGCATCTCATCCCTCCCACTGATATGAAATAAAATATTTAGAATAAATACTTTTATTATTATAAATAATTATAAATTATTATTAAATAATAATTATAAATAAATTATTTTATTTAAAAAATAATAAATTATAAATTTTATTATAAATAAATCCATAGAGACAGAAAGCAGATTAGTGGCTGGATTTGTGTGACCATGAGATTAAAAACTCAAATAAATGCTTTGGAGAAAAATAATAGTATTCTGGCAGGCTGCATCTTCCAGTCTAGTCCAAGTTGTCAGGAAAGGCTTCCTGGAGGAAGTGACACTTGAGCTGGGAGCTAATAGAAGAGCAAGTGTTAGCCGAGCGAAAAGACAGGAAGGCAGGGGAAGAGTTCCCCTCGCAGGTGGGGTGGTCGTTTTGTTCTGCTTTGTCCAGACTTTCCTGGTTTTAGCACTGGAAATCCCACAGCAAGGGAAGGTCTTCAGTCCCGGGAAATTGAAACAGTCGGTCATCCTAGGTCAGGTGGATCGTATGTGCAAAGGCCCTGAGGCAGACGGGAGCAGCCTCATTTTAGAAAAGACACGAGGGCAAGTATGGGTGGACACGATGATCCGTGTGAGTCAAGGCAAGAAAGTTGTCTTCAGGAGGCTTTTTGCATATCAAGGAATTTATATGCTCGATATCTTGGCTGCTGGAGAAATACGGAGTTTTACATGTAGAGATCATATGAGCAAAGGTGAGATGTGAAATTTATGCCGTACTGAGTGGAGGATTGACTAGAAGTCTCGGAAGCAAAGGCAGTCATCAACTCAACAAATGGTAGCTTGTGTTAATACCACCACAGCTACTTCACAGCGGGGAGAATCCCCAATTACGAATTGAGAATTCCTGTGTGAACTTGGGAGTCTGGGAGCTGGTGAGCACATCTTTGGAGAACGCACAGAAGCTGCGGACCCAGGCCATGCATTTCTGTCACGCCAGCTTGCAGAGAACAAGAGACCAAAGACTGAACTGTGCTTTGACTCGGGCCAGCAATAATAGAGTCCCCATTGTGGAGGACTGGATTCTGTTGAGAATTTAATTTTTTAAATAAATAGAACAGAAAGGTCAAAATCCTGCTAGCAGAAAAGTGGATCTGAAATTGGAAATTGCTCAGAAATGCCTTTTACTTCCTCTCTGTTATATTAATGACTTTTCCAAACTCACCCCCAAAGGAATTTCTCTTAGATATGCTAATGTCACTCCGTCTTTTGAAAAACCTCATGTCAAATAGTGCCATTGAAAAGGCCCTAATAGAAGATACACATGGAAATCACCCGTGATTAGCAGCTTTATTTAAAGCGAAACTAAAAGGAACAGATTCTGTCTCTACAGATTCAAGCGGCAAAACCCACAAGGGCCGTCCCTGGATTCTCACTACAGCCTCTCCCCTCGTCTGGACCATTCCCCGCCTTTCTCCCCCAGTGCCCCTATCCTGACTGAGACCTCGGTGGTGGTGGCTTAGTTGCTGAGTCATGTCTGACTCTTGCGACACATGGACTATAGCCTGCTGGGCTCCTCTCCATAGGATTCTCCAGGCAGGATTTCCTTCTCCAGGAGATCTTCCCACCCAGGAATCAAATCCAGGTCTCCTGCACTGCAGGGAGATTCTTTACTGACTGAGCCACCCGGGAAGCCTTGGCTGAGACCTTGGGAATCAGATGAAACAGCAAGCTGTCCCCAATTTCCCAGGTTTGGTGAAAGACCCCACCTTATGCCACCGGGACATCAGTGTTTTTCCTTACAGGACACTTAGTCACCTCTAGTCTTGCTAGTTTTGTCTCCTTTTCCCTCGCCAGACTGTAAGAGGCTCCAGGGTGGACACCTGACGTACACTTGCAACAGCTAAGACACCAGAGTGGAGAGTAAAGCCTTCCCAGTGTGGATTCACGGCAAATCCCTGTGGCATCGAACGACTGCTTACTGGTACTTTGTGTTGGAAGGGCTGCATTATCCCAGGTTCTTTATGAACATCACTGAGTTCCATTTGACCCCTCTGGACAATTCTATAAAGTGATATAACCAGTCAGACTGAGCAATCGACAGTCAGGGGTTCAATTAATTTGTCAAAGTTATGTTGCCAATAATCGGCTAGGCCGTGATTATAATCAAGCATGTGACTTCAAATCTGACATTTTCAGCCATTTCAACAGTGATTCACAACGCAAGTACAGGAGGCTATGAATGCATGGCATGGTTCAATTTAAAGGCTTAAAGCTCAACATTCAGAAAACGAAGATCATGGCATCTGGTCCCATCACTGCATGGGAAATAGATGGGGAAACAGTGGAAACAGTGTCAGACTTTGTTTTTCTGGGCTCCAAAATCACTGCAGATGGTGACTGCAGCCATGAAATTAAAAGACGCTTACTCCTTGGAAGGAAAGTTATGACCAACCTAGATAGCATATTCAAAAGCAGAGACATCACTTTGCCAACAAAGTTTCGCCTAGTCAAGGCTATGGTCTTTCCTGTGGTCATGTATGGATGTGAGAGCTGGACTGTGAGGAAGGCTGAATGCCGAAGAATTGATGCTTTTGAACTGTGGTGTTGGAGAAGACTCTTGAGAGTCCCTTGGACTGCAAGAAGATCCAACCAGTCCATTCTGAAGGAGATCAATCCTGGAATTTCTTTGGAAGGAATGATGCTAAAGCTGAAACTCCAGTATTTTGGCCACCTCATGTGAAGAGTTGACTCATTGGAGAAGACTCTGATGCTGGGAGGGATTGAGGGCAGGAGGAGAAGGGGACGACAGAGGATGAGATGGCTGGATGGCATCACTGACTTGATGGATGCGAGTCTGAGTGACCTCCGGGAGCTGGTGATGGACAGGGAGGCCTGGCGTGCTGCGGTTCATGGGATCGCAAAGAGTCGGACACGACTGAGTGACTGATCTGAACCACTTTTAACTGCAGTAAGGTATTTTAGCCCACAGTGCCTTCCTTCTCCAGGACAGAATGAAAACTGAAGGGAAGAGACCCATCAGACACGGATCTTCTTCAGACAGCTCTGCCTCCTCCAGGAAAACGGTGCTCAGTCGCTCAGTCGTGTCCGTCTCTTTGCAGCCCCTACAGTGTGGCCCACCTGACAGGCTCCTCTGTTCCTGGGATTCTCCAGGCAAGAACACTGGAGTGGGCTGCCATTTCCTAACCCAGGGCTCTTCTGGATGCAGAGATCAAACTCGAATCTGTGGTCCTGCACTGGCAGGTGGATTCTTTACCATGAGCACCACCTGGAAAGCCCCACTTATTGTTAATGACTGGAAGTCCAGGTTTCCCCGGTAATCAAAGCCCTTCCTGAGAGACTCTGCAGTGCCAATACGAGGGGAAAGAAAGATGCAGGATCTGGGTGAGGTGAGGAGGGGGAGGGGAGTGAGGAGGAGCAGGGGGAGGAGGGGAGGGGAGTGAGAAGGAGCAGGGGGAGGAGGGGGAGGGGGAGTGAAGAGGAGCAGGGGGAGGAGGGGGAGGGGAGTGAGGAGGAGCGGGGGAGGAGAGGGAGCAGAGGGAGGGAGAGGGAGCAGAGGGAGGGAGAGGGAGCAGGGAGAGGAAGGGGAGGGGGAGGAGGAGAGGAGCAAGGGGGGGGAGGAGGCACCAGGGGAGGAGGGGAAGCAGAGGGAAGAGAGGGAGCAGGGGGAGGAGAGGGAGCAGGGGGAGGGGGAGGAGAGTGAGGAGGGGCAGGGGGAGGAGGGGGAGGGGAGTGAAGAGGAGCAGGGGGAGGAGAGGGAGCAGAGGGAGGAGAGGGAGCAGGGAGAGGAAGGGGACGGGGAGGAGGGGAGGAGCAAGGTGGGGGAGGGAGGCACCAGGGGAGGAGGGAGAGCAGAGGGAAGAGAGGGAGCAGGGGGAGGAGGGGGAAGCAGGGGGAGGAGGGGCAGGGGAGTGAGGAGGAGCTGGGGGAGGAGGGGGAGGGGAGTGAGGAGCTGGGGAGAGAAGAGGGAGGTGGGGTGGAGCGGCATGGGCATGGGAACTGAAGGAGGTGCTCCCCTCCTCAGCTCTGGAAGGAGCCCCCTCATATGTGCCTGAGACACCCAGTCACTTGCCTCCAGTCCTGAGACGCAGGGCTCTCTGATGTGATGGGTTGAGGGGGTGATGCAAGCAGAGAAAAGATTCAGAAGAACCCAGGAGGCCGGGTCCAGGGGTGGAGCCATCACCCAGGAAATGCGGGAGACACTCGGGGATCTGGCCAGCGAGTGTCCTGCCAGAGGCAGCTTCCACCACCACATCCCCAGGAAGCCCACTGGCACCCAGCCAGGAGGCCCTTTGCCCTGAAAAGCCCTCTGGCCAGAGCTCGTGTCAGGACTCCAGGAGGCCGTCTCCCCTGAACGCACTCAGGACAACTGTAGGACCAAGGAGACCCCTGGCCAGCCAGCAGGATGGCAGAATCGGACTTGGGGATGAGAGGCCGTGTCTGAACGGTGCCTGTCTAGAGCCTGAGGTGTGCCCACCACCATGTCAGGACATTGGTCCAGACAACAGGAGTCCCTGAGATGCTGCAGAGGTCCAGATGGGCCAGGGAGGAATTTGTGGAATTTTAACATGTTCAAGCAAGACAAAGTCCCATCAAGCTGAAGGTGTGCTTATTCAGGACACCTCAGATCGTTGCACGTGCTGGTGACTTTCATAAATCTGCAAGGCAAGGTGCAGCGTCTATGGTGTCTCTAATTTATGTGGCCTTAGAACTCTGTCTTTAAGAAGTTTCTGGCCCAGAAATCCTCAAAATCCTCAAAAGCGTCACAGATGTGTTTCATTTGTCCTACAAAAGGTTTGAGATCTTTTGGATTACCAACATTTACAAATCAAGAGGTTTCATCAAAATATATTTTTAGTATTTATAATATTCCTCAAAAAAAAAAAAAGATCAGATGCTCTGACAACAGAAATCTCACCTTCGTACATGGCAGCTGCTCCGCTGAGATGGCGTGAAGGCCAAGTTTGCCCCAGGCCCTAGCAGTCCCTAATGTCTCACCGTCACTAACCAAAGTCCAAGCTTCACTTCCATTTATCATGATGCTTGTTCTGCTGTTTCTGCTGCAGTGAGAAATATTTCTCCATGGTCATGCCCCCAGTGGGGGAGAGGGCAGGGAGACAAAAAAGAGGTTAAGACATTCCTGTGTTTCAGGAATTTCTGTGTTTCTGGCATTAAGACATTCCTGTGTTTCTGTGTTTCTGGCAGAAGGTGACCAGCCTTCTGCCATCTTCATGTCACCAGCCTGGCCCACGCTGGCCTCAGTCTGTTCTGGGGAAGAGGGGTGGGGAGAATCAGTGTGTAACACTGAGGTCACATGATGTGACCCTAACATCAAAACAGTACAGAGGGGTGGTCGGGGTAGTGGGAACTCCAGGCTATCAGTTACCAGCTGGGTAAATTCATACAAGTAACTCAGTCTGTGAGCCTCAGCCTCCTCATCTGAAAGCCGGGCACAACAATAGCACCCGCTCCCCAGGGCTCTGTGACAATAGACACACACGTGCTTAGCACAGGTCAGACACCCGGTAGGCACAGCAATGTTAGCAGCCACACGACTGCTGCTTCCTTTCCAGGGGCAAAGTTCAAGTCATTCCTTCCCCCTTCCTCTCTTCCACCTGCGCCTAATATTGTCTTTCAGTCACTAAGTTGTGTCCGACTCTTTGCGACCCCATGGACTGCAGCTCACCAGGCTTCCCAGTCCTTCACTATCTCCCCGAGTTCTCTCAGACTCACATCCATCGAGTCGATGATGCCATCCAGCCATCTCATCCTCTGTCATCCCCTTCTCCTCCTGCCCTCAATCCCTCCTGGCATCAGAGTCTTTTCCAATGAGTCAACTCTTCGCATGAGGTGGCCAAAATACTGGAGTTTCGGCTTTAGCATCATTCCTTCCAAAGAAATCCCAGGGCTGATCTCCTTCTGAATGGACTGGCTGGATCTCCTTGCAGTCCAAGGGACTCTCAAGAATCTTCTCCAACACCACAGTTCAAAAGCATCAATTCTTCAGCACTCAGCCTTCTTCACAGTCCAACTCTCACATCCATACATGACCACAGGAAAAACCATAGCCTTGACTAGATGGACCTTTGTTGCCAAAGTAATGTCTCTGCTTTTGAATATGCTATCCAGGTTGGTCATAACTTTCCTTCCAAAGAGTAAGCGTCTTTTAATTTCATGGCTGCAGTCACCATCAGCAGTGATTTTGGAGCCCCAAAAAATAAAGTCTGACACTGTTTCCACTGTTTCCCCATCTATTTCCCATGAAGTGATGGGACCAGATGCCATGATCTTCGTTTTCTGAATGTTGAGCTTTAAGCCAACTTTTTCAGTCTCCACTTTCACTTTCGTCAAGAGGCTTTTTAGTTCCTCCTCACTTTCTGCCATAAGGGTGGTGTCATCTGCGTATCTGAGGTTATTGATATTTCTCCCCTCAATCTTGATTCCAGCTTGTCTTTCTTCCAGCCCAGCGTTTCTCATGATGTTCTCTGCACAGAAGTTAAATAAGCAGGGTGACAATATACAGCCTTGACGTATTCCTTTTCCTATTTGGAACCAGTCTGTTGTTCCATGTCCAGTTCTAAATAAAAGGTGGACAGTGGCAAAAGAAGGAGAGAGATGACGTTAAGTTCCCAGAACTTGTTTCAACCACTAAAGGTGCTCTCCATTGCTTTTGTCCCGTTGGGTTAGTCACACCTGCATTTTTCTTGAGGAGCCCCTTTCCCCACTCTCCATTTATGAAGCTGAGCAGGGCTGACTGCCTCTATAGGAGGAGGGGAACTGTGTCATCAGCATAATCCCATCCCACTAGCCATAACGATTGTTCAGGCTGTGTTCATGAGCTCTGCTAATCCAACTCAAGTGGATCCCTAAACTCCTTAAGGAGAAACTCTCCTTCACAGGCTGGGGATGAACCGGTGAAGGTACAAAGCTGGAGGAACCTGAAATTGTTTGGGGCCACCACGAGAAGCCTACTAGAATCAAGCCAATAATACTCAGTTAGAGCTAAGAGATGGAGAAAGGATCCCATTGCTACTACTTAAGAACCTGGATCCAGCCATAACTGAAGCCATTCATGACCCTATGAACTTTACACTTTCTCGAGCCAACTTTTTTTTTTTTAGTTAAACAAGTTTTATTTGGGTTTCTATCATTTGCAGTTGAAATAATCCTGAATAATAGGGAAGACTTAAATTACCTTTGGTTCAAGGCAAGGAAAACAAAACTAATTCAAAACCACAGATGCAGGGCTTCCAGGGCTGCTCAGTGGTAAAGAGTCTGCCTGCCAGTGCAGGGCACGCGGGTCCAACACCTGACTCGGGAATATCCCGCATGCCTCAGCGCAAATCAGCCTATACGCCACAACTATCAGGCCTGTGCTCTGCAGCCTGGGGGCTGTAACTACTGAATTCCTCACGTCCTAGAGCCCATGGTCCACGAGAGAAGCCCCCACAGTGAGAAGCCCACAGGCCACAACTAAAGACCAGACTTTGTTCTCTGAAACTAGAGAAAAGCCAGCACAGCAACGAAGACCCCGCACAGCCAAAAATAAAAATAAATAAAACATGAGCCTTTTTTAAATACCTGGGCGCAAAGCCTTCATTCCCAAAACAGCTGCCATTCTGAACGCCTACCGTGTGACAGGGTCAGACGGACCCTTCACATTCACTGCGACTCCTGAGCCATGAGAGCTTCTCCAATAAGCATTGTGGGCCTTCTTCTTCTAAGAAAGAAGAATAAAGCATCGAAATGCCCAATACCCAATTCCTTCTCTTGGTCTTTTAAAATGAATCTCGTGTCTCAGTTACCATTCTTTGTGTCAGGGGAAAGAAAAACACACACACTAGAGAACCTCCATATAAATCAATCTTTATTCCATTTCAAAGCCTGCAAGATTTTCCAGATATTCCAAAGGTCTCCTTTCCTGAGTGAAATACTACATTTATTTAATAAAGCAGGTAGGATTTACTATCTGGACACGGGTAAGCACTTTTTACTCTTCACAAGATAGATGACAGCTGCTGGCAGGCGCTTTTCCTCCCTCGCTTTTGCTTTTTTTCTCCTCTTTTGCTAGGACTGCACAACTTTACCTATCACAACTGAATTACCAGTCCGAGCCAAATAAAGATCATCCCTGTGGGGGTGCTGTGTAGGCTGTAGGCTTTCTTTTCTTTTAAAGACTTCAAAGATTTAGAAATTAATGTTATCACCTATGGTTTTAAACGATGCTGACATTGCTCTGGGGGAGCCGTAGATCCCCCCAACACACACACACACACACACACACACACACAATTAGAATAACAAAGTTTTACGCTGAATCTGCCAGAGAGTGTTGATGAGAAATAGCACAGAGGAAAGCAGTCCCGGCCTAAACAGCCAGAGAAAGACAAGGCCCAGCCAGCTTCTGCCCATTGGCTTCAGCCCGGGCTGGAGTCAGTGCTTTGAACAGAGTCCGCCTGTGGAGGAGGGGAAGAAGAGAGGTTTGTTTCCATCTGCTGCCAGCAGGGCAGAGGTGCCGTTCCCTCTCTCAACATCCTCACCCACAAATCGGGCAGGAGGCCAGTTTGTTCTTTGGCTGAAAAACCCCAATTAAAAATGTATGACTTCGGTCTTCCGGAGGAGGCGAAAGTCAGCGCTGGTTTGTGCAAACACTTGGAGCAGCGGTGGTGAACAGAGGCCTCTCATCACCTCACCTGCCAGCCGAGGTCCAGGAACAATGCCCAGTAATCCTGTGGAGATGCAGCAGGTCCAGAGGAAACTTCCAGGGCCCTCACCTATTCGTAGGGGTTCATCTGAGCCCAACTAGGGCTTCAGGAAAGGCCACTTCAGGAACTCCATAAAGCCTTTTCCAGCACAAAGGGCTGGTCTCGTCCCTTAGACGCACAGACGTATGCATACAAATACGTGTGCACCCACGTGGGCACGCCTGGCCTTGATGGTATTTTACTCAGCCACACGTGTCTGCCTCAGCTCATGACTCATCAGTCAGCCTGGGGACGTTTCCTCACCTCCTTTAGTCTGTTGACACTTCTGTTAACCCTGAGCAGCGGACTTCCCTGCTGGTCCTGTGGTTGAGACAGCCTGTCAAGACAGGGGATGCATTTCTGATCCCTGGTCCGGAGTTAAAATCCCATGTGCCAAGTGGCCGAAATACCAAAATATAAAACAGAAGTGATATTAACAATGTCAGTAGACTTTAAAAAGGTTCACATTAAAACAAAAAGAAAGAAACTTATAAATCTTTTTTTAAAAAGCAGCAACGATATTGATCTTCTCTGTCTCTGCATCCTCAGCACACAGGGAGTTGGTGAAAAATGTTAAATTTGTTTGAGAAAGGTAAGTGAAAAGACAGGAGGCAAGACACTCTGTTTCCCCTATTCCATCTTAGGAGCTTCCACATGGCTCCAAAGCTTCCCTCTCATTCTTCTCTCTACATCTCCCAGAGGATTCCTTTTCCACAAAGCATTGGTGAACCTTCCCCATGGTTTTCTAAAGCAAAGAGAGACGCTTAATGGCTCCTCTCGCCTTCTCCACCACACAGCGCCTCTTCAGGTGGTTTTCCCTGCCAGCAAGCAGCTCCACTCCCTCCCTGCACTGTGTTACCCTAAACAATTCGACTCTGCACCCACACATGTCCTTTGCTGCTGCTGCTAAGTTGCCTCAGTCATGTCCGACTCTGTACAACCCCATAGATGGCAGCCCATCAGGCTCCTCCGTCCCTGGGATTCTCCAGGCAAGAATACTGGAGTGGGTTGCCATTTCCTTCTCCAATGCATGAAAGTGAAAAGTGAAAGTGAATTCACTCAGTCGTTTCCAACTCTTAGCGACCCCATGGACTGCAGCCTACCAGGCTCCTCCATCCATGGGATTTTCCAGGCAAGAGTGGGGTGTCATTGCCTTCTCCGACACATGTCCTCCAGCCTTGATAAAAACCAAAGTCACCCACAGAAGCAAGGACCCAAAAGGGAGTTCATGAGCCACGGGTGCCTGGAGTTTAATCACCAGTGCTAATGGCTGATCAAAGTATTTCTTTCAAACATTCCAAGTTCTGTCACTGAGTAAGGTTCTGGTAAATTAAATGACGTTATCAGTTGGAAACTTCTAAGTTTTAATGTTCAAACTCAGCATCCCCAAAGAGTGACGATGCCTTTGTTGCCCTGGAGTCTCAGACCTGGTTAACCCTTAAGACCATTTTTTGCTTTGGGCTGTGCAGGGTCTTAGCTACAGTGGGTGGGACCTAGTTCCCTAGCAGGTTCAAACCTGGGTCCCCAGCATCAGAAGTGTGGAGGCTTAGCTGCCGGGCCAGCAGGGAGTGTCCTTGAGGACCACTGTTATTATGCCAGTTACCACTGTGAATTCATCAGAATTCTTTTTCAATGGTTCGCCTTGAATGTTGACAGTTTCCTAAAATCTGTTATTATTTTTTCGTGAATCAATTTTTAAATTTATTAACATCCTCCAATAATCTCCACCTACTAGTATTCTCCTGTGTAGCCCATTCATTGAGGACAGGCTGGATCTCAGGATCTTGTTCTTAATTAGTTGTTGTTTCATCGCTAAGTCACATCTGACTCTTGCTCCACCCTATGGACTGTGGCTTCTCTGTCCACCCTATGGCCTGTGGCCTTCCAGGCTTCTCTGTCCACCCTACGGACTGTGGCCTGCCAGGCTTCTCTGTCCATGGGTTTTCCCAGGCTAGTATACTGGAGAGGGTTGCCATTTCCTTCTCCAGGGGATCTTCCTGACCCAGAGATTGAACTCGAGTCTCCTGCATTGGCAGGCAGATTCTTTAATAACACTGAGCCCCCAGGGAAGCCCTCTTAATAAGTAGAATGTGGCAAAAAAAAAGATGGGATGTCATTTCAGGCGTAAAAACCTGTGACTCTCATCATGCCAGCCTGTGTCTCCACTGCCATCTCAGCAGCTTCATGAAGCAAGCTGCCTTGTTGGCAAGGCCTTTCCCTCAAGGAAATGAATCCTTCCAACCACCTAAGTGGGCTTCAAAGTGGGTTCTTCTCCAGTGTAGCCTTCATATGAGACATCAGACTCAGCTGACACCTCGATTGTCTCCTTGAGAGACTCTGGGCTGGAGACCCCAAGCTAGGCTGTGCTCAGATTCCTAATCATCTGCTTGTGTTGGGACCTTGGACTTCCCTGGTGGTTGACCAGTTGAGACGTAGCCTTCCAAGGCAGGAGGTGCTGGCTGGATCCCTAGGTGGCTGGATGGGGAGAGATAAAGATCCCACCTGCTTTGCAGCCATGAAAACAAGACATGAAGCAGAAGCAGTATTGTAACAAATCTAATAGAGACTTAAAAAATGGTCCATGTGAAAAAAAATCTTTTAAAAAATGTGTTATTTTAAGCCACTAAGTTTGGGGCAATTTGTTACATGCCAACAGTGACTGATACACCTAGAAACCAAGATCCCTGTGAAGCGTTCATCTTCTGGGTTGGTTGGTGTGTGGCCTAATGGGAGGTGCTGAGCGATTCTGAACAGACACATGGAAGCTGAACTGCACAAAATGAATCACCGATTACCACTCACCAGGCCTGCTATCTTACTGAAGTCTAAGAAAACTCCAGGAAACCAGGATCAATAGTCTCTGAATTCTCTGTTTGTGAAGACCTTACGTACACCTTCACTTCTCTGGATTTTGTTTAAGCCCCTAGCCTTTCCTAGCTAGCATGCTACAGCCACATGCTGGCCGCTGCCTCTTTGGCTGGGGTAAGCCCCCGGGAGGGGGCATGGGTGTCTCATTCCCTGAGGGGTCTGCCTGCCTGGATTTCTCCTCTACTTATTACCATTAAATGGGAGCCTTCATCTCCCCAAAGTCTACACGATTGAGGGGTTGCATCTTGTGGGAAAATCCCACTTTGGAAATTGATTGATCCATGGCTCTATTTACCAGCTCTGGGAAGTCACACAAAACTATGCACTAGATAGTTGGGTTTCTAATCGTGGGAGCAGAGCTCTGCCCTAGCTCTCCCAATACCAATGTGGTGGACACAGAAACGCCTGCCAAAAGCATGTGGCTGCACAGAGGCAGTGGCCCCAGACTCTAGCTGCAGTGCCTCCAGGGTCTCCCTGCCTGGTGGAGGCCATGCCCTTCCCCGGAGCTGGGCACAGTGGGGTGGGTGTGCAGACGCCCGTTCAGTGCTGGACACTCTGTTAGTAACATTAGCTCCTCCCTGGGGTAAACTGAGCTCTGCTGCCCTGCAACTCTGTCCTTTCCTTCTGCCCTTCCTGCTTCCTCTCCCTTCCTTCCCACATGTTGGTCTCTCATAAATACTTTACACCTCAGATTGTCCCAGCATCTGCTTCCTGGGGAACCCAACTTGTGATGTCACCATTAAGGAGGCCCTGCTTAAAATGCGACTCCTAGGACAGTGTGCAAAAATGCCTAAAACCGCGTTTACTTCCATTACTATTTCCACGCATGTGCTTCTCTCTCCAGTCTTGTGGCTCTTCATCTCCTCCTCAAGATGCTGGCATCCATCAGAACAGGGACTATTCCTCTTTTTTTTTTTGCTTGTTTTCCTTTTTTTTGGTTGCAGCACGTGGCTTTCAGGATCCTAGTTCCCCAACCAGGGGTTGAAGTCGGGCCCTCTGCAGTGAGAGCGTGGAGCCCTAGGCACTGGACTGCCAGGGAATCCCCTCCTCTGATTTGTTACACAAAGCACAGTCCAAGAATCAGTCACATCAGAGCCAGCTAGCAGACCACAGTAGTGAGGCGGAATCTCAGGCCCCACCCTGGACTGACTGGGCAGGCATCTGAACCCTAACAAGACCACATCAAGCTAAGAAGCAGGGCTCTGCTGCTTGGTGTCTGCCTTCAGCCTTCGTACATGCCTGAGCCTAGCGAAAGCGTGGAGACCCAGACTTGCCGACTGAGCCTGCATGTGATGTCAGATGAAAACGCTCAAGGAAGAGAACGGGGCCTATTAATTAGAAAGTGGGAGTTTTTCATTTCTGGGAAAAGGGATGATACTCAGAGAACATGGCAGCACTGGCGGTGTCTCGTCCAGCCACCGCTTTCCTGCCCCACCCCACTGAGCTTAGCTGCTTAGTTGTGTCCGACTCTTTGCACCCCCCTGGGCTGTAGCCCACCAGACTCCTCTGTCCATGGGATTCTCCAGGCAACAATACTGGAGTGGGCTGCCATCCCTCCAATCAGACAGGCCTTGTCATGTCCATCCACCTCTCATAGGCCCTTTAAACGTCCAGCACATGAAAAGCAAGCTCATTAAAGAACTCTGAGAAGATGATACTCAAAATCAGTGAAAGTAGTGAAAGTAACATTCACTCAGTCGTGTCCAGCTCTTTGCTACCCCATGGACTGTAGCCCACCAGGCTCCTCTGTCCATGGGCTTCTCCAGGCAAGAACACTGGAGTGGGCTGCCATTCCCTTCTCCAGGGGATCTTCCCAACCCAGGGATCAAACCCAGGTCTCCCACATTGCAGGCAGATTCTTTACTGTCTGAGTCACCAGAGGGCTGGCCAGAGAAGGCAACAGTATGGGATGTGACCAAATGGCCTCTCAGCCTCGTTAAGGGTGCTGCAGGCGTTCATCACTTAGACACAGACGGAGACACAGACGTGCAAGGAGCCTCGGGTCAGCCTTCAAAGAGAGATTTTAATGAACTGGCCACACTTCATCATTTTGATAATCACGGAAATTAGAGGCAGAAATGAGAGGCCTGGCAGGCCGTCCAGTTCATCAGTGTCCTGCACTGCACGGGTCCCTGGTGGGTATATTTTGGAGGGTTTCATGACATTTCTGGCTGAAATGATTCTCGTTCCTAGAGAAAATCAGGGGTCAGTTCATACTTGCTCCTTTGCTTCTCTTGTCTAAAAGGTCATCGTCCAAATTCTGCTCTTTTCATTGGCAGCTGCTTCTTGCAAACAGAAGTGAAGTGTTAGCACTAAGGTGCCATAATCTATTTTATTCTATTTAAGCAATGTTTCATCAGGATAGTCTGGAGAATGCAACAGCAACAACAAAATATGAATCTTGAAACTTATCAGATGTTTATTTTGTGTTCACGCTACATGCCCAGCACAGGTCAGCAGGGAGACTTGTTCATCATGACTGAGATCTTATTACCAATGAAGATATTTCCGTCTGTTCTTCTACATTCACCACAGGAAGAGCTGAGAAGAAAGTAGATTGCACATGAGCTTTGGGAGTGTCTTCATGGAAGTGACACACATCACCTCTACTCTTGTTTTGCTGGCATGTTGTTTGACCACAGACTCACCATGTGGCCCACTCAAGTGCCTGGAAGGGAGAAGAACCAGAAATATTTGGGGGCAGCAAGAATGACTGCCACAAGAAGGAAATCTACTACAAGTGCTCAATGGTCAGCCTCAATCTCTATGGCCATGTGACGGAAAGAACAAGATTCTGTGGAGTTTGGCAAATGGCTTTCATGTACGTCAGTCATATTTATCGAGTCCCGAGTTGCAGTGACAAGACTCACTCAATGATAATAGCTATGTTTAAAAAAATAAAGGCAAAAAAACATGTAAGTCAGTAGATAAACAAACCATGCAATGAAAATGTTATGAAGCAACAACTTAAACACCCACTAATGGAGGAATGGATAAAAAATATGCGGCATATATCTATATATATATACTCACACACACACAAATGCATGGAGTACTCCTCGCCATAAGAAGGAACAAAACTGGGTCATTTGTAGTGATGTGGATGGACCCACAGTCTGTCGTACAGAGTGAAGTCAGAAAGAAAAAAAAAAAAATTGTCTATTAACACACTCACTCACAGAATCTAGGAAGACGGCACTGTTGAACCTATTTGCAGGGCAGGAACCAAGACTCAGGTGCAGAGAAGGACATGTGGATGGAGGGCAGGGAGGGAGGGTGGTGTGAACTGGGAGATTAGGACTGACATCTACAAGGCCATGTGCCAAACAGATTCGCTAGTGGGAAGCTGCTATGTACACGGGGAGCTCAGCTCAGTGCTCTGTGAAGACGTGGAGGGGTGGGGTGAGGGTACGGGACGGGGAAGGGGGCTCAAGAGAGAGCGGAGACACACACAGCTAACTCACTTCATTGTACAGTAGAAACCAACACAAGACTGTAAAGCAATTATGGAAAAGAAGCTGCCTGCCATGCAGCAAACCTAGCTCCCAGATCTTGGCTCCTATGTACCGAAATCCACAGAGAGATTCAGAGAAAGGGCTGCTTCCTGTGCTGGGGAAGAAAAAGTACAACAGCCTGGAACATCTTTTTGTGTAAGAATGTGCTTGAAAAATGATAGAAACATGTTTTCAAAAAACTGAAGCCAAACTGAGAGGGCTCCCTTAGACCACACATGTGTATGCTAAGTCATGTCCAACTCTTTGCAACCCCTTGGACTGTAGCCCTCCAGGCTGCCCTGTCCATGGGATTCTCCAGGCAAGAATACTGAGTGGGTGGCCATTTACTGCTCCAGGGGATCATCTCAACCCAGAGATTGAACCCATGTCTCTTGAGTCTCCAGCACTGCAGACGGATTCTTTACCAACCGCACCACCTCACTAAGGACAATTTGAGTATTTAAATAAATAATGACAGTGATGGATTATAATCCAATGAATGAAGTAGGAAACCAGGAGTCCACACAGGCAGGCAGGCAAATAGTCCAGTGATAAATGGGATATTTACACAGTCTCAAAACTCCTCCCTATGAAATATCTCTTAATTCCAATGAGGAGAAGAGTAAATACAGAGGACAAGACTGGTAGACCCCAGCATAATCTAACAATCAGAGGGAACATTACCAGTGATGGGTTAGGGTTAAATTTCAAGGCAGCTTCACTTCTGGAATATCCCTGGTGAAGATGCTCAACCTGGATCCGATCAGGGGGAGACATCAGACAAACCCAAAGTGAGGGACATGGCACAAACTGCAACACCGCCCTGTCATCCTCAGAAGAGTGTGCAGGTCACAGGGGTCGGTCACAGACTGAGGCCACATCCTGAGCTAAAGGCGTCTGAAGGGGGGGAAAGCAAAAAGCAACATATGACTTTGACCTGGAAGCTTTCACTATAAAAGACATTGTTGGGCCAACCGGTGCAACTTGCATAGGATCTGAGAATTATAAATGGGATTCCCAGGTGGCAAAAGTGGTAAAGAACCTGCCTGCCAATGCAGGAGACATAAGAGACGTGGATTTGATCCCTGGGTTGGGAAGATCCCCTGGAGGAGGGAATGGCAACCCTCTCTAGTATGGGTTGGAGAATTCCAAAGACAGAGGAGCCTGGTGGGCTACAGTCCATGGGGCTGAAAACAGCTGAACACGACTAAAGCAACTTAGCACCAAACATATGGTTGTATGATAATTATGTAGAATTGCTTCGTTTGTAAGAAATACATACCATAGTAGCTGGGGAGTGAGCGGACACAGTTATCCTCAAATGGTTCCAGAAAAAAGACTTCAGTCCTGTATGTGTCAATATTACATGTTTTTATTGTCTCAAAATGACCCCCAAAATGCAAAGTTACACTAAAAGGAATGAAAATACATTAATACATTAAGAACAAGAAAGTTACAGACCTGAGTGGTTGGACTCCAATTTTTAAAGTTTATTTTTATTGCATTTTTAACATTGGTCTCTAATGTTACGTAAGTGTCACATGTACGTTATATTCTTATGTCTGTGTCCTGCAGCAAGTCCACCACCCAAAATTCCGTCTCCATTATCATGGAGTGGACCCCCTTTATCCGTTTCACATGCCTCCATTCCTACGTCCACTCTTCCCTCTCCAGGTGGCACTAGTGGGAAGGAATCCGCCTGTCAACAGAGGAGACACAGGTTGGATCCCTGGGCCAGGATGATCCCCTGGAGAAGGAAATGGCACCCACTCCAGTGTTCCTGCCTAGAAAATCCCATGGATGGAGGAACCAGATGGGCTACAGTCCATGGGGTCGCAAAGAGTTGGACACGACTGAACAGCTGAGCATGAACACACACACCCCTTCCTCTTTGGTAACCAGCACTCTGCTCTCTTTACCTCCCCATCTTTTTTTATTATTAATATTTACTTATTTAAAAAGGTCTGGCCACATCCAGTCTTGGTCGGGAGCATGCAGGCTCTTCTGCTGGGCTTGTAGACTTCCTTCCAGCTGGGACGCAAGGGCTTAGTTGCCCTGCAGCATGTGAGATCTTGCTCCCCAGGCAGGGGTTGAACTGGTGTCCCCTGTGTTGGAAGGCAGATTCAAAATCACTGGATCACCAGGGAAGTGCCTACCCATTTGTTTTTGAATGGTTCTGTATGTTCATTTGTTCATTCATTTTTTATATTTCGTATATGAGTGTAGTCATACAGTATTTAGAAGTTATTTGCAAATCACATATCTGATAAGGGGTTGGTTAATGTCCAAAATCACTATGAACAAAGCTAGTGGAGGTGATGGAATTCAAGTTGAGCTATTCCAAATCCTGAAAGATGATGCTGTGAAAGTATGCCAGCAAATTTGGAAAACTCAGCAGTGGCCAAAGGACTGGAAAAGGTCAGTTTTCATTCCAATCCCAAAGAAAGGCAATGCCAAAGAATGCTCAAACTACCCCACAATTGCACTCATCTCACACACTGGTAAACTAATGCTCAAAATTCTCCAAGCTAGGCTTTAGCAATATGTGAACCGTGAACTTCCTGATGTTCAAGCTGGTTTTTGAAAAGGCAGAGGAACCAGAGATCCAATTGCCAACATCCGCTGGATCATGGAAAAAGCAAGAGAGTTCCAGAAAAACATCTAGTTCTGCTTTATTGACTATGCCAAAGCCTTTGACTGTGTGGATCACAATAAACTGTGGAAAATTCTGAAAGAGATGGGAGTACCAGACCACCTGATATGCCTCTTGAGAAATTTGTATGTAGGTCGGGAAGCAACAGTTAGAACTGGACATGGAACAACAGACTGGTTCCAAATAGGAAAAGGAATACGTCAAGGTTGTATATTGTCACCCTGCTTATTTAACTTCTATGCAGAGTACATCATGAGAAATGCTGGGCTGGAAGAAGAACAAGCTGGAATTAAGATTGCTGAGAGAAATATTAATAACCTTAGATATTCAGATGACACCACCCTTATGGCAGAAAGTGAAGAGGAACTAAAAAGCCTCTTTGATGAAAGTGAAAGAGGAGAGTGAAAAAGTTGGCTTAACTCTCAGCAGTCAGAAAAGGAAGATCATGGCATCTGGTCCCATCACTTCGGGAAACAGTGGAAACAGTGTCAGACTTTATTTTGGGGGCTCCAAAATCACTACAGATGGTGACTGCAGCCATGAAATTAAAAGACGCTTACTCCTTGGAAGAAAAGTTATGACCAACCTAGATAGCATATTAAAAAGCAGAGATACTACTTTGCCAACAAAGGTCCATCTAGTCAAGGCTATGGTTTTTCCAGTGGTCATGTATGGATGTGAGTTGGACTGTGAAGAAAGCTGAGTGCAGAAGAATTGATGCTTTTGAACTGTGGTGTTGGAGAAGACTCTTGAGAGTCCCTTGGACTGCAAGGAGATCCAACCAGTCCATTCTGAAGGAGATCAGCCCTGGGATCTCTTTGGAAGGAATGATGCTAAAGCTGAAACTCCAGTACTTTGGCCACCTCATGTGAAGAGTTGACTCACTGGAGAAGACTCTGATGCTGGGAAGGATTGGGGGCAGGAGGAGAAGGGGATGACAGAGGATGAGATGGCTGGATGGCATCACGGACTCAATGGACATGAGTTTGAGTGAACTCCAGAAGTTGGTGATAGACAGGGAGGCTTGGTGTGCTGCAATTCATGGGGTCGCAAAGAGCTGGACACGACCTAGCGACTGAACTGAACTAAATGTCCAAAATACATAAAGAACTTGTACACCTCAACAATAACAACAGCAAAAACAAACAACCCAATGAAGAACTGGAAAGAGGAGATGAAGATATTTTTCCCAAAGAAGAAAATGACCAATTTTGTTTTTTTTTTTAAAAAAAGGAATGCAGCATAAATCAACTATTTGTTATTGTTCTGTCATTAAGTTATGTCCGACTTTTTGCAACCCCATGGACTGCAGCATACCAGACTTCCCTGTCCTACTATACTTCAATTTAAAATAAAATTATAAAAAATGCAAGCACACACACAAGTCTACAATATTGATGGTGACCATCTCCAGGTGGAAAGATTGAGTCTTGAATTTTTGTTGCTATTGTTTCTTCAAATCATCTGAAATTCACTACCAGGAGAACGTATTCCTTTTGTGCTGAGGAAGTGTTGGAAAAAAGAGTTGATTGGCTTGACCGTTCCCAGTGCTCTTTTGGGTTCTCCCAGTATCTTGATTCTTCAGCCCCAGCTTTGCAGAGCTCAAGGCTTCACACAGGCAGCAAAGTAGGACACAGCAACCAAGAGACAGCGGGACTCCGCAAGCCCAGAGGTTTGTATAATCTTGTCTGTTGCACAGACCCTCTCTCCAGAATTTCACCAGGAGAAGCCCCTTTGACGCTCATCTGCACAACCAGCGGTGCTGTATACTGCTGGCATCAATCACTGGTTTCCCAGGACAACCCTCTTGGTGACTCGCAGAGCAATTTAAGACCTGCACATATTCAACTCGGGTCTCCAGTGCATGGGAAGTCAGGAGGGGTGCTCCCTCCGTCCATTCATTCTGTTCCCCAGGGCTGAAGCCGGGACTGTTAACAAGCTGCCCTCTCTCCCCTCACTGGAGGGGCGCTGGGGAGAGAGGCGTCCGGCTGCTCCCCCAAAGCTGCAGAATGAAGCTTCCCTCCCCAGTCAGCACCATGCAGCCTCCACTGACAGCACTGTGACGAGATTTAATGAGTCCTATCGAATCTGGGGCAGATATTTTCATGAATTTTAAACAGAAAGATGGGTTAAAGTCAACTTCTTGTTTGGGACTGAATGATGAAAATATTTGAAAAGTCACTTCAGAGCATCTCTAATATCTAGCTGATTATTGCAGTCACCTGGGGAACCTGAAAAATAAGACAGATTTCTCGGCTCTAAAGCCCATCACATGGGCTTTATTGGGCCCATCACCAAATAAGTCAGAGATGCTAGAGGCATTGGCAGGGAGAGTGAAATGACCCTTCTTTTTTCACCCTACACACAGCATCTTTTGCAATTTTTTTAAGCAAATATGCATTCACTTGGTAATTCAGAAAACACAAGGAAGAAAAAATAAACCATCATGAAAATTATTCCAACAGGTTTGCCTATTCAGGTGGGGAATTTAAAGAGCAATCTCACACTCTGAAACTCATCTTTTTGGCTGCCTTGAAAAGACAGTGGACAATGCAAGGTTAGTAATTCCTCATTTTAGTATCAGGAACAATCTTCTTCACGTGAGCAAGGCACTTTATTGTTTACAATGGCTCAAGTCGTAAAGAATCTGTCTATAATGCAGGAGACATACGAGATGCAAGTTCCATCCCTAGGTAGAGAAGATCCCCTGGAGGAGGAAATGGCAACCCACTGCAGTATTCTTGCCTGGGAAATCCCAGGGACAGAGGAGCCTGATGGGCTACAGTCCATGGGATCACAAAGATTCAGACATGACTAAGCATGTGATGAATGGTGCATTTTTATTTAAATAATAATGCTCAACAGGTAGTACAGAAACAACTAGCATCAGAATTCCCAGTGATACTGATCAAAAATCCAGATTTCCTGGGCCCCACCTCCAGGCTTATGGAACCAGAAATTCTGGGGATGGGGCAGTATTAGAACATTTTAAACATGCACCCCAAGAGATTCTTGTGCAGAAGGAAATTCAAGAACAAGTGGAGAGCATACTGACCCTTCACAGGCAAGGCAAACAGGACCACTTACTTGCCCAAGGTCACATGGGGTGAACTGAGAGATCCTTCACACTTCCCCACTTTCCAAGAACCTGCAAAACGACAGGGTGGCACAACTGCCCATGCATTTGCTGGAATCACGTCCTGTAAAGTTTCCCTAGCTCACCCATAAGCTTCTTCCAAGTGACAGAGACTAACCATCTGATGAGGAAGACAAACGATAAGGAAGCTCTTTTCCCCCAACACAGCATGAGCCAGATTCTTCCAGAAATTGCACTCCCCTTGGACTATGAGGAAGTCTTTTCAGATGTACCACGGGGAATGTTTTCTGGACGTAGGTTCTCCATGGTGACTAAACCTCTCATGAGGTCAGTTATGAGAGTCCAGACTCAACAGGAAGATGAGATGCACATGCACTTGGCTGAAAGCATGGCGGCAAGTCTCACAGCTGAGGAATGGGGCAGGTGAGCAGAAACACAGGCGCTCAGTCCCCTGAACTGTGGCCGGGACCACCTGCACCAGGCACGCGGCTGCCCAGGTGCTCAAGCGCCAGGGCAGCGGATGAATATTTGGACAAAGTAAAATGCTCCAGCTTCCCTCTCCCAATTACACTCCAATTAAAAATAAATAAAAAGAAAAGAAATCACCTGTCAACTTGCAGGATCTCAGCCACCACCGACTTGAAGCTGTGACCGAGGCGGCTCTCCCCACCCACAGTTTATCAGACCTCAGAACTACTGTCCTGACCCGCGGAGGGAGACATTTTCCACCAGCCAGCCCAAATTGGGCGTGGGGGTGGGGTCCTAGAGGCAGAAACACAGTGGAGCTATAGATTTTTGAAGAGGAGTTGTCCTCGAAAACCTACATGTCTAGATTCATAGCTATCCTGCTAAGCTTTTCAGGAAGCTGTGTGCTAGTTCACAAGAAACGGGCTGGCGCTCATGGAGAATGTTTCCTTCACCTTCCAACTCTAGGGTCACTGGGGACTTTTCACAAACTGGATCGGACCAGACACCTGAGCTCCGAACAGGTGAGCTGTGAAGGGCGCTGAATCACCTGACACTGACCCACAGGCACACAGGCCCCAGGCCCCGACTTCCCATAAAAGCAAAGACAGTCTTTATTTGGGGGGGCATTTATTTTAAAAACTTATTTTACATGGAGCATAACAGAATAACAGTGTTGTGACAGTTTCAGGTACACAGCAGAGTGATACACGTGTATCCCCCGCCCCCAAACCCCCCGCTCAGGCCGTAACTCGGAGAAGAGTTTCCTGTGCTATACAGTAGGGCCTTGTTGGCTATCCATCTTAAACACAGCAGTTACATTCACATTTTGAGGGAAAATAGAGTTTGGAGGAATTGCTGCTACTGTAATAAATAATTACAAAAATCAGTTTATCATTAAACCACTTAAATCTCTTTATAACAAGATATCTAAGCCTCAACAGATGACCTGCTTATTTTAACCAAAATAAAGTTCCAAAAGAAACACAAATCTTTTCTATGTCGTTCCTTAAAACAAACAGCTTAAAATATTTACTTTTGGGGCAAAAAGAAAGTTTAGGAATGTCTCCTCTTTGTGATGACTTTGTTGGTGTTCAGCTGCGTCCAGCTCCTTGCCCTCCTATGGACTGCAGCACGCCAGGCCTCCGTCCTTTGCTGTCTCCCAGAGTTTGCTCAAATTCTGTCCATGGAGTTGGTGATGCTACCTAGCCATCCCATCCTCTGCCACCCACTTCTTTTGCCTTCAGTCTTTCCCAGCATTGGGACAAAATATTCTTTAGAAATAAGAAATGACAGAGAGGATTTAGGAAAGGAAGTCTCTCTCTTCTACCATTAACCTGTAAGGTACTTTTTTGCAAAGTAGGCAAAGGAATTTTGTTTTTAAATCTTGTGTTTTTTTTTGTTGTTGATATCTATTTTTATTCTCATTTTTTAAAAAATCAAACAAAAATTTTAAATTGGACTACAGTTGATTTACAATGTTGTGTTAGGCTCAGGTATGTGGCAGAGTGATTCAGCTCTACACATACATGAACCTATTCTTTTTCAGATTCTTAACCCTAACCCTTATAAGTTAACACAAAATACTGAATATAGTTCCTTGTGCTATACATTCAGCCTTTGTTGGTTTTCTGTTTTATACATAGCATTGTATTATGTTAATTCCAAGCTCCTAATTTATTTCTGCCCATATCTATTTTTAAAGGAAAGGGGATTCTTTTTTAACCAAAGATACCTCCATCAGAAGGTTGTCATAATACACTTGTTAGAATATGACAGTTTACTGTCTTCTGCTAGAAAATTATGGAAATATAAAAGTAATTCTATGATGTCTATGACAGATGTGGCACACCCCTGGAATAGTGCAGTGTTCAACACCCATAACTGTACATGGGCAGCCCTGAATCATTCTTCATGATTTTAACAGTACTTGACCTCGAAAGAATACTATAGTGAAAGCAATGAGGAGGTCATGTACAGCAGGTTGCTGTTTCAAAGCTCTTAGATTGCTAGGCTCAGCAAACACTAACCCCACACTCTGCTTTTCAGACTGTAGGATTTCCACCCAGAGAGTAAAGCAGCATTCACAAAGAAGTCTGCAACTTGTAGCAATGATGAAGGGCAGATTCAGAATTTATAGTATTTGAGTCATGCAGCAGGTACACAAGAAGGTGTGACTGTTTTTTCAATAGAAAATGGATGTGCCCAAACCCCAAGAGAAGGCTGCTGCCTTATTTCCTAACAAACGTGGCCTTTCTCAGAAAATCATGGATGACTTTTGTGATTCTCCCCAATGTCAACACGTGGCATTGTGCCAATTTCTAGTAGTAAGGGAGGATCTGATATTTTTTCATTTTTAAAAAACAGTTCAATCAAAGAAAAGGCAATTTTGCAAACTAGGACTTTTTAATGGCTCTAACAGATTCCAGTGGTCATGTATGGATGTGCGAGTTGGACTGTGAAGAAAGCTGAGCGCCGAAGAATTGATGCTTTTGAACTGTGGTGTTGGAGAAGACTCTTGAGAGTCCCTTGGACTGCAAGGAGATCCAACCAGTCCATTCTGAAGGAGATCAGCCCTGGGATTTCTTTGGAAGGAATGATGCTAAAGCTGAAACTCCAGTACTTTGGCCACCTCATGTGAAGAGTTGACTCATTGGAAAAGACTCCGATGCTGGGAGGGATTGGGGGCAAGAGGAGAAGGGGACGACAGAGGATGAGATGGCTGGATGGCATCACTGACTCGATGGATCTGAGTCTGAGTGAACTCCGGGAGTTGGTGATGGACAGGGAGGCCTGGCGTGCTGCAATTCATGGGGTCGCAAAGAGTCGGACATGACTGAGCAACTCAACTGAACAGATTCCATAACCTGAAGCTCCAATACTTTTGCCACCTGATGCGAAGAGTCAACTCACTGGAAAAGACCCTGGTACTGGGAAAGATTGAGGGCAGGAGGAGAAGGGGGCAACAGAGGATGAGATGTTTGGATGGCATCACCAACTCAATGGACATGAGTTTGAGCAAGCTCCGGGAGATGGTGAAGGACAGGGAGGCCTGGCATGCTGCAGTTCATGGGGTCGCAAAGAGTCGGACACGACAGAGCAACTGAACAGCAAACGGATCCCACAGTCCCCTTTACGGATGCTCATAAAATACTGTCTCATCTTCTCACAAGTGGGTGAAAGGACAAAGTCCCAGCTTGCCAGAGATGAGTCCCAGAGCTTCTGAAGTTGCTCCTAAAGGCCGAAGCCCCCGGGGCCTCCGGTTCTGAGGCTGACTCCTTGGGCAGAGGGAGCTGGATGTGATTTCCTTCTAAGTCTGGACACAGTGCCCATGAATTACTGAAATGCGGGCTTCTCCTCTCCCCAGAGAGAGGGCCCCAGACTATTCCAGCAGCATTTCTCTCCCAATCAAGCTAACGGAGAAACAGAAGGGCCGAACCCAGTGCACGTTCTGACGCCGCCCGTGGTTCAAAAGTCACGCTGATGTAAAGGGTCTGGGATCTTCACAACAGAATCCTTTTACCTGCAGAAAACTAGCCTCGACACCAGAGAGAGAGGAGAAAAAACACACTTGAACAGAAACCAGGATCGATTTCCCTCCTTCCTACTTGATTGTCATGTCAGATAACAAAGAGATTCTACCATTTGCTTTTTCTTGGGTTTGGGTTGAGTTTGTTTTTATCCTTGTGCATTACTTCTCTGACCGAATGCTTCTTACGCCTGGAGTTGCTGTTTCTTTTACTGTGGCTGGGGTGGGGTGAGAGAAAAAACATGATACCTTTTCACTGCAGTGTTAAAAAACGCTCACACTCAAAGTGAAAGCCAAGCTATTTTTAAATGAAACACTCATGACCGCATGTGTTTCTAAATAGCGAAGGTACTGGGAAGAAAAGAGCCGTACACAACTCACAAAGGAAGCTGGGTCCGTTCGCGTAAACTTAGAACAGGATCAAAGCCCTCTGACCCCAGCCCGAGAGCAGAATCACGCAAGCTGGCTATTGCTGTTGGAAACAGGATAACTGTCCAGTCAGAACCACGGGCTGCTGAGCACAAAATGAGGGAAACTTTGTCATATCACTCGGCGCCTGAAGGTACCTCCTGACCTGAGGATTTAGTGGAGATGCAGTCCTTAAATTCCGTGGCCAAAGGTAACAGCCATCTTTCCTATGTGGTAACACCCTATCCCGGATGATAAAGCCATATCCTTGCCAGCAGATGGCCATTTCCACACACAGACACCAGAACCCGTTTCGAGCTTGATGAGCGGCAGCCTCGCTGAACGCACGGGTCAGTGGACTCCCCTGACTTCCAGAAATGGGCGGCAGGCCTGCTCTTGCTTGCATCATTCCCTTCCCTCTGGAAGGCTAGGAAAGGAACCCACTCAACAGACAGATCATTTCAAGCCATGTTTTCCTCTTGTCCTGAAGGAAAAGGAAGGACTGCAAAAACAGCGGCCACCTGCATTCATCACCCTGCATTTTCCTCCCCGTGTTGATCATACCCGACGTCCAAGCGGAAACATGAGACACAGCAAACGAAAGCAGGGAAAAACAACCACCACTAAGCAGAGAGACACCGCCCTCAGCTCTCAGGCCCGACAGTTGCTTGTCAGAGTCCCTCATCCTCCCAGGGACTAGCAGACCGAAACCCTCGGAGGTTTCCTCAAAAACCCCAGCCCCTGGAAAGTCAGAGGGTCAAAATCTATGTTCTCAAGGTAACCCTGTGGAAAATAAAGACTTCCTTAGCTCAGTGCCTATGATGATACATTTCCTCCATTAAATACATATCAACAATTGGACCAAAAAATTGTTGAGAAAGCCTTCGGCCCTTGGATGAATTTTAAACATATTTTCCAGCCTCCTGGAAATTGCTCACATCTTAGATCCCTCTGAATACATTCCCCCATTCTCTTTCTCTCTCTCTCTCTCTCTCACACACACACACACACACACACACACTTTGTTAAGCTGAACACTGTCTTCTGAAGCCAAATGCCAAGTGCCCTTAGACACAGGGCCTACAATCGCAGGAGAAGGGTCGCTTCAGCCATAAAGAAAAGCAAGCTGTGCCTACATCTTTATTTCAGGAGGAACGCGGACGAAATGAGGCCTGTCACGAGGCTTTTCTTTCCCCACAAGGCGCCGCCTTCGTGCTGACTCACCTCCGTCTCAGGCCGGGTCTCCCCCGCTCCTCGAGGTGTGGTCCTCCGGCAGCCCTTCCACGGCCTTCACAGCGCGCGGAGCCCCGCCTTAGAACAGGGAGGATCGTAAAAGTGCTTGGGTCACTGCAAAGAAAACACCAGCACCTGATGGGCTGACGCTGTAAGGATCACCTGGGGATCTGGTTCAACTGTCTGAAGGCCCGACGCTATTCTGGGGCAGGTGGTCTTTGGGTTTTCTGTGAAGATACAGCCTGGTAAGCTCTACTGTGTCCGTGAACCATGCGCGTGGGAGGGGCAGAAGACCTCGTTAAAGGTGCAGATGCTGATTCAGCAGGTCTGGGGGAGCCTGAGCCCTCCCTGGGTTTCTAAGAAGCCTCTGTGATAAGGGCACTCTTGGTCCATAGAAATGCACTTATTTTTTAGCTTTTTATTTTGTATTGGGATATAGCTGATTATCAATATTGTGATAGTTTCACGTGAACAGAGAAGCCATGCGTATACATGTATCCCTTCTCCTCCAAACTCCTCTCCCTCCAGGCTGCTCCATAACACTGAGCAGCGTTCCCTGCCGTCTGAAGACAGAGGGTTTAAGCAGTGAAGGCGGACTGCTAAAGCCTACGACCCTCAGTCAGAAGACAAGGCAGAAACCACACTTTCAGACCGCTGTTGCTCCTGGTGAGGTTTCTAGCTGTGTTCACTGTCTCAGGAGCTCGGAAAAGAGCAGCTGTCACCACTTCTATAAACTCAGCACCTAGCAAAGCATGTAACACATTATAAGGATAGTTTAAACAATGTTGGTTGAAGATATTTTTTCCAAGAATAAAAGCAGTAACTTGCTAAAGTAAAAAAAGACACTCAGCTATCCAGGTATCTAGAAACCAAAAAGAATGGGGAAAACAGCTGTAAATCCAAAAATGGAAAACAAGGAAGAATTAAAACAAAAATTTAACAAGATAACCAGGCTCTAACAGAATCAAAGCCCACAAGGAGACCCCAAAAGCATGTGGAATCACGGAGATCCTACGCACAAGCGCCTTCTTTCCTTCGGTTTCATTTTCTTGGGATTCTATCTTGGGAAAATGCTTGCTACAGAAAACTGCTTGCTTTTGCTGATCAATAGATCAAGGAACAGTCAAAGGAGATGAGGAGCATCTAGGAAGGGAGCGCACTGGCACTAATGGATGCAGACAGGCCGGTGTGAGCACTGTGCTCAATTACCATTTCTGTGGGCCGAGCAGTTTCTGAAAAGTGTTTTCAACCCATAGAACGTGTAAGGAGCATCTGGCTCCATTTATGGAAATACTCTGATCCACTGCCTCCTGATTTTCACCTGGCCCACTCAAACTCAGTCCTCTTCCTTTTACTGTTCCAATCTTAATACCCTCCCTACTGCTCTGCTTGGCCCGCGTGCCTGCGTGCCTGCTGCAAGCTAAGTCACTTCAGCGTGTCGGACTCTTTGCGACCCCATGGACTGTAGCCTGCCAGGCTCCTCTGTTGATGGGATTCTCCAGGCAAGAATACTGGAATGGGTTGCCATGCCCTCCTCCAGAGGATGTACCCAACCCAGGGATCAAACCCGGGTCTCCTGCATTGCAGGTGGATTCTTAACCATCTGAGCCACCTGGGAAGCCCTTAGGAGTTAAAAGTCAAGCTCTTTGCCAGTCTTCTTCTATGTTCAGAAGAACAAGAGCAGCCCCAAAGCTTGGCCACAAGTCTGTTTATAGTAGACACTCTGCCTCAGTCTTCTTTGTTAAGCACCAACTTTCTGTCTTATCTCTTGGAAATTCGCAACACTCTTAAGCCATTTTGCCAAAACAATGACTAACAGCATATTTATTCAAGTACAGTTCACTCTTTTGCAATGTAGAGACACAAACCCTGCACACAGAGAGCTGTGGGGAAGGTCACGTGAGACCAAGCACATTGGCAGAGGATGCAGTTTAGATGAAAGTCCCGTGTGCAAGGCTGTTTCCCACTTTACACAGTCACAGACGAGGGAAGATCTTTGACAGAATGACAGCTGGGGGATAATTTGCCAAGCAAAACTTTGTGGATCCACTGCCAATATCTCCAGATAATTCTTCTTGGGAAGAGAATCTCTTCCTGTGATGAACGGATATTTTGATGTGATGATTAATCACAATTATATTGGGGGGCTGCCTGCATGTTTCCCCCCACAGAACCCTACAAGAGCCCCCCAGTGCCACAGACTACAAAAGGGGGCACCCAGATTTGTTTTAATTGACAACCGACCAGGAAATTGAGCCAAATCTCCATCTGTCATTATAGTTCCTCCTGAAAAGAAATGGGGCTTCTGCTTGCCCGTTAGTGCTGAGTAAAGGGCAGAACTTTTCCTCAAGTCTTTTGTTTGAAAATATTGATCTTTATTTGCATCACCACTCATTCATTCACTGAGCCCTTGACGATGCTTCAGTGGATCTTTTAAAACTTAACTTCCTAACAGTAAGTTATTCTGAAAGGAGACTTTACTAAGTTCATTGATCCTCTTTTGCCAAGCTCACAACTCCTAAATCTGGACAAATTAAACATGGTAAAGATTTCCTATGCCAGTTGAGGGACATTCTCTAGAAATCCAAAAGTTTTTCTTCAGCTCCAAGACCAAGAAATGAGAGAAAGGAAGAAAGGACAGGGGTGAGGGAGGGAGGGAGGGAGGGTTGGTAAGAGAGAGGGAATAAATCATGTAAGATCCATATTTCCAAAACTGAAAGGACCAAACAATTCAGCTAACATATATTAATCTTTATTCTGTAACAGAGACATAAATAATTTTATGAATTCATATGACCTGTACAAAAGACAAAATAAGATATTGTACTAAGTTCAGATATGGAATATTTGGATTTACTATTAGCTGAACAGATAAATCTAAACAATTTTAGGAGTTAAGGCAAAACCAGATGATACTTCAAACACAACAGAAGGTTTGAAAAATAGGTATAATTAAAAACGAGGTCATCCCATCTCCAGTTAATAAAGTAGTCATGTCTAAGGAAAAAAAAAATCCCTTAGGTTTTTAATAAAGTGGCTATTATCAATCATGTTAATTAAAATGAGCAATAAAGTATAAGATTTCCAGTGGAGGAGAGCTGTTTTGCGCAGGTTTGAGGATTGAGCACTGAAGAATTCGGATATGCAACTTTTTCTGTGTTAGATTTATGATCTATTCTTCCTATTAGAAAATATAATTTGGAAAATATGACTCTTTCACATATATAATTAAAATACAACTATGAAGCATTCTTTCTTTTTTTAAGGGAAGTCGTGTGGGTGATCTCATAGAGTAAATTTAAGGGCAAGCCATTACTCTATTTGTTGAGAAGACATAAAGTCAGAATGTGTTAAGTTAAGTTAAGAGAACCGAACAAACTAATCCCAAAGGAATAAAAACAAGCGTAACCGGTATATGGACACAGCACACAATTCTTTGGCAGGATCACACAAATCGTTGATTGAAGTCAGAACTTTACATATAGAGTTCTCTAATTCTCAGACCCGGTTGTCGGTCTTTGAAAACTAAATAAATAAAATGCCACATCTGCAACAAATTCAGTGATTCCAGGAAATTAAATTCAGAATAAACCTTGCAGACAGCTTTGAATTGTTACACTTAAGCATAGATGGGTATCAACTGTTTTGAGTCCCAATCCGAGTACACTGAAACACACACAAAAATAATCTGTGGAGTTCGGTACTGGTTCAGACAGGCCTAGCATCCTTACAGAGAATACATATTCGCCCACAAGAAACCCGTGAAAGACATCAATCCGGCGAAGCGGAAGTGATCTTCAGGAGGTCAGGGGCCGGCCGCCCGGACGAGCATCACGGAGACCTCGGATCCTATAGGGGAAACACGAGGAAGCCAGAGAACGTGGAGTACTGCCAGCCTCCGACCAAGTTACCTTTCTCCAGTTTTAGGTAAACCTTATCCTCCTTATCCAGGTAGAGCAGGACCCCGTTCGTGGCGGCCTCGCGTGTCACGTCTTTATCCCCAGCGAAGGCAGATATGACTGGTTTTCCGTTTAACATCAGGTTAACCTATAAGGAACAAAACAAAACAAGACACCGAAGAGCTCTCTCTAAAGTCAAATGAATGAATGAAACAAACAGATTCACGATTATAGAGAACCAGCTAGGGTTACCAGTGAGGGGAGGGAAGCGGAAGGGGAGACAGCGGGAGGGGTTAGGAAGTAACACTGACCACGTAGCAAATGAACAGGCTCCAAGGATATATGTGTACAGCGCAGGGAGACACAGCCGATATTTTATAATGGCTTTAAATGGAGTGTAATCTACAAAAATATTGAATTGCTATGTCGTTCACCTGAAACTAACAATATTGCGAATCAACTATTCCGCAATAGAAAGAAAGAAACAAGGAAAAGAAGGGAGTGGGGAGTGGGAGGGAAGGAAGGAAGAAAGAAAGCATCTTTCTACAAAACATCTACAAGGGTCAAGAGTCGGGGGGTGGGAATAATGTCTAAGATGATCAACCTGGTAAAGTATCTGATGTCCAGTAAATACATCCCTTTCCTTTCAAATTAGCTAACTGGGGTGGCTAGGCTTAGTATGATCTTAGCTGATCTTTTTAACTTGAAAAAAAAATTATTAATTTCTCCCACAAAAATTTCCTTAAATACTCACAGAAGATCACCATCCATGGAGAAAAATCTAGCCATGTGAAACCTGAATCCCCTTCAGGACATAAGTTAGGCCTACTACTTTATTTATCTCTCATATTCAACAGCACGTTTTCGGTTAGGACACATGCCTGTGGCTTCCCAATACATTAGTAAAAATAATCCCATGCCCTTTGCTCAGAGAAACATGGGGACCGCAAAGCCCTACTAATATCTCTGCAGGTTTACTGTACAGCTGAGACATGCATATGCTTAATAAACATCAGCTGAAATTGTAGAATATGACTGTCCACTGTGATTTCTTCTAGTGTTTTCCCTGATAAGAAATGTGCATTAAAAATAAAAATCACTACTACCACTAAATATTTTAATGATGGATAATTAGCAACAAATCAAATTTATTACCTTCCCCCCATAGTAAAATTTTGATTATACTGTGTCAAATATTACCTAAGTTTATAAATACTGGCGTTTGGGAAAAGCTTTTCTATGTAAAAAATAATACTGAATAAATTATGATGCTGATCAATTTATCCATTCACTAAGATATGTAAAAGTGGTAGATGTGTAATCTAACATTCATCTGGACACAATGCGACTCAGTGGTAAAGAATCTGCCTGCAATGCAGGAGACTTGGGTTTGATCCCTGGGTCGGGAAGATCCCCTGGAGAAGGAAATGGCAACCCACTCCAGTGTTCTTGCCTGGAGAATTCCATGGACAGAGGAGCCTGGTGGGCTAAAGTCCATGGGGTCACAAGACTTCATACATATCTTAGCAACTAAACCACCACCACCAATATACAATACATACAATGAAGAGATGATTTAAAAGTATCCTAGAATCCCATAGACATGTACTGGTATTACTGAGTGTCCACATATTTGAATATTATAGGAATTAGCTCCATCATTGTCCTTGAGTGTGAGTTCAAGCCTGTTCCTTAGAAAGCACAGCACAAAATATATTAACTGTGGACTGCAATTGGTAAGAATTCACTAATTTCAGAGTAACTAAGGATAAACTACTTAGAAGATAAGCATAGCATATCCTTTCTTTGAAAGTATGTTGAATAATTGTTGCTTCAGCAATTTATTCTTCCTCTTAGTTGTTAACTGCAGTTCATAATTTTTAACAATGACAGCAAATTTGTTTTATTTATTTAGTAGGTACTTGTAAAACTCTGATAGTCTTACTATTTTTTGTTGTTGTTGTTAAAAATTCGGGTAATTTTTGCACATGCATTAAAAGCAGCCAAGGTCTTATAAAGAGATTTGTGCCACTGAATTTTTACTATTTCCATCCTTCCTTCCTATTTTATTTCTTAACAAAGAAAAGTAGCTTTAAAAACTATGCTTTTTAAGTGACTGGTTGTTATTAAGGTAATAAGTTTAATTGTGTATTTTTCTACATGCTTGTCACATATTTTTCTATATGCTTCTATGCTTCATAGAAAGCGTTATTGGAAATTACATGTTTTAAAAGTAAACAACTATGAAGATGGCTATTTTTACAATGAAAACACATAAATACTTAAATACATAGCCCACTATAGATAAACACTGTCATTTCAGGGTAGAGAGAGAACAGGTCAAAAGACATACCTGTATTGTTTGGCTCTGGTATACTTTAATTACGTGAAAACTGAAACTGTAAATTCCTTTTCTGGGTGCTACAAAGACAGACTCCAGGGTGAAAAAAATTACCCACGTTTACTAGAATCTACAAATAAAAAGAATAAACACAGTCAACTATTATACTACTCTCTGTAAGTAAAATCAGTGTTCTTCCTTCCCTTTTCTTTTCCTTCCTATTTTCTTCCTTAACAAAGAAAACTAGCCTTTAAAAAACCACAGAAAATAAAACATGGAGTTCTATTCCCTTTTTCTTTAGTGACTTGAAAACGGATTTGTATGTTGGAAGGTTCTTCATCTTTTTAATGTTAGACGGAAAAATAAAGTCAGAGCTTTGTATTCATGCCTCGATTTCCAGCAAGGCCGGCTGGCTCTGAACATGTGGGGCTTATAAACACTGGCTCTACCTTCAGAGTCAGAAAAAGGCATCAGCCCCACGTCTACACACCCACCCTCTGGAGCCTTGCATGTCCAGGGGTGGCGTTCCGGGCCAGCCAATCGCGTCCGCGGCTCTCTGCAGGCCCTCCTGGACAGAGGTACAGACGCTCCCTCCACTGGGCGGCGTGATCCATGACACCGCACAGTTGGTGCCGGAGTAAGGCAAACGCCTGGCCTCCTCTGAGCCCCCGCCAAGCCTCAGCTCAGATCCACAGCCATGCGTTCCCTTCCTATGCCACCCAGGTCTTAACTATAAATATTTTGGCTATGACTCAGCCTTTGCAGGCTGCCAAGGAGTAGAGACTGTGAAACAGGAGGCACTCTCTGTTCCCCCCAGTGTTAGTCAGTGTCCGTCCCCTGATCAGTTGCCTGCCGTTTGTTTAAAAGTTCAAGGGACAAAAAGGAAGAGAAATAAAGTGCTGGTTCCCCAAAAAACAACAGTGCATTCTGTATTTCGAGATGTTCAGCTTAGTTCTACTGATTATGAAACTAGCTCTCATTTCAGTAGATGACCTCTTAAACTAAATGCCACATGTGACAAAGAGTAAGAGAATATGTATGTGTGCGTATTGGGGATGGGGGTAGCAGGCAGGATATAACTAAGGTTTCTTCCATTTCTCTCCAAGAAATAAATCTAGAAGTGGCATTCAGAAAAATCAGATGTCCTTACAAAAGTACATTTCCCCCATATCAATGGCAATCTGCTACTATTTCTTTTAAACACTACATTCAGGCTAATATTAAGCCCTTTGCATAATTCCCTAGACATACTATACCTGTGAGCAATGCATCGGAATATAGTGCCGGTCAGGTAGATGTACCAGGCTCAACTCCCAACTTAAAATGCATCTGTGTGTATCATTTTATTCTGAGATTACTCCTTTTTCCAAGTAAGCATCAGATTTCTTCCTCTGACCCTATGATCGATGGTCTTTCAGCAACAAATCACCAGCTATGCAATACTTCCCAACAGAGGTTTTACAAAGATTTGTTTAAGCACATTTAAAATAATTTGAGGTACTTAGCAGGGACTTCCTGAATCAGACACAAGTAGCATAATTCATTAGCAATAATGGAGCTAGCTGATTAGTGTTGACTACACATAAGTCTGAATGTTGACTGTACATTGTAATTAGAGTACCCAGACACCTCGAGATTTATTACCAAATGTGTCTTATTGTCTCTAAGATGCAGGAGCACCCAGAACAGGAGAGCAAACCCTTCTCTTCTAAATGACAGAAAGGTCACTGAACACAATGCACTCTACAGAGGACAGTGCGGTGTCCACAGTATTTAATTAATGTACTGAAATACAGACCAGGGGTCATGCTAGACTTTATTTCCATCAAGATGAAAAATACTGCACTAAAACCCAAAGGGGTTGCTTAATTCTTTTAAAATGATGGCTATTCGATAGGAAGCCCCAGAGAGGCATTCTCTGTCTTTGACCAGCTGGAGAGTACATTACTTAGTAACAATTAAGTAAGGAAGAGAAATGTCACCTCATCCTCCCTGGGCACATCCTACAGCGCCACTTAACCCGTGCTCGTGCCCATGTGGCATGCCACTGTGAACCACACACACGACTTTGGAATTTAAAAGACTCCGGGTGCAGCAGAGGTTGAAATGATCAGCCTGGAGTCTGTTTTCAGTTTTAAGACTCCTTCCTCAGCTGATATCTTGGAGTTTCTCAGCGGCTAGACCCCCGAGCTCCGATCGCTAAGATGAAGCTCCAGTGGCCATCAGTCGCTCCCAGTCCCCTGTCCTCAGCCCCCAGCCCTCTCTCCCCACTGCTTCGCGGGTCTCTGAAAAGGGCAGGAGCTGGGGACGGAGAAAGGCTTCCCAGCGTTTCCCTACAGGAGCTCAGCGCCGCTACCCATTGCTTCTCTCCTCCTCTCAACTTTTCCAAGTAGCGGAGGAGGGCTTTCTGCTGCAGCCGCGCTTGGCACCGAACAGGGGGCGAGATCCGACCGCGGCCCCCGCTGGCGCCTCCGCAGCCCCTGCGGGGTCTATGCAGTGTGTGGACCCCTCCCAGCCCACCCCGCCCAGGGCCCCCTCTAGGGAGAAGCTTCTCCATCCGGGAGGAACACATCATCTGTTCTGCCCTGGAAAGAGTCCCCTGCTTGCTGGAGGACGGCCTCCGCGGCCCCAGCAGAGGAGTGGAGGCCGGGCGCCAGGCTCGGGCCAAGAGACGGCGAGGTGCAGGGACCAGGACCCTCCGGTTCCAGCAGACCTGTTGCTATTCAACGTGTCTCGAGTTCTCCCTGCGGCTCTGCGCTGCCAGCCCCCTTTCCCATCGCCCCAGCAGCTCTCCAGAGGCCAGAAGGGAGTGGGGGCGGGCTGGGGCGGGGGAGACCTCAGAAGTTTCAGATCCCGACGCGCAGAGACGCCACCGCCAACCCGGTGCCGACCCGGCTCCCTGCACCGCAATCAGAGCGGCTCGGCCGGAGCAGACGACCCGGGGCTCAGTCGCCTGCACGTCGCCCCTCCCGCCGCCCGAGCCCTGGCCTCCCGCGTCCCCCGGGGGTCTGACCTGGTCGAAGTAAATGATGCGCGTCTTGTTGCTCATCTCGGACGGCTCGTGGTTGGTGCTGCGCACAGCCGAGAAGGCGACCTTGGAGTTGGCTGCCCGGACCGAGATCCCCAGGGGCGAGGAGGAGGAGCCCTTGGAGTCCGTGGCCGGGTTCGAGTCGCACACCACGAGGCACTTGCCCTCCAGTACGATGGGCTCCGTGTCATTCTGCGCCCAGACGCGCAGCCCCGGCAGGGCGAGGGCTAGCAGCAGGGCCGGCAGCGCGGCCGGCGCCCGGTGCCCGGGGCCCATGGCGAGCGAGGCTGGGGGCCGCCGCAGCTGGCCCGCGCTCCCGCGTGCCCGCGTGGCCTCCTCCCCGGGACCCCGGCGCTGGGGACGGTGCGGGTGGCTAGATGCACCACGCGGCGGGGCCGGCGGCGGCGCGCACACCTCCGGCAGCTCCGTGGTTTGAAGTCAGAGTTCCCCCTCGCGCTGTCTCGCTGGCTCTGCTACCTTCGTCCTTTAAGGAGCTCATGCAGAACCCCCTCCCCCGCCCTCCTCCGCCCGAGATCAGCCGTGCCTGGGACCCCCGCACCCACCCTTGTTCCTAGACATCTAAGTCGCCGAACCCTCCCGTTCACCTCTCAAAGAGGAAAATGATGAGAAATCCTCACCCCAAACCTAAGCTTCCCCAGGTGAAGCGCGCAGCAGAAAAAACCAAGGGGGCTCGGAGAAGCCCCGGGATGCTGGGGGCGGGTCGGGACCAGGGTCGTCCCGGCTAGTCTCCGGCTGGCGGCGGGGACGGATTACAGAAGACGAAGGTGTTTCCCGGAGCGGGAAGAACGCGCGGCTGTGTTCATGGCCAGGTCTCTAGCGACTCTCGATTTCGCTTGGTCAAAAAATTCCCCAGAGCTTGGCGTCTCTCGGGAGGCGGCAGGGCGGCAGCGGCTAGCCGGGTCCCCAGCACGGAGGCAAAAATCCGCGGGATTCGCCGCACGGCGCCGGGCAGCTGGCCCGGGAGCCCTAGCCCTCCGCCGCCGCGCGCCGCGAGCCCCCGCGCACAACTTTCCGTGTCCTCGCGCAGCCGGGGGGCGCGAGGCGGGCACACGCGCGCTATTTATAGGAGCGCACGCCGGCTGGGCTTGGCTCGCTGCTCAGCCCGCCGACCCCCCGGGAAGGGAAAGGCGGCCGGGGACCCTCGCTGAGCAGCTCCCGCCTGGCCTGGAACAGACCCCCGGCACGCGAGGCGCACGGCTCTGCTGGCCGCCGAGGTCTGAGGCCCCCCAGCCCCGGGGGCGCGCTGCACCCAGACTGCAAGGGGCGGGCGCCCAGCGCCCCGCGCCGGCCCAGCTTCCGCGCCGCCTGGCCCCCAGCTCGGTGCGGGCTGGCGGAGGGGGCCGAGGCGGCCTGGGACTCCGCCGCCCAGAGGAGAGAGGCGCTACCAGCCCCGCCCGCGGAGCGAAGGGCGGCAGCGGCCCTCGCGCGGCGCGCGGCTGGGGACCCAGGGGCCCGCGCCGCGGGCCCGACCGCGCCCAGCGCAGCGCGGGCGTCGGCAAGCCCGAGGGCCCGGAGTCCTCCGGGGGCCTTGAGGTGAGCCGGAGCCGCTGGGAGCAGGCGCCCAAGGCCTCCTGCTCTGGGAAGAGGGGCCTCACACGCCTCTGGGTGTGCCTTCCCCCCACACCGCCAGTCCACCCCAGGCAAGGCCAGGAGAGAAAAAGAGTTAACAACAATCAGTCCTCCGGAGCCTTAGCCCTCCAGCAGCCAACCCCTCGGGAGAACACTCCACTCCCCGCCCCGTGCCGCCCTCGCCCTGTGCCTGCCCAGTGCCATCTTGGGCTCTGATTGGCATGGTTTAACGGCCTCCGGTGGGAGGAAAAGGCTTGTCTGGTGACCCGCTGCCTGAACTTGACCAAGTCACTCACCTTTCTGAGACGGAGGGGCTTCACTAATCAAGGCCTCATGGGCCCTCCACTTCTGTGATGCTTTGGGGTCATCATTCCCCTCCCAAATTCCTTTCAGACTCCCAGCTGCCCAGCTGTCCCAGAGGACAGGCCCTAAGTCTTTAATCAAACAGAAGGTGTTTATTGAGCAATGTCTCCCAGGTGGATGGCTTCCTACTCCTTCCGGAAAAAAAGAACACCCCCCTGAGCCTGAATTTAAGTTGCTCCAGACAGAAGTCAGACGTGCGTCTCCAGGCTTGTCCCCTCATTAGGTCCTCCCAGAGGGCTGTGTGTTGCGCCACAAGCATCGCACTGCAGCTCCAGTTGTTAAAATCAGAAATACTTCTTCCAGTTGGTATTTCCTCAACCCCTACCTCCATATAATCTTGCGACTAAGGTTTCTGGAGCCAAAGGTGCCTGCAGAGTGCACTCCAGTGAGGCCACTATCAGCTCTGATTCTGGGTCCACGTGCTGTGCTATTTGTAAAACTGTTGAGTCACTAATCCACCCCAAGCCTAGCAGAGCTTTTCACCTGAACCTGGCTGCACTTTGTACCTCTCTCCTGGTTTCCGGCACAGTCTGCTGGGAGAGCAGCTGCAGCTTCTTTTCATTTGATGCTGCCTTTTGGGGACAGGGACTGGACCTAATTTGGCTCCCTTTTCCTCCTGTAGCAGTACTCTGCCTTTCTGGTCCAAAACAGCTCTTCAGTAACTAAGGCCTGGGCTGTTCAATTTCAGGCTGGAAGAACTTTGAGGAAAAAAAGCTCTGTTGACTACAAAATTGTTAAATAGTCGATAAGTTGTCTTCCCTCCAACCCCAATATATTCTCCCAGCATCCTTTTCTTCCCTGGGTATCTTTCTTTCTGCAAGAATTCAGGTTTAAAGAAACTTCTTCCCTCCCTCTTTCCCTCTCTACAGAGTACTCATTTCATAGCCCCCAAATACAGCATGGTGACCATATTAGGGACTCAGAAATTGATTGTGAAATGACTGACTCCTCCAGAGAGAATGTCAGTATCAGTCATTCATCTTATGATATAAACTGGCTTAAATAAATCTCTCTCAGTAAGATTTAAACGCAATGCCTCCCAGGTAATTGGAGATGAAAGTCTTGGTTCCTTACTAACAGATGTCCCCTATTTAGGGGGTTCTAAAGATGCAGAACACTGCATTTTCTTTTGACTCTCTGCTGGAGAAGCAAACTGGTATTGTAAGTCACAGAGCCTTGTCTCCTGTTCCCACCACAGGTGATTGAACAAGGAGAGGCCCTGGGTTCTAGGGAAGTCAGTCCATTTGGTACCAGAAGCCTGTGCTTCTGTGTCCTGATTCCACCAGATAAAGTGGGGCTGTGCTTTTCTCTGGGATCTGAGTGGGACACAGATGGTCTCTAGTAAGCGCTGGGTCCTGCAGAGGAGAGGTCTGTCGTCTCCTGAACTGGCCGTCAACAGGTTTAAGCAGACGACTATCCTGGAAGAAACAGGGGTGACCACACTGGTGGACAGAGGCCAACTCTCCACACTCCTGAGAAACGGAAGGAGAGAGGGAGTGAACCGTCTCCAGTTTGTTAACTCCTATTCACAAGATGTCCAGCAACCTTGAGTTTTTTGAGAGGCTCCTGCATCCTTGTAATAAAACGCATTTCACTTGAGCCGGTTGTAGTACCCTACTACTGTTCCTCGGCACTCAGGATCCTCAGTAGAACTACAGCCCAGAAATCATACCACACAAGCCCATGCATCTCCTGCCAAAAGACATTACCAAATCCAATCCCCTGACTATGGGACATGTTTTCCTAACATTTGGGGAACAGAAGCATCACCTGCTCCCCAAGCCTTCCTCAGCCCCAGCATCCCCAGGAGGAAAGAAACAGGATCAAACCCAAGTTTCATTCCAGCCACAACACACATCTGCTTCTTCTTTCCTTCCTTCTTCCTTCCCTCTCTATCTACCTTATTTCTCTTTCTTTCTTGTTGCAGATATAGTATTAAAAATCCTAGTTATGATTTTGATCCAAATGTGTCACTTTTCTGAGATTCCCAGGTTGCATTTGATGCTAGGAATTCTATTGCTAGACCTTTAGAAATTTCACTTCTCTGCATCTGTGCACATCGTAAGTTATTAGAGGTAAATTAAAACCTGAACTATTCTTGCATAGGAGAGTAATACTCCTGTGGTCAGTAACATTCCATTATACTTATGTACCTTGTTTTCTTTATCTGTTCATCCATCTATTCACAGACATTCTGGTTGTTTTCAATGTCTTGGCTACTATGAATAGTGCCACTGTGAATACTGGGGTGCTTTCCAAATACTGGTATCTTTCCAAATTAGAGTTTTCCACTTTCTGGATATATATCCAGGAGCAGGATTGCTGGGTCATATGGTAACTCTATTTTTAGTTTTTTAAGGCACCTCCATACTGTTCTCCATAGTGGCTACACCACTTTACCTTCCCAGCAACAGTGTAGGAGGGTTCCCTTTTTCTCCACACCCTCTCTAGCATTTATTATTTGTAGACGTTTTGATGATGGCCAGTCTGACTGGTGTGGTAATACCTCATTGTAGTTTGATTTGCATTTCTCTAATAATTAGCAATAAATTATCAGGATCAAATCCCCTCTAATAAAGTGTCTGCTTGCAATGCCTGGTTCGATCCTTGGGTCAGGAAGGTCCCATGGAAAAAGGCATGGTGACCCACCGCAGTATTCTTGCCTGGAGAATTCCATGAACAGAGGACCCTGGCGGGCCACAGTTCATGGGGTCTCAAAGAGTTAGACACAATTGAATGACTATCACTTTCTTTCTTTTAATAATTAGTGATGTTCAACATCTTTGTTCAAGCTGGTTTTAGAAAAGGCAGAGGAACCAGAGATCAAATTGCCAACATCTGCTGGATCATGGAAAAAGCAAGAGAGTTCCAGAAAAACATCTAGTTCTGCTTTATTGACTATGCCAAAGCCTTTGATTGTGTGGATCACAATAAACTGTGGAAAATTCTGAAAGAGATGGAAATACCAGACCACCTGACCTGCCTCTTGAGAAACCTGTATGCAGGTCAGGAAGCAACAATTAGAACTGGACATGGAACAACAGACTGGTTCCAAATAGGAAAAGGAGTACGTCAAGGCTGTATATTGTTACCCTGCTTATTTAACTTCTATGCAGAGTACATCATGAGAAATGCTGGGCTGGAGGAAGCACAAGCTGGAATCAAGATTGCTGGGAGAAATATCAATAACCTCAGATATTCAGATGACACCACCCTTATGGCAGAAAGTGAAGAGGAACTAAAAATCCTCTTGATAAAAGTGAAAGAGGGGAGTGAAAAAATTGGCTTAAAGCTCAACATTCAGAAAATGAAAATCATGGCATCTGGTCCCATGATTTCATGGGAAATAGATGGGGAAACAGTGGAAACAGTGTCAGTGCAGATGGTGACTGCAGCCATGAAATTAAAAGACACTTATTCCTTGGAAGGAAAGTTATGACCCACCTAGATAGCATATTCAAAAGCAGAGACATTTCTTTGTCAACAAAGGTCCGTCTAGTCAAGGCTATGGTTTTTCCAGTGGTCATGTATGGATGTGAGAATTGGACTGTGAAGAAGGCTGAGCGCCGAAGAATTGATGCTTTTGAACTGTGGTGTTGGAGAAGACTCTTGAGAGTCCCTTGGACTGCAAGGAGATCCAACCAGTCCATCCTAAAGGAGATCGGTCCTGGGTGTTCAATGGAAAGAATGATGCTAAAGCTGAAACTCCAATACTTTGGCCACCTCATCAAAGAGTTGACTCATTGGAAAAAACTCATATGCTGGGAAGGATTGGGGGCAGGAGGAGAAGGGGACAGCAGAGGATGAGATGGCTGGATGGCATCACTGACTCACTGTACATGAGTTTGGGTAAATTCTGGGAGTTGGTGATGGACAGGGAGGCCTGGCATGCTGCGGTTCATGGGGTGGCAAAGAATCAGACATGACTGAGCGACTGAACTGAACTGAACATATATTCATGTGCCTATTGGCCATCTGCTTATCTTCTTTGGAAAAATGTCTATTTAAGTCTTCTGCCCATATTTTGATTGGGTTGTTTGTTTTTTTAAGAGGGATCTTGAAAATTTTGATCCATGCTTAGGTCCAAGAAGGGAGGCCAATGAGGCAAAGAGGATTTACTGGAAAGACTCTATGTCACAAGTCTAAGGGCAAAACTGAACCTTGGGAATGTAGTGAAGCCTTGTGGATAACCCAGAATGTTGCCGTCCCTCTGTCTGTCTATCATCTATCAATTTATCTATCATCTTCTATTAAATATCTAGATCTAGCATTTATCCATCTGTCTATCATCTATCTATATCTCCATCTCTCTTTCTCTCTCTCTTTGGCACAACTTCATGATATTTTGCTCACTGCAATCCAGCTTTTTCTGAAGCTTACATGATAGACAATGGCAACTGATACTCCCAAATTGTACACATAACAGATCCATCCACCCAGAGGGTACCTCCAAATCTCAGGGAACAGACTGACTCCCTGCCCACCCCCGCCCCAGGATCACATGTCCACCCCTTGTAGTGCACACAGAATGATTCCCATAACTAGGTACATGGAAAACTGGAGCAGGATCCAGTTCAGTTCAGTTCAGTTCAGTCACTCAGTCGTGTCCGACTCTTTGCGACCCCATGAATCGCAGCAGGCCAGGCCTCCCTGTCCATCACCAACTCCCGGAGTTCTCTCAGACTCAGATCCATCGAGTCAGTGATGCCATCCAGCCATCTCATCCTCTGTTGTCCCCTTCTCCTCCTTCCCCCAATCCCTCCCAGCATCAGAGTCTTTTTTCCAATGAGTCAACTCTTCACATAAGTGGCCAAAATACTGGAGTTTCAGCTTTAGCATCATTCCTTCCAAAGAAATCCCAGGGCTGATCTCCTTCAGAATGGACTGGTTGGATCTTTTTGCAGTCCAAGCGACTCTCAAGAGTCTTCTCCAGCACCACAGTTCAAAAGCATCAATTCTTCAGCACTCAGCCTTCTTCACAGTCCAATTCTCACATCCATACATGACCACTGGAAAAACCATAGCCTTGACTAGACGGACCTTTGTTGGCAAAGTAATGTCTGCTTTTGAATATGCTATCTAGGTTGGTGTTTTTCTGGAACTCTCTTGCTTTTTCCATGATCCAGCGGATGTTGGCAATTTGATCTCTGGTTCCTCTGCCTTTTCTAAAACCAGCTTGAACATCAGGAAGTTCACGGTTCACATATTGCTGAAGCCTGGCTTGGAGAATTTTGAGCATTACTTTACTAGCGTGTGAGATGAGTGCAATTGTTCGGTAGTTTGAGCATTCTTTGGCATTGCCTTTCTTTGGGATTGGGATGAAAACTGACCTTTTCCAATCTTGTGGCCACTGCTGAGTCTTTCAAATTTGACCAACCTAGATAGCATATTCAAAAGCAGAGACATCACTTTGCCAACAAAGGTTCGCCTAGTCAAGGCTATGGTCTTTCCTGTGGTCATGTATGGATGTGAGAGCTGGACTGTGAAGAAGGCTGAGCGCCGAAGAATTGATGCTTTTGAACTGTGGTGTTGGAGAAGACTCTTGAGAGTCCCTTGGACTGCAAGAAGATCCAACCAGTCCATTCTAAAGGAGATCAATCCTGGAATTTCTTTGGAAGGAATAATGCTAAAGCTGAAACTCCAGTATTTTGGCCACCTCATGCGAAGAGTTGACTCATTGGAGAAGACTCTGATGCTGGGAGGGATTGAGGGCAGGAGGAGAAGGGGACGACAGAGGATGAGATGGCTGGATGGCATCACTGACTCAATGGGTATGAGTCTGGGTGACCTCCGGGAGCTGGTGATGGACAGGGAGGCCTGGCGTGCTGCGGTTCATGGGGTCACAAAGAGTCGGACACGACTGAGCGACTGATCTGATCTGATCTAGGTTGGACATAACTTTCCTTCCAAGGAGTAAGCGTCTTTTAATTTCGTGACTGCAGTCACCATCTGCAGTGATTTTGGAGCTCAGAAAAATAAAGTCTGACACTGTTTCCAGTGTTTCCCCATCTATTTTCCATGAAGTGATGGGACCAGATGCCATGATCTTCGTTTTCTGACTGCTGAGCTTTAAGCCAACTATTTCACTCTCCACTTTCACTTTCATCAAGAGGCTTTTTAGTTCCTCTTCACTTTCTGCCATAAGGGTGGTGTCATCTGCATATCTGAGGTTACTGATATTTCTCCTGGCAATCTTGATTCCAGCTTGTGTTTCTTCCAGCCCAGCATTTCTCATGATTTACTCTGCATAGAAGTTAAATAAGCAGGGTAACAATATACAGCCTTGACGTACTCCTTTTCCTATTTGGAACCAGTCTGTTGTTCCATGTCCAGTTCTAATTGTTGCTTCCTGACCTGCATACAGGTTTCTCAAGAGGCAGGTGAGGTGGTTGATATTCCCATCTCTTTCAGAATTTTCCACAGTTTATTGTGATCCACACAATCAAAGGCTTTGGCATAGTCAATAAAGCAGAAATAGATGTTTTTCTGGAACGCTCTCACTTTTTCGATGATCCAGAGGATGTTGGCAATTTGATCTCTGGTTCCTCTGCCTTTTCTAAAACCAACTTGAACATCAGGAAGTTCATGGTTCATGTATTGCTGAAGCCTGGCTTGGAGAATTTTGAGCATTACTTTACTAGCATGTGAGATGAGTGCAATTGTGTGGTAGTTTGAGCATTCTTTGGCATTGCCTTTCTTTGGGATTGGAAAGAAAACTGACCTTTTCCAGTCCTGTGGCCACTGCTGAGTTTTCCAAATTTGCTGGCATGTTGAGTGCAGCACTTTCACAGCATCATCTTTCAGGATTTGGAATAGCTCAACTGGAATTCCATCACCTCCACCAGCTTTGTTCATAGTGATGCTTTCTAAGGCCCACTTGACTTCACATTCCAGGATGTCTGGCTCTAGGTCAGTGATCACACCATCGTGATTATCTGGGTCTTGAAGATCTTTTTCATACCGTTCTTCTGTGTATTCTTGTCACCTCTTCTTAATATCTTCTGCTTCTGTTAAGTCCATACCATTTCAGAGGAGAGTACAATTCCTAAAAAACTGCTGCAAGTAATATGTAATAAAGTGAAAAAGAGCCAGGGACAGATTAATCTGTAATGTGTGATTCCATGTTGACAGACTGTAAGTGTATATAGATATAGACATTTCTGTTATTCAAAGGAAAATATGAAAAGCTAGATGGCAAATTGTTAACAGTAGAGAAACAAAAGAAAAATAAACTATTAATTTTACTTCATCAGTTTATGATTTGAATGGTCACAGCAATCATATATCACCTCGTGTTTCACATTTAATAAGTTTTTTTAAAGGAAAAGGGTACTGGAAAGACTGCCCAATAGAAATCTACTACATTGACTTTTTAAAATATAATTTAAACTTAATTAAAGTTTGGAGAGAAAAGGAACTAACATTCTTTTTCATAAGCTGAATTGGTTGAACTACAATTTCCTTTCTTTTGTAATATTGATCCAACTCTAAAAAATAATTCACTAAAAGTCTAGGAAGACGCCCAGACATATAAAGCCTCCCAGTACACATTTAAGAAAAAAAATTACATTGCAACTGGTAAAGCTCATGAGTAGTATCAAAATAGCTGATTACATTTTAGATTCAGCCCAGCTCCTCACAGAACATGTCAGCGCCTGAGAACAACTGTAGCCTGTGCTGGTCGCGCTTGTTTCTGTTGCAGACACAAGGAGGGTCTGAATGTAACATCCACATCAGTAGCTTCTACTCATAAGGATCTGCTGGGAGGCTTATCTTCAGTGCAGATCCTCGGGCCCTAGTCTGAGATTGTGGTTCTTCTCACAAATTGGAAATTTATTTCTTAACCAACACCTGGGTGAACCTGAAGCAGATGGCACTGTGACTTTGTAGATGCCACGGGGCGGGGGGGGGGGGGGGGTGGTACATCCCCCAAGGGTCCTTATGCAGTCAGGTTATTATTCCTTTGGTTGAAAATAGGGCACTTAGATCAGCTTCATCTTCTACTGGCTTTATGACCACAGGGGAAGTTACAGACCTTCTTTCAGTCAGGAAAACTGCAATTATAAAAATAATACTTAGTCCATAGTTCATGGTAGGGATTGAACAAGGAAACATAAGCAGAGTGCTTAGCTCAGTATTGGGAACATAGGAGGTGCTTAATTAAGAGCTCAGTTCAATTCAGTCACTCAGTCATGTCTGATTCTTTGCAACCCTACGACTCGCAGCACACCAGGCCTCCCTGTCCATCACCAACTCCCGGAGTTTACTCAGACTCACGTCCATCGAGTTGGTGATGCCATCCAGCCATCTCATCCTCTGTCGTCCCCTTCTTCTCCTGCCCCCAATCCCTCCCAGCATCAGAGTATTTTTCAGTGAGTCAACTCTTCGAATGATGTGGCCGAAGTATTGGAGTTTCAGCTTTAGCATCAGTCTTTCCAATGAACACCCAGGACTGATCTCCTTTAGAATGGACTGGTTGGATCTCCTTGCAGTCCAAGGGACTCTCAAAAGTCTTCTTCAACACCACAGTTCAAAAGTATCAATTCTTCAGCACTCAGCTTTCTTCACAGTCCAACTCTCACATCCATACATGACCACTGGAAAAACCATAGCCTTGACTAGACGGACCTTTGTTGGCAAAGTAATGTCTCTGCTTTTGAATATGCTATCTAGGTGGGTCATAACTTTCCTTCCAAGGAATAAGTGTCTTTTAATTTCATGGCTGCAGTCACCATCTGCACTGACACTGTTTCCACTGTTTCCCCATCTATTTCCCATGAAATTATGGGACCAGATGCCATGATCTTCATTTTCTGACTGCTGAGCTTTAAGCCACCTTCTTCACTCTCCACTTTCACTTTCATTAAGAGGCTTTTTAGTTCCTCTTCACTTTCTGCCATAAGGGTGGTGTCATCTGAATATCTGAGGTTGATATTTCTCCCAGCAATCTTGATTCCAGCTTGTGCTTCCTCCAGCCCAGCATTTCTCATGATGTACTCTGCATAGAAGTTAAATAAGCAGGGTGACAATATACAGCCTTGACGTACTCCTTTTCCTATTTGGAACCAGTCTGTTGTTCCATGTCCAGTTCTAATTGTTGCTTCCTGACCTGCATACAGGTTTCTCAAGAGGCAGGTCAGGTGGTCTGGTATTTCCATCTCTTTCAGAATTTTCCACAGTTTATTGTGATCCACACAATCAAAGGCTTTGGCATAGTCAATAAAGCAGAAATAGATGTTTTTCTGGAATGCTCTAGCTTTTTCCATGATCCAGCAGATGTTGGCAATTTGATCTCTGATTCCTCTGCCTTTTCTAAAACCAGCTTGAACATCTGGAAGTTCATGTTTCACATATTGCTGAAGCCTGGATTGGAGAATTTTGAGCAATACTTTACTAGCATGTGAGATGAGTGCAATTGTGCAGTAGTTTGAACATTCTTTGGTGAGTAGTGACTGTTATCGGTAGTTTCTCAAATCTATTCATGGCTAAAGGCAAAGGTGCACCATTGAACCCTGGACCAAGGCTCATAGACTGTTGGTGAGAAGTGGCCACAATTGAACATCATCAATGTTATAACATGAGAGAACACAGCTTCACCAAGTGGGAGAGAGACTCAAGTTCAAGCTGCTCAGTACAGACAATAACCAAAGTCAATTTGTGGGCAAGCTTTCACCATCAGATGAGTGCCTGAGTTTTAGAGTAATGAGGCTGATAAGAGTTCAGCTGCAATAATTCTGCCTGGCTAAAGCCCAAATTAAGAAGGCTGAGTGTTGAAGAATTGATGCTTTTGAATTGTGGTGCTGGCGAAGACTCTTAAGAGTCTCTTGGACTGCAAGGAGATCAAACTAGTCCATCCTAAAGGAAATCAACCTTGAATATTCATTGGAAGGACTGATGCTGAAGTTGAAATTCCAATACTTTGGCCACCCGATGCAAAGAACTGACTCATTGGGAAAGAACCTGATGCTGGGAATTGAAGGCAGGAGAAGGGGACAACAGAGGATGAGATGGTCAGATAGTATACCAACTCAATGGACATGAATTTGAGCAAACTCCAGGAGACAGTGGAGGACAGAGGAGGCTGGCGTGCTGTCGTCCATGGGGTCTCAGAGAATCGGACATAACTTAGTGGCTAAACAACCACCACAAAGCTCTTCGGTAAAACTAAGGCGTTTGTTAGCTCAATTTGTGAGCTTCCTGCAAGAACGGTCAAAGAGTTGTGTTTTCTTTTTTATTTCTTCCTTCCCCATTCTCTTAATCATGGGGTCTTATCACTCAGAGTATCTGAGAGATGCATTTAGTGAAAGTGAAAGTCAAGCATGAGTGGTGGGAAACAGCCATCACAGTCAGAGGAACCGGAAAGCCACGTGGGGAAGGGAGCCAGGCACAGGTGTCCTGAGGAGCTGGTCATCCAACTATTTATTTGGCAGCTGCAGGTTCTAGATGCTTTTCATTGCCCTGAGCTTCTCTGTCATTCTCAGGGGGAAGAGGGAGAAAGCTTCAGTCCACAAGGTCGCTCTCGTCTCCACCGCCCTTCACAGCACTTGCCTGGGGGGAGTGTGGGGTAGGAGGCCTGAACTGGTGGAGGAGCTGACTGTCTGCGTTCCCATTGCCTCTCTCAGATGAGCCTCTCTCGTGGCTGCGTGTGAGCCTCGTGTTTAAAGAGAGGTATCTTCCTAGAACATGGCCGCTAAAAGCAAGCCAACCACTTTGTCTCCCAGCTGAAAAAAACGGCAATCTGTTTTGACTCTGACAGAAAATGTACCGATGGTGGGCTCCCTGGGAGCTTCTGTCAGCCGCCACTGTCAGAATTCCAGGAGCACTTGACCTGAGCAGTGCTCCCCTCGGGGCTTCCCGAGTGGCGCTAGTGGTAAAGAACCCGCCTGCCAATGCAGGAGACATGGGTTTGATCCCTGGGTCGGGAGGATCCTCTGGAGAAGGGCGTGGCAACCCACTCCAGTATTCTTGCCTGGAGAATCCCATGGCCAGAGGAGCCTGGTGGGCTACAGTCTGTGGGGTCACAAAGAGTACACGACTGAAGCGACTTAGCACGCACGCATGTACAGTGTCCCCCTGTGTGCTGAGTTTAGAGTCTAACCCTGGAACACACTGCAACTCCACTGGTTCCCCCATGTCTGGAGAAGCCTCAACTGCTGATAAATTCTCCCGTTTAACTGAGATATAGATCTTTATCTATATCTTTATCTGAGATATCTTACCGCCCTGATTTCACAGATGAGGAAAGAGAGGGTCTGAGAGGCTGCTGCAGAAGGGGTGGATTTGATTGCAGGACACTTGTCTTCATGTCTTTCCAATAAGACCATACAAGAAAGGTTGAAAAGAAAATCCAACGGAGCTTTTGGTATGTTCAGAACTAATTTTTTGTCTGTGATGAACCAAATTCAGAAGAGAAACTGACTGTATCTGTAGAAGTATTAATATCAGTAGAGAACAAACAGGAATGAAACTTAAGGAATAAGAAGATAGATCTCAAATCACACAATTCTAATAAAAGCTATTGCCCATAAGCCCAAGGTAGAGAGATAGAGGTATATGTGTGTGTATAAACATATATAATAAATTAAATAACAAATATTTCATATATATCATTAGATGCGTGGTTAGATCATCTTATGACCTCATAGCTTTTTGTGCTTTTCATTCACAGTGATCCCCAAGGGTTGCGATTTCACATTCACTGTCTTTTCATGTGACTCAAACTGTCTCCCGCATCGTATTGTGAGTACATGAGGGCAGAAGGGAACTTCTTTTTGCTCACCGTAATATAGCTGACTTCCCAGAACAGTTCCGGGCGCATAGTACATGTGTTGGATATTTGTCGAAGTTAAAGAACAAAGCGATGTGGCACAGATTCTAACTGTGGCTACCTTCTCTGAGTGTGTTTCCAATTACAACACTTCACTTACATCTTCTCTAATCCTCATGCATTCTTCGTGATCTGTAATAAACCACCCCGTGCACCTGGAAGGGATGTGTTGTTCAGTAGCCTTTCCTTCCGCTGGACGCCCGTCTTCACGGCTGTGCCTTGTTTTCCCTTCCTCACGCTGGGTTGTGAGTGTCTCAGTTCTGGCCAAGCTCCTGGCTCAGCCACTGTCTTTTCTGCCCCTGGGGGTCTGGTGATGCCCCCTCTGTGTCAGACTGTGGGTTCAATGAGGCAAAATCTGCCTTTGTCTGCTAATTGGGTACCTGCAGGATTCTAGGAACAATTCCAAGGTGAGAGGCCATGGCTTCTGAATCCACTGGCTACGGGCTTCTGGCTCTCCGGGCTGGCTATGGGCATCCTGAATGACTAACAATACACCAACTAACTTGACACTCTCGGCCATCTGTCTGTTGGCTAAATAACCACCTCTTGGATAGACCAGCTCATCACTGAGGCAGCTGGTGTTTGAGAGATTGAGTGAGCTGAACAGCTTCTGGGTTGGGTCCAATATTTCCTGACCACAAAAAAAAAAAAAAAAAAAAAGAATTTCATAGGGCTTTGAAAGAGCTTTGTGGAGTCTTTATAAAGCAAAAGAGACAAGAAGAGCAAAGTGAATGAGGAAATAGAGGGGCTGCGCTTCAGAGCACGCCCCTTGTGGCTGTGTCTCATTCTCTCTCCCTTTTACCATCCACGCATCCTCCATGTTTCTGCTTTTCTAACTCTCTTCCTATATTTGCTTTTCTCAAGTTCCCAGTCTTACACTCCACTCAGCCAATAGGTAATTAGGGCTTGCTGCTGCTAAGTCTCTTCAGTCGTGTCCGACTCTGTGCGACCCCATGGACGGCAGCCCGCCAGGCTCCGCTGTCGCTGGGATTCTCCAGGCAAGAACACTGGAGTGGATTGCCGACAGGGCGTTAATTAGGGCAAGGGTGGAAACTCCAGTGCCCTCAGGGGTGTGGCCGGCATCTGTGGTGTGGCTCTTTCTGGTTACTCAAGGGTAGAAACCCCTTCTCACCTCTGGGACCCTTCTCCTCAAGGAGCAGAGCAGAGAGCACCAGACAGTCGTGTCCACCTTCCCTTGCAGCTAGGGTACAAGCACAGGACCTAAACTCTGCCAGTCAGACATCCCCCACCCATCGTTGAATTTGAAGTCTGCACAGGGCAGCAGGGAGCTCCCGGAACCTTCTGGCGAGAGAGGAAGCTGCTGCCACCATTCTAGGGCAGAACCAGCACAGCAAGCCTGGAACAGGAGACACATGCGCAGGAGGCCATGTGTGGGTCTGTGTGTGGGTAGCCACGTCCGGGGTCTGGTCTCAGCGGGACAAGCTGTGTGCCCCTCCGGGTGCATCAGTCCCAACCCAGGGCTTCTGTTCTAAGAGCCTGTGAGCCGCTGAATGCGAGTGCTCAGCACTCAGTCCTGTCTGACTCTGCGACCCCATGGACTGCAGCCCACCAGGCTCCTCTGTCCACAAGATTTCCCAGGCAGGAATATTGGAGTGGGTTGCCATTTCCTCCTCCAGGGGATCTTCCCAACCCAGAAATCAAACTCATGTCTACTGTCTCCTGTGTCTCCTGCATTTGCAGGAGAATTCTTTACAGTCGAGCCACCTGAGAAGTCTCAAGCCACTGAATATACTCTGCTGCTGCTGCTGCTGCTAAGGCGACTCTGTGCAACCCCAGAGACGGCAGCCCACTAGGCCCCGCGGTTCCTGGGATTCTCCAGGCAAGAACACTGGAGTGGGTTGCCATTGCCTTCTCCATGAATATACTCTAATAGATTCCTTTTCTACCGAACCAGTCAGTCAGCTCTTGGTGCTTGCAAGTGTGAGTCCAGATGGACACTGGGGCTAATCAGGGCCATAAATGGGTGATGTCAGAAGGAGGGACTCGTGATGACATCAGAAGGAGGGAATCCTGGAAAGGTAGATCGTTTCTACCTCATCTTGAACAGGAAGCTGCTAGTAAACCTGGTTCAATGCCAGATGTTTGATTTTTCAAAAAAAAAGATAAGTTCTGATTTTTTGGTGAAACTTTCAGTTTTAGATGTTAGCCAGTTGGCCAAAAATGTTTGGGAGGTACACAAACATGACTGTATGCTACAAATAGCTCCAGAACTGCCAGTCTGCATTCTCTTTACTTTTTATTTTTGTCGTTTGTGTGTTTGTGGTGTTTTTGCTTTTTGTTTTGTTCTGTTTTTTATTTTTAAGAAACATTTCAGAATATCTGTGACAGAGAGGCTTCTTTGAAGTAACATTCCTTTTTTGAAGTGCAGTGCTTTTTTTAAAACCTTGATTTTTGGCCTCACTGAGCAGCTTGCAGGATCTTAGTTCCCCAACCAAGGATCAAACTTGCACCCCCAGCAGTGAAAGTGCTGAGACCTAACCACTAGTCTGTCAGGGAACTTCTGTAATGTTCTTATTTCCCACTCAAACTCTACACTTTACAGGAGCTCAACCAGCTCACACATCTATTTATTGCCTGTGCTGGGTCTTCGCTGCTGGATTTTCTCTGGTTGCATGAGCGGGGGCTGCTCTCTGATGGCGAGGATGTTCTCTTTTTTAGGTGGATGCCCAGGCTCCTCACTGTGCGGCTTCTTGTGGTGTGGAGCATGGGCTCTAGGCGCACAGGCTTCAGTAGGTGTGCCTCAGGGGCTCTAGACTCAGGGTCAGTAGTTGTGGTGCACAGGCTTAGTTTCATGTGGGATCTTCCTGGACCAGGGATCCAACCTGTGTCTCCTGCATTGGCAGGTGCCTTCGTGGCCAACAGGGAAGCCCTACCTCACAGACAGAAAATTGTTGGGGAGTAGGTTGGTCTGAATGGGAAATCAGTTTAGTTCAGTTCAGTCGCTCAGTCATGTCCAACTCTTTGAGACCCCATGAACTGCAGCACGCCAGGGCTTCTTGTCCATCACCAACTCCTGGAGTTCACTCAGACTCACATCCATTGAGTTAGTGATGCCATCCAGCCATCTCATCCTCTGTCGTCGCCTTCTCCTCCTGCCCCTAATCCCTCTCAGCATCAGACTCTTTTCCAATGAGTAAACTCTTCGCATGAGGTGGCCAAAGTATTGGAGTTTCAGCTTTAGCATCATTCCTTTCAAAGAAATCCCAGGGCTGATCTCCTTCAGAATGGACTGGTTGGATCTCCTTGCAGTCCAAGGGACTCTCAAGAGTCTTCTCCAGCACCACAGTTCAAAAGCATCAATTCTTCGGCGCTCAGCCTTCTTCACAGTCCAACTCTCACATCCATACATGACCACTGGAAAAACCATAGCCTTGACTAGACTGACCTTTGTTGGCAAAGTAATATCTCTGCTTTTGAATATGCTATCTAGGTTGGTCATAACTTTCCTTCCAAGGAGTAAGCATCTTTTAATTTCATGGCTGCAGTCACCATCTGCAGTGATTTTGGAGCCCCCAAAATAAAGTCTGACACTGTTTCCACTGTTTCCCCATCTATTTCCCATGAAGTGATGGGACCGGATGCCATGAATGGGAAATAACAAATGCTAATTCCAAACCATCACAACTGCCCAGGTGGCTCTGATCACACCCACTCACCTGGTCAAAGGTTTGAATCACATGGCCTCTCCAGCTCAGACATCACCTCTGACTTGGGGAAGCATCGGAGCTTCCTCCTGATGTGCCTGCTCCAGCTGGGGTGCCTGGCTCCCACCTGGCCACAGGCCATGCCCTTTACCATCCCAGCCTCACAGGGGAAGTCTCAGGAAACTCAAGAGAGGCTAGGCTACGCGTTCCCAGTATCTTTAGCCTTTAAAATGGAAGGTAATCCTTCCTCTGGGACTTCTGCTCCTGAGAACAGGCAACTGAGGCCACTTGTTCAGCAGAGCCTATACATGGTTCTGATACTCAGAGCAGATCAGGCTGAATGTCTGCCTCTGCCAACCAAGACCTCCCAAGTAACTGGGTTGTTTTTTGCTTTCAATAGAAAACAGTAAAAGATGACAAGGGCAGATGAAATTTCTGTACTTTGGTAACCAATGTGAAATGCACATTTGCCTACTAACATTTTACGGCTCTCAGTTCTACCCAAGAAGATGCTTCAATTAAGCATTAAGCACAAAGGCTTCCTTGGTGGCTCAGTGGTAAAGAATCCAGCTGCCAGTGCAGGAGATTTGAGTCTGATCCCTGATCCAGGAAGACCCCACATGCTGTGGAGCAACCAAGCCCATGTACCACAAGTACTGAGCCTGTGCTCCAGGGTCCCATGTGCTGCGACAACTACGCCCAAGCACCCTGGAGCCCATGCTCGGCAACAAGAGAAGCCACTACAATGACAAGCCCTGCGATGGGGCAGGAGCCCCTCACTGCTCCCAGAGAAAAGCTTGAGCAGCATTGAAGACCCAGCACAGCCAAAAATAAAATAAATAGATTAAAAAAGTTTTTAAAATATTAAGCACAAGGAAAGTACTAACAGAGGAACCAATGTGATGAGTGATGAGAAGGAGCTGTGTGTGTGTCCAAGACCTTTTGAGGATGACTCAGCGAGGACTTTAGTCCAAACAAGCTGTGAAAAAACTGCTCTTAACAAAGGCAATTAAAATGATGAGACTGAATCAATCAGAAGCCCCGAAAGAACCCTTATTTACCGAATCTTTGACAGAAGAAGCCAATCCTTCTGCTCAAACCCCAGCAGCTCTGAGGCTGGCAAGGGCAGCGAGGACAGAGAGGCTGAGCCTTACATACTGAAGGGAGGAAGAACACGTTTCCAGCTGCACGTGGGACACAGACATGAACCCAGCCTCCTGTGAGCTTCCCCAAGTGGATGCCGAAGAAGCCAGACGTGTTTGCAGTTAGTGATTTTACACAGCTTGCCAGAGCCCCATCGAACAGCATCTCGAAAACTCAAGTTCACATTGTTCACATTGCTATGGAAACACTGTCCTGTCAAACAGAAAAAACCCACAGGAGTGACTCTCAAGTTCTATATAAACTGTTAAGTCTGTACCTGTGTGACCATGTGTGAACATGTGTGCAGGTGTTCACACACGCACACACACAGACACACACCACATACATACTGGGAGAAGCATGCAGACGCTCATCCTCTGGACTGCAGATTTACATGAAATAGCCTTTTCCAAAAGGAAATGTCTGACCACACCTCCATGAAGGGGATCTAGAGAAGTCATTTCTTGTTTTATAGATGAGACACGGAGGAGAAAAAGTCCTATGGAAGGACTATGGAAGCGTCCTATGGTCTTTCAGGAAGGAACCCCTCCCAGTTCCCTTCCTGGGTTTCAGTACTCTCTCCCTTCCCTTGAACACTCCCTCCTTCTCAAGCACTTGAAGTCCCCTTTCCCTTTTCTCTTTTCTTTGTCAGAAAGTTCTGAAATTGTAACTTTCTTGGGAATAAATAAGGTATCTGCATTATAGTTCCACAAGAGAGCGTCTAATGCTATGATGAAACGTGGGCAGAACTGGAACATTCGCCTTCTCTAGAAAGAAGTAGGAGTGGGCATTTCATTTCTAAGGGTGCCCTAGACTTTCTTCTTGGAGACAGCTCCTCACCTGTGTTTTGTCTTCATCCCCATCATTCTGGTTAAGCCACCAGCATCTCCCACCTGGGTACTGAGAGGCTTTCTAACTGATCAGCCTGAATCCAGGGTGGTCCCCCTCTGCCATTCCCCCACTGATGCCAGAAGACCAAAGTCTGACCATTTCATCCCCTGACGAGACCGTCTCACTTGCTTCGCATTGTTGCTGTTTAGTCACTTTGCTTCCTACTGTTGGTCTCTAGTTGCCATGTCATGTCTGACTCTTTGTGATATCATGGACTGTAGCCCACCAGGCCCCTCTTTCCATGGGATTTCCCAGGCAAGAATATTGCCATTTCCTTCTCCAGGTTACTTTCCTGAGCCAGGGATCAAACCTGTGACTCCTGCTTTGGCAGGTGGATTCTTTACCACTGAGCCGCCAGAGAAGCCCCTTACCTCTGAGATAAAACCCGAAGTCCTCACCAGTCCACTCACCACCCCCAGAATGCCCGCACCTCCCAGACATACTTGGGTTTGGTTTTCTTGTTGACTGTCACCATTACCACTCATCAATATATTTTACTTTTTGATAGTTTACAAACTCTGTAAGACCTAGGATCACATCTGTCTTGTTCAGAGTGATAACTCCTCTATTCTGCACAATGCCTAGCATGCAGTAGGAATTCAATAATTTTGTGTTGAGTAAATGAGTGAATTAACAAATACATTCTGGAAATCGACGGTCTAGCTGTAAACCCCTAAAAGGAAAACTCCTCAGTGCTTCAGCCTGCTGTGTTGTTTGGTGTACAAGTATAAATCTGCATGACAAAAACAAATCTCTATTTATCCAAAATGTAAGTGTCTGTTAGGCCCCAGGCTAATATTATCCAGTCCTCTGCCCTCAACATGAGGGCAGGGGAAAGCAGGTACAGGGAATAAATGAGGAGGAAAAGATTCCTTTGGAGAAGGACTTAAGAACTGAGACTGAAATGTTCTGGGGACACATCAAGACAGATGTTAGACAAGACAGCTTGAAGTAAACTTGACTTTGGCAAAGGCAGTCAAGGATCTCAGGGCACAATCGCAGTACAAGGTCAGGCACGATATGGGAGGATGAATAGCACATTTGGTCCATCCGTGAGTGGAGAAGAGCTTTCTAACAAGCAGTTCAGAACCAAATCCAGGAATGCAAAATTCAAACTAGGGCATGGTATTCACTTAGTACCCAGAAAGCGCATTAGGGACATGAGTGCTGATTCCAACTAGCCTTGCTGGGCTGGACTTCATTCCCTGGGGTTTCCTCAATTCCTTCAGCCAGAGTTCCTCTCTCCTTCTCCAAAGACTGACAACAATCTAAGTATAGCCCCTTCATCGCACTCAGCACATGCAGACCTCAGGTTTGACTTGACCTTGGGCTCTTGGCTGGCCTGGGAATGCTTGTGCTGTGCTGTTGTGCTCAGTCGTTCAGTCCTGTCTGACTGTGTGATCCCGTGGACTACAGCCTGCCAAGCTCCTCCGTTCATCGGATTTCCCAGGAAAGAATACTGAAGTGGGTTGCCATTTCCTTCTCCAGGGGATCTTCCCAACCCAAGGATTGAAACCATGACTTCTGCATCTTCTGCATTGCCAGCAGATTCTTTATTGCTGAGTCACCGGGGAAGCCTAAAGAATCTCAGTTCAGTTCAGTTCAGTCGCTCAGTCATATTCTACTCTTTGCAACTCCATGGACTGCAGCACGCCAGGCCTTCCTGTCCATCACCAACTCCTGGAGTCTAAACCCATGTCCATTGAGGTGGTGATGTCTTCCAACCATCTCATCTTCTGTCGTCCCCTTCTCCTCCCACCTTCAATCCCAACTTCAGGGTCTTTTCAAATGAGTCTGTTCTTCGCATCAGGTGGTGAAAGTACTGGAGTTTCAGCTTCAGTATCAGTCCTTCCAATGAATATTCAGGACTGATTTTCTTTAGGATGGACTAGTTGGATCTTGCAGTCCAAAGGACTCTCAAGAGTCTTCTCCAACACCACAGTTCAAAAGCATCAATTCATTGGCGCTCAGCTTTCTTTATAGTCCAACACTCACATCCATACATGACTACTGGAAAAACCACATCTTTGACTAGATTAACCTTTGTGGCAAAATAATGCCTCTACTTTTTAATATGCTGTCTAGGTTGGTCATAGCTTTTCTTCCAAGGCGTAAGTGTCTTTTAATTTCATGGCTACAATCACCATCTGCAGTGATTTTGGAGCCCCCCAAAATAAAGTCTATCACTATTTCCATTCTTTCCCCATCTATTTGTCATGAAGTGATGGAATTGGATGCCATGATCTTGGTTTTTTGAATGTTGAGCTTTAAGCCAACTTTTCACTCTCCTCTTTCACTTTCATCAAAAGGCTCTTTAGTTCTTCTATACTTTCTGCCATAAGGGTGGTGTCATCTGCATATCTGAGGTTATTGATATTTCTCCCAGCAATCTTGATTCCAGTTTGTGCTTCTTCCAGCCCAGCGTTTCTCATGATGTACTCTGCATATTAGTTAAATAAGCAAGTTGACAATATACAACCTTGATGTACCCCTTTCTCTATTTGGAACCAGTCTGTTGTTCCATGTCCAATTCTAACTGTTGCTTCCTGACCTACATATAGGTTTCTCAAGAGGCAGGTCAGGTAGTCTGCTATTCCCATCTCTTTCAGAATTTTCCACAGTTTATTGTGATCCACATAGTCAAAGGCTTTAGCATAGTCAATAAAGCAGAAGTAGATGTTTTTCTGGAATGCTCTCGCTTTTTCCATGATCCAGCGGATGTTGGCAGTTTGATCTCTGGTTCCTCTGCCTTTTCTCAATCCAGCTTGAACATCTGGAAGTTCACAGTTCATGTATTGCTGAAGCCTGGCTTGGAGAATTTTAAGCATTACTTTACTAGTGTGTGAGATGAGTGTAATTGTGCAGTAGTTTGAGCATTCTTTGGCATTGCCTTTCTTTGGGATTGGAATGAAAACTGACCTTTTCCAGTCCTGTGGCCACTGCTGACTTTTCCAAACTTGCTGGCATATTGAGTGCAGCACTTTCACAGCATCATCTTTCAGGATTTGGAATAGCTCAACTGGAATTCCATCACCTCCACTAGCTTTGTTTGTGGTGATGCTTTCTAAGGCCCACTTGACTTCACATTCCAGGATGTCTGGCTCTAGGTCAGTGATCACACCATCGTGATTATCTGCATCATGAAGATCTTTTTTGTACAGTTCTGTGTATTCTTGCCATCTCTTCTTAATATCTTCTGCTTCTGTTGGGTCCATATCATTTCTGTCCTTTATCGAGCCCATCTTTGCATGAAATGTTCCTTTGGTATCTCTGATTTTCTTGAAGAGATCCCTAGTCTTTCCCATTCTGTTGTTTTCCTCTATTTCTTTGCATTGATCACTGAAGAAGGCTTTCTTATCTCTTCTTGCTATTCTTTGGAACTCTGCATTCAGATGTTTATATCTTTCCTTTTCTCCTTTGCTTTTTGCTTCTCTTCTTTTCACAGCTATTTGTAAGGCCTCCTCAGACAGCCATTTTGCTTTTTTGCATTTCTTTTCCATGGGGATGGTCTTGATCCCTGTCTCCTGTACAATGTCATGAACCTCATTCCATAGTTCATCAGGCACTCTGTCTATCAGATCTAGCCCCTTAAATCTATTTCTCACTTCCACTGTATAATCATAAGGGATTTGATTTAGGCCATACCTGAATGGTCTAGTGGTTTTCCCTACTTTCTTCAATTCAAGTCTGAATTTGGCAATAAGGAGTTCATGGTCTGAGCCACAGTCAGCTCCTGGTCTTCTTTTTGCTGACTGTATAGAGCTTCTCCATCTTTGACTGCAGAGACTATAATCAGTCTGATTTTGGTGTTCACCATCTGGTGATGTCCATGTATAGACTCTTCTCTTGTGTTGTTGGAAGAGGGTGTTTGCTATGACCAGTGTGTTCTCTTGGCAAAACTCTATTAGCTTTTGCCCTGCTTCATTCCGTACTCCAAGACCAAATTTGCCTGTTACTCCAGGTGTTTCTTGACTTCCTATTTTTGCACTCCAGTCTCTTATAATGAAAAGGACATCTTTTTGGGGTGTTATGGTTTAGGGCCCTCATAATTCACTTTAGAGCAGTGTGATGATTAATTTTATGTACCAAGTGGACTGGGCTAAGGGAGACCCAGTTACCTTGTAAAACACTCTGTGTGTGTCTCTGAGGACACCTCTAGAAGAGATTAGCATGTGAATCAGTGAACTGAGCAAAAAGAATCTCTCTCACTGATGCCAGTGGGCATCAACCAATCCATTGGGAGCCTGGATAGAACAAAAAAGCTGAAGAAAGGGGAATTTCTCTCTGCTAAGCTAAAACACGGATCTTCTCCCACTTTGGACATGGATGCTCCTGATTGTTGGATGGCTGGAATCAGACCAGGACTTATATCAACCCCCTTGGTTCTCAGGCCTCCAGACTCAGACTGAACTAAACTATCTGCTTTCCTGGGTCTCCAACGTGCAGATGGTAGTCCATGGGACTTCTCAGCCTCCATAATCACATGAGCCAATTCCTATGGTAATTCAATCTCTCTATATAGATTTTTTTTTTCCTGATTGTCAGGAAAACCCTGGCTACTAGTAGAGATGTTGAGAAACAGAATTTTAAAGATGAGATTTCTTAGTATTTATTGAAGTGTGATTGATTTATAATGTGTTAATCTGCTGTACAGAAAAGTGATTCAGTTATACATATATACATTTTTTACATTCTTTTTTCTTTATGGTTTATCACGGGATATCGAATACAGTTCTGTGCTATACAGTAGGACCTTGTTTGTCCATTCCATATATAATAGATTGCATCTGCTAAACCCAGCCTCCCACTCACTCTACCCCCCAACCACCAGTCTGTTCTCTATGTCCATGATTCTGTTTCTATTTCATGGATAGGTTCTTTCGTGCCATATTTTAGATTGCCACAATAAGTGATATCATATACCATTTGTCTTTCTCTTTCTGACTTGACTTAGTGTGATAATCTCTAGTTGCACCCATATTGCTGCAGATGGCATTACTTCATTCTTTTTTATGCTTGTGTAATATCGCATGAGAAGAGTGGAGAAATAACTCCAGAAAGAATGAAGAGATGGAACCAAAGCAAAAATAATACCCAGTTGTGGATGTGACTGATGATGGAAGTATAGTCCAATGCTGTAAAGAACAATATTGCATAGGAACCTGGAATGTTAGGTCCATGAATCAAGGTAAATTGGAAGTGGTCAAATAGGTGAAAGGTTGTTGCTGAACCATGAAAAGAGGTCGGGATTCTTGGCCTCTGGAGGAGAAGAATTCAATCTGGGGCCAGAAATGAGGCTTGATCACTCAGAGCTTTTGTGTAATAAAGTTTTATTAAAGTACAAAGGAGATAGAGAAAGGTTCTGACATAGGCATCAGAAGGGGGCAGAAAGAGTACCTCCTTGCTAGTGTTAGCAGTGGAGTTATATACTCTCCAATGAATCAAACGAATGTCTGGAGGTTGCAAAGACCTCACCAGACCTACTCCCATAATTTACATTTTAAGATAACAGGATTAGCCAGCAGGTTTAATCCAGAGACTATCCTCAGGCAGGATACATTATTGTTATATAATCCTAGAGTTGGGTTAAAGCTCAACATTCAAAAAACGAAGATCATGGCATCTGGTCCCATCACTTCATGGGAAATAGATGGGGAAACAGTGTCAGACTTTATTTTGGGGGGGCCTCAAAATCACTGCAGATGGTGACTGCAGCCATGAAATTAAAAGACGCTTACTCCTTGGAAGGAAAGTTATGACCCATTTAGATGGCATATTCAAAAGCAGAGACATTACTTTGCCAACGAAAGTCTGTCTAGTCAAGGCTATGGTTTTTCCAGTGGTCATGTATGGATGTGAGAGTTGGACTGTGAAGAAAGCTGAGCGCCCAAGAATTGATGCTTTTGAACTGTGGTGTTGGAGAAGACTCTTGAGAGTCCCTTGGACTGCAAGGAGATCCAACCAGTCCATTCTGAAGGAGATCAGCCCTGGGATTTCTTTGGAAGGAATGATGCTAAAGCTGAAACTCCAGTACTTTGGCCACCTCATGTGAAGAGTTGACTCTCTGGAGAAGACTTTGATGCTGGGAGGGATTGGGGGCAGGAGGAGAAGGGGACGACAGAGGATGAGATGGCTGGATGGCATCACCGACTTGATGGGCGTGAGTTTGAGTGACCTCCAGGAGTTGGTGATTCTGGGAGGCCTGGCATGCTGCAATTCATGGGGTCTCAAAGAGTCGGACACAACTGAGTGACTGAACTGAACTGAACTGAAGGAATGTAGAGGGGAAAAAAAGTTTGTCCTTTTTGCCTCCTTGAGAATTCCAGACCCCTCTCTCCTTGGGGACCCCTAAGACTTCTTATCAACCTGCCTAGTAAATGACTGTCTCACAGGATACACCAAGAGTGAACATCTACATTTGAGGAATCAGTGAACTAAAATGGACTGGAAATGGTGAATTTAATTCAGATGACCATTATATTTACTACTGTGGGCAAGAATCCCTTAGAAGAAATGGAGTAGCCCCCCATAGTCAATGAAAGAATCTGAAATGCAGTAAGTGGGTGCAATCTCAAAAATGACAGAATGATCTCTGTTCATCTCCAAGGCAAATCACTCAATATCACAGTAATCCTAGTCTATGCCCCAAATACTAATGCTGAAGAAGCTGAAGCTGAACAGTTCTATGAAGACCTACAAGACCTTTAGAACTAATACCCAAAAAAGGTGTTCTTTTCATCATAGGGGACTGGAATGCAAAAGCAGAAAGTCAAGAGATACCTGGAGTAACAGGCAAATTTGGCCTTGGAGAACAGAATGAAGCAGAGCAAAGGCTAACAGAGTTTGGCCAAGAGAACACACTGGTCAAAGCAAGCATACTCTTCCAACAGCACAAGAGAAGACTCCACACATGGACATCACCAGATGGTCAACACCAAAATCAGACTCATTATATTCTTTGCAGCCAAAGATGGAGAAGCTCTCTACAGTCAGCAAAAACAAGACTAGGAGCTGACTGTGGCTCAGATCATGAACAGCTTATTGCAAAATTCAGAGGTAAATTGAAGTAAATAGGGAAAACCACTAGACCATTCAGGTATGACCTTAATTAAATCCCTTACGATTGTACAGTAGAAGTGAGAAATAGACTCAAGGGATTATATCTGATAGACTGCCTGAAGAACTGTGGACAGAGGTTCATGACACTGTACAGGAGGCAGTGATCAAGACCATCTCCAAGAAAAAGAAATGCAAAAAGGCAAAATGATTGTCTGAGGAGGGCTTACAAATAGCTATGAAAAGAAGAGAAGCTAAAGGCAAAGGAGAAAAGGAAAGATATACCCATTTGAATGCAGAGTTCCAAAGAATAGCAAGGAGAGATAAGAAAGTCTCCCTCAGTAATCAATGCCAAAAAAAAATTTTTTTATTTTATTATTGGAGTTGGATGGCATCACCAACTCGATGGACATGAGTTTGAGCAAGCTCTGGAAGTTGGTGATGGACAGGGAGGCCTGGCATGCTGCTGCCCATGGAGCTGCAAAGAGTTGGACAAAACTGAGTGACTAAACTGAACTGAGTATTCTACTGCATATACATCTTTTTTATCCATTAATCTGTTGATGAACATTTAAGTTGTTTCCATGTGTGGCTATTATGAATATCACTTCTATGAATATAGGATGAGTTTTTTTAATTTGATTCTAGCTTTTTCCAGAATTGGCTCTCTAATATAATTAAAGATTCTATTTCTACTATTAAAAAAAGATCAACTGTCCATGACATGAGCTATTAATGGATATATATATATATCTGCATATATATATATGCATTGGACAGTCCTAATCAACCACTTGTAAGAAGTTAAGGAGCTAAATGATTCTGTAAATGATATTTTCTAAAAATTATAGAAAACTAAGGAAAATAATGACTTTGGCTATTGCTCCTAATGTTGCCGGACAATGTGAATGAAAAGAAGGGGCTCAGGGATTCCACCATTAAATCCAACTGATGATGCTGATTATACTGATCATAATTACTTAATTGTTATAATTAATACTGATTATAGTTGATCTGATTGATAATGCTGGTTAAAACAGTGATGTGAATGGTCTGGATTCCACATAATTCATTTTAGTACATCCGTGTGTTAAATGAGAATTGAGTCAACATCCATCCCATATTTATTTATAGCTATCAGATACCACATGTGCTCTGCACTCTTGCAGCCTCCAATCCATTCTCCTCACTATAAAGTGATTTTTTTGTTGATGTGCAATATTATATAAGGTACAGGTTTAGCAAAGTGATTTTTTGAAAAACCATGTCTGCTCATGCTTGGAACCACACAATGGTTCCTGCTGCTCACAGGAGGAAGACCCTGCCACTCAAGGGCCCCGCAGACCCCGACGCCCACCCTGACCCCATCCTTGTGCTGAAACACACAGCTTTCCTGCAAGTCCAACCACATCCCTTCTCACCACAGGAACTGTTCATGAAAGAGCATCTAATCCTAGAACGACGGCCTGCTCATTGCTTGATTAAATCACACACATTCTTCCGAGCAACACTGCCCAACAGAACTTTCTACAGTGATGAGAAGGTTCCACGTCTGCACTGTCCAGTAGGCAGCAGTGGCTGTTGAGCACCTGAAATGTGACTAATGCGACCGAGGAACTGAATTTTAAATTTCATTTCACTTTGATTAAAATTTAAATTTAAATAGCCACGTGTGGCTAGTGACTACCATACCGGATAGTGCAGCTCTAGCATTCAGCTCGGGGAAATGCGAGTGGAAATGTCTGTCGTTACCCTCTAGATCTACAGATAGAGATGTTAACCCCATACTTTTTAATCATGAAATTTACCACAGAAATGCCACGTGTTAGGGTTTCTATGGTGGCTCAGCAGTACCGAGTCTCACTGTGATGCAGGAGACATGGTTTCGATCCCTGGGTCGGGAAGATCCCCCAGAGAAGGAAATGGCAACCCTCTCCAGTGTTCTTGCTGGGAAACCCATGGTCAGAGAAGCTTGGTGGGCTACCGTCAATGAAGTTGCAAAAGAGTCAGATGCAACCTAGTGACTACTAACCACATTAGTGTGATTATTTCTTTATCTTCAATTTCCCCCAGTTGTCATCAATTTCCATGAAGTCAAAGGTGGGTCTGTTTTCTTCCACATTGACCCTAAGACTTAGTACAAGTGCCTGGCACAGAACAGACAATAATATTTGTGAATCAATAAATTAATACAATTCTGTGACTATCTGACTACAAAAACTGGCCGCATACTTCCAACCTTCCATTCTGTCATCTTCATGATCTGTGGGCTCCTTCAAGCTTAAGTACCTTGTAGGTCATGTCTAAATAGGAAATGGCAGAAATGCGCACTAGATGAAAAGTTCTACTTATCACTCGAGGCCGTTTTGTCAGCACAACGACTTTTCCTAGAGCATATCAGAAAATGACAGTAGTTTATAGTTCAAAGACCAAATACATTCCGAAATATTATCAAAGCCCATTTCTGCCACTTCATTAAGGCACACAAAATGGATACAATCCACGTTTGACTATTGAAACAATTCACTGGGGTGACCATTTTATATTTTGCTGAGACTACAACAATTTTAAGACTGAAAGTTAAAATCTGGGACCTCAAAATATGAGAAACACTCCTGGTAATCACTCCACCTCTGATTTATGCATCCTCGCAACTAATAAAATATGGATCAGAGAGATTTAATACCAATTTATAATTATCTGTTACTTCTTATTACTTTTGGTAATAACTTTTGTAGCTTTCTCATCACACATGCTTCTTTCAGAACAAAGTAAACCATGCCAAACATAGAGAAGGTTTCATTTGGCCAAGTTGTAAAATAAATTGTGTAAAAAGTGGAATGATGGAGGGTTTACATAGAGGTTGAAAGCTTGTCATGAATTTAAACTTGGCCAAGGTCTTATGTATAGACTCAAGATGCAGAATATAGATACAGCATAGTCATCTTCTGGACCTAGCTTAAAATCTATCCTTCTTTCTACATTGCCCTGGCCGGGCAAAGGCCCTGCCCTCCTCTTTGTCTGGGGCGAAGGCTTAATAAATGATCCTTACTGATGAGCTCACCATGGCGACAACACACAGCATGTGCAGGGTCACAAGCACAGGCACTGGGGAGACTGTTGGGAGTTTTAGTCACATCCTCAATTTCCTCACACGTAAAAGGGAAGTAATCATCGTACCCTCAGAGCTGGCGTGAGGATTAAATAAGATAATTATGTGAGAAGTGCTTGCCACACTGTATATGTGTCAAAGAAAAACAGCTATCTTGATATGACAGAGGAACAGAAGCAGACATACTACAGATCTGTGTGCGAAGCTCCTTTACTCAGCAACTCTGTACACAATATTGCCAATAAGTTTAATGCGCCACCCTCTTTAGTGGCATTTATGCTTCATCAGATCAGATCAGTCGCTCAGTCGTGTCCAACTCTTTGCGACCCCATGAACTGCAGCACGCCAGGCCTCCCTGTCCATCACCAGCCCTCGGAGGTCACTCAGACTCATATTCATCGAGTCAGTGATGCCATCCAGCCATCTCATCCTCTGTCGTCCCCTTCTCCTCCTGCCCCCAATCCCTCCCAGCATCAGAGTCTTCTCCAATGAGTCAACTCTTCGCATGAGGTGGCCAAAATACTGGAGTTTCAGCTTTAGCATCATTCCTTCCAAAGAAATCCCAGGGCTCATCTCCTTCAGAATGGACCGGCTGGATCTCCTTGCAGTCCAAGGGACTCTCAAGAGTCTTCTCCAACACCACAGTTCAAAAGCATCAATTCTTGGGTGCTCAGCCTTCTTCACAGTCCAGCTCTCACATCCATACATGACCACAGGAAAGACCATAGCCTTGACTAGGCAAACCTTTGTTGGCAAAGTGATGTCTCTGCTTTTGAATATGCTATCTAGGTTGGTCATAACTTTCCTTCCAAGGAGTAAGTGTCTTTTAATTTCATGGCTGCAGTCACCATCTGCAGTGATTTTGGAGCTCAGAAAAATAAAGTCTGACACTGTTTCCACTGTTTCCCCATCTATTTCCCATGTAGTGATGGGACCAGATGCCATGATCTTCGTTTTCTGAATGTTGAGCTATAAGCCAACCTTTTCACTCTCCACTTTCACTTTCATCAAGAGGCTTTTTAGTTCCTCTTCACTTTCTGCCATAAGGGTGGTATCATCTGCATATCTGAGGTTATTGATATTTCTCCCGGCAATCTTGCAATCTTGATTCCAGCTTGTGTTTCTTCCAGTCCAGCATTTCTCATAAGTACCACTTATCAAGCACCCACCGAGCACCAAGTACACACAGTCTCATGGCACCCTCCTGGAAGGGGAAGTAATTGTTGCAATGGTCTAACAGTAAAGATAATACCTAATCATGTGTGAGTACTTGTTGTGCTGGGCGCTTTGTGGTAAGTGTGTTATGTTCATTACCACATTTAACCTCCCTTGTCGTCCCATCCCTTCCCACGATAATGAGGGAGTAAGGTCTGGGGCTTCCTAGGTGGCTCAGGGTAAAGCATCTGCCTACCCAGGTAGGAGATGTGGGTCTGATCCCTGGTGTGGGAAGATGCCCAGGAGAAGGAGATGGCAACCCACTCCAGTGTTCTTGCCTGGGAAATCCCATGGACGGACGAGCCTGGTGGGCTACAGTCCACGGGGTCACAGAAGAGTTGGACACAACTGAGTGACTAAACAACAGCCTATACGAGGAGCAGGGTGACTGCTGCTGTTTTAGGGAAAATAAACTCTGGTCTAGAGAGCTAAGTGACAAGTTCAAGCTCTGACCATCTATACAGTGTGTCTAACTACTAACAGCTGCTACGTCATACTCCCTTAAGCCTGCTGTTGTGGGAATTTAAAAGTGGAAAACAGTATGAATCAGCTGCCAGTAAAAACATGAGCTGGGTAATAATGTGGAGGAGGGCTGGGGCTAGGATGAGGCAAATGAAGTGCCCAGGGTGCCAAAGTCAAGGAGGAATGAACTCTAAGGAAAAATCCACACTGGTTGGGAAGGGACTGGAAGCTTGCTGTGTGGCTTACTGGGAATGGTGGTTAGGGGTCCCTCATTCTTCTACCCCTTTGTTCCAAAACCCATGTCTTTGACCTACTGGGAACATAGCATCATACAATGAACTTGACGTAGGGTGTCTGTTGAAACCTGGATGATGGCAGTCCAGCCCCTCAGTGGGTCTCCAAGCTCCATGGTGTCTCCTACCAGGCAGCCTTGGGGACTGCAGGAAAAAATGCAGCCAGTGTGACCCTGACCATGCCCTCCTCCACTGCAAAGGGGTCCACCACCACCTTACAGGCTTCCCAGGTGGTGAGTGGTAAAGAATCTGCCTGCCAAAGCAGGAGCCGCAAGATACCAAAGTTTGATCCCTGGGTTGGGCAGATTGCTCTGGAGGAGGGCATGGCAACCCACTCCGGTATTCTTACCTGGAGAATCCCAAGAACCGAGGAGCTGGAGGGCTACAGTCCATGGGGTCACGGAGAGTTGGACATGACTGACCGTGCAGGCAGCGTGTTATATGAGATTCTGTATTTGTACACAGTATTCAAATACTATAAAATCTTGGGACATGGTGTAGGCAGAGGCTCTGTGAGCAAGACAGGAAAGGCAGTACCGGGAATAGGTATTGACACCAGTGAGAAAGTATAGGAAGCAGCTAATGTAATCAGCTGACCACCGAGTGGACAGATGGCCCCTCACGGAATCCATTTTATCAGGGTCTCATGCGATCTAAGCCCGCTACGGGCCCATATGTATTTTTCATCCCTGTTGCCGTATCTCCTCTCTCACACATGTATGGACGCACTGCGTGTGTCGACGACAGATACTGCCTGACACCAACCAGCAGAGTTATTCCATCCCCCTGATTATTCGGTGCTTCTTCTCTGGCAGTTGCTGTCTAGTGGGTGGTAGCATGCAATGAAGGATCTTCACACTTCGCACATACTCCCATGGCTCACCCACATTCCATTCTTCAAACCATGTTGATCCTATTCTTCTTATCCTTCTCCTTCCAGTCTCCTAAGCAATCATCCAAGCCATTACTCACTATCTAAGAGGCCACACTCTATCCTTAGGGCCCATCTCTTTCTGCATAGTGTAAATGTGGGTTCACCATCCAAAGCTCTGCCATTGGGAGGATTTCTCTTCACCTCTGTTTTCTGGGACATTCTGAGTGTGCAGTGGCTCACTCCCACATGCTGAGTCAACTCAGTTCAGTCAGTTCAGTTCAGCCGCTCAGTCCTGTCTGACTCTTTGCAACCCCATGGACTGCAGCATGCCAGGCCTCCCTGTCCATCACCAACTCCCACAGTTTACTCAAACTCATGTCCATTGAGTCGGTGATGCCATCCAACCATCTCATCCTCAGTATCTCCTTCTCTTCCTGCCTTCATTCTTTCCCAACATCAGGGTCTTTTCCAATGACTTAGCTCTTCACATCAGGTGGCCAAAAGTACTGGAGTTTCAGCTTTAGCATCAGTCCTTCCAGTGAATATTCAGGACTGATTTCCTTGAGGATGGACTGGTTGGATCTCCTTGCAGTCCAAGGGACTCTCCAGAGTCTTCTAATTTCATGGCTGAAGTCAACATCTGTAGTGATTTTGGAGAAAAAAAAGTCTGAGACTGTTTCCATTGTTTCCCCATCTATTTGCCACAAAGTGATGGGACTGGATGCCATGTTCTTAGTTTTCTGAATGTTGAGCTTTGAGCCAACTTTTTCTCTCTCCTCTTTCACTTTCATCAAGAGGCTCCTTAGTTCCTCTTCATTTTCTGCCATAAGGGTAGTGTCATATGCATATCCTAGGTTATTGATATTTCTCCCAGCAATCTTGATTCCAGTTTGTGCTTCATCTAGTCTGGCATTTCTCATGATGTACTCTGCATAGAAGTTAAATAAGCAGGGTGACAATATACAGCCTTGATGTATTCCTTTCCCAATTTGGAATCAGTCTGTTGTTCCATGTCCAGTTCTAATTGTTGCTTCTTGACCTGCCCACAGATTTCTCAGGAGGTAGGTCAGGTGGGCTGGTATTTCCATCTCTTGAAGAATTTTACACAGTTTATTGTGATCCACATAGTCAAAGGTTTTTGCGAAGTCAATAAAACAGAAGTAGATGTTCTTTTGGAACTCTCTTGCTTTTTCCATGGTCCAGCGGATGTTGGCAATTTGATCTCTGGTTGCTCTGCCTTTTCTGAATCCAACTTGAACACCTGGAAGTTCATGGCTCAAGTACTGTTGTAGCCTGGCTTGGAGAATTTTGAGCATTATTTTACTAATGTATGAGATGAGTGCAATTGTGGGGTAGTTTGAGCATTCTTTGGCATTGCCTTTCTTTGGGATTGGAATGAAACCCGACCTTTTCCAGTCCTGTGGCCACTGCTGAGTTTTCTAAATTTGCTGGCATATTGAATGCAGCACTTTTATAGCATCATCTTTTAGGATTTGAAATAGCTCAACTGGAATTCCATCACCTCCACTAGTTTTGTTCATAGTGATGCTTCCTAAGGCCCACTTGACTTCGAATTCTAGGATGTCTGGCTCTAGGTGAGGGATTACATCATCATGATTACCTGGGTCGTAAAGATCTTTTGTATAGTTCTTCTGTGTATTCTTGCCACTTCTTAATATCTTCTGTTTCTGTTGGGTCCATACCATTTCAGTCCTTTATTGTGCCCATCTTTGCATGAAATGTTCCCTTGGTATCCCTAATTATCTTGAAGAGATCTAGAGACTTTCCCATTCTAAACCTCTATTTCTTTGCACTGATCACTGAGGAAGTCTTTCTTATCTCTCCTTGCTATTCTTTGGAATTCTGCTTTCAAATGGGTATATCTTTCCTTTTCTCTTTTGCCTTTTGCTTCTCTTCTTTTTACAGCTATTTGTAAGGCCTCCTCAGACAACCATTTTGCCTTTTCTTTTTGCATTTCTTTTTCTTGGGGACGGTCTTGATCACTGCCTCCTGTACACTGTCACGAACCTCTGTTCACAGTTCTTCAGGCACTCTATCAGATCTAATCCCTTGAATCTATTTGTCACTTCCATTGTATAATCATAAGGGATTTGTTTTAGGTCATACCTGAATGCTCCAGTGGTTTTCCCTACTTTCTTCAGTTTACATATGAATTTGGCAATAAGGAGTTCATGATTTGAAACACAGTCAGCTCCCAGTCTTGTTTTTGCTGACTGTATAGAGCTTCTCCATCTTTGGCTGCAAAGAATATAATCGATCTGATTTCGGTGTTGACCATCTGGCGATGTCGATGTGTAGAGTCTTCTCTTGTGTTGTTGGAAGAGGGTGTTTGTTATGACCATTGTGTTTTCTTGGCAAAACTCTGTTGGCCTTTACCCTGCTTTATTCTGTGCTCCAAGGCCAAATTTGCCTGTTATTTCAGATATCTCTTGACATCCTACTTTTGCATTCCAGTCCCCTATAATGAAATGGACATCTTTTTTGGATGTTAGTTCTAGAAGGTATTGTAGGTCTTCATAGAACTATTCAACTTCAGCTTCTTCAGCATTACTGGTCAGGGCATAGTCTTAGATTTCTGTGATGTTGAATGGTTTACCTTGGAAACAAACAGAGATCATTCTGTCATTTTTGTGATTGCATCCAAGTACTCCATTTCAGAATCTTTTGTTGACTATGATGGCTACTCCATTTCTTCTAAGGGATTCTTGCCCACAGTAGAAGATATAATCATCGTCTGAGTTGAATTCACCCATTCCAGTCCATTTTAGTTCACTGATTCCTCAAAGGTGTATGTTCACTCTTGCCATCTCTTGTTTGACCACTTCTAATTTACCTTGATTCATGGACCTAACATTCCAGGTTCCTATGCAATATTGCTCTTTATGTCATCAGACTTTACGTCCATCACCAGTCACAACCACAAGTGGGTGTTGTTCTGGCGGAGGCTTGGGTTGGCCGTGGCCTGCTGCAGGGCTGGGGGCACTGAGTGTAGCAGTGTGTGCATGGGACCTTTTGAAGGAGGTTGCCATTATCTTCATTTGGCCTCAGGTCAAATAACAGGGAGGGAACACATCCACCCATCAACAGAAAATTGTATTAATGATTTTCTGTGCATGGCCCCAGCCATCAGAACAAGACCATTTCCCTCTCAGTCAATCTCTCCGATCAGGAAGCTTCCATAAGCCTCTTATCCTTCTCCAACAGAGGGCAGACAGACTGAAAACCGCAATCACAGAAAACTAACCAATCTGATCACGTGGACCACAGACTTGTCTACTCAGTGAAACTATGAGCTATGTGGACAGGTCATGGTGGAAAGTTCTGACAAAACGTGGTCCACTGGAGAAGGGAATGGCAAACCACTTCAGTATTCTTGCCTTGAGAACCCCATAAACAGTATGAAAAGGCAAGAAGATATGACACTGAAAGGTCAACTCCCCAGGCCAGTAGAAGCCAACTCATCCATGCAAGAAATCTGATTCCATTTGCTCTTTATCAGCTAGTCATAGAACTTCTTGTGGCCTCAGGTGTGAGCTGACAGAGAAGCAGTGGTGCAAACACTGTGAATGACATGGGTACTACACCACCTGCTCACAGAGTTTGTGTATGCTCATTCGCTCAGTCGTGTTTGACTCTGTGCGACCTTGTGAACTGTAGCCCTCCAGGCTCCTCCGTCCATGGGGCAAGAATACTGGAGTGAGTTGCCGTTTCCTGCTTCAGGAGATCTTCCTGACCCAGGGATCGAACCCACTCTCCAGGATTCTTTACCACTGAGCTGCCTAGTTTACCTGTGCCCTTTGGCCTTGCCCCCTCCTAAGCCCGGACACGCCACGTGCATTCACGATGCATCGTTGCTGGTCTGACAGACCCTAGATCTCCACGAACAGCCCTGGCCACAGGACCACCTGTATCCCACTGTCAGGGACTCCATCTCTACCAGGCTCGGCAGCATGCCAGGACTGACATTTTAAAATTGTAATTCTCTTCTGTAGACAGCATGGCTGTGCTCCAGAAACCCAGGGCTCTGCGTTATTATTTTTCTACTGGAAGTTGCTACAAACTCCACTTGGCGTCTCTGCTCACCACAGATGCTTCTAAAGTCACATGGACTGTCAGGTCAAGTGGTCCGAGCACCAGGACAACCACACGCAGCCTGGACCTGCAGTCTTTTCTGCTGGAGGCCCTACTCACTGCTGGGAACTCTGAAGTTATGATCCCCATTCGGTTTCCCTCCTTAAGAAAAGGGAGCCAAGTCTTCATACCTCCTTGACAACAGGACGAACAAAACAACCACAATAAAAAAAACCAGGCCAAGAGGCTCTCTTTAGCTTGAGGAAGCACAGAGGACAACTCATCTGAGATCCATCAACCACTGACACTCCCTGCTGCTGGAGAAAGAATGCCTCAGTCCTGAAGTCGAGGGTCTGGGCGACGCACCTCCTCACTCACAGCAGGGTCTGTTTAAAAGGCCTGAGGGGAGTTTGGAGAGACGGAAGAATTAACAGATCACAGCAAAGGCATGTGTCTCAGGAGAGAGAAGCTGAGGCAGAGACTGACATGAACCTGTTTTGCCGGACCTTTCCTAAAACTGGTTTCTGAAAGCACCCTCTGTGTCTTTAGAATAACTTATGTCTCCATAAACATATCTGACTGGGCTTCTGTTCCTCACAACTGAACATTCTCTGAGAGTCTATAGGATTTTCTACCTATTGATTGTAAGTAATTTGGAAAAAAGCAATAGGAATTCAAACCTCCATGGTTTGGGACCGTAGTTCAAAGGTGAAAAGTACGTTCACGATTCATTTAAACAGTCCTTTTAGTTTTACTTCAGCTTAACAGGAAGTAGAAACTGAAAATGTATATCAAACCTAATGAGCTGATTAAAATGAAGACAACTCTTAAAGTTAAGCCAAGCAATTTAAGGGCTTTATTTTACCAAAAGCATGGCTCTAATAGCATTCAGACAATTTATTGCCTAAAAATCATACAAGATTTTGGGATGAGAAACATTTTAAGTACAATAAAAGATATGGTCATTATAGGATCACCTACTTGTGATGATCTGTCAAATTATCTTGAGAAATAGATCTGTTTTGCTTTTATTCCCCATTAATTAATAACATTATCTTAAGGAACCTGTCAAATCAGCTAGCTGCTGCTGCATAACAAACCACCCCAAATCTCAGTGCCGTAAAACAAGCATTTATTACTGATCATGAACCTGGGGATCAACTGAGAGGAAGTTTACTTGGTCTCTGTCTTCTTCCCTGCTCATTCATACTTCTGAAATCAGCTGGACTTTAGGTGGGCAGGCCTGCCTGGCTGGGTTCTGTCCTAAGTATCTGGTCTGGGATGACCTTAACTGGAACCACTACGTTCTTCTCCATATGGATATTTATCTTCCAGCCACGGGCTTGTTCTCATGGCAGAGGCAGGGGTCCAAGAGCCTGGATTGGAATGATTTAATTTATCTTGCAGCTGAAGCTTAAACTGGCATTTAGGCAGATCCATCACATTCTATTAGCCGAGGCAAGTCACAGAGCGAACCCTGATGCAGAGATCAGGGAGACACTTCCATGATGGGCGGGCTACAGAGGGGACTGCCCAGAGTCACTTCTGTAACTCATCATAGCTACGAAGACTGATAATCATTCTGTTAAACAGCAGACCAGCTGCGTGACCATGAGTAATTTAATCACCCTGTCTGGTCTTCATTTTCTCAATTTATGAAATAGACAGTAACGTAAAACCTATCCCAATACTGTTCTAAGTATTATATGAGGTAACATACAGTCATGTCACAATGCCTGAAACATACTTAGCAAATGCAATTATTTCTTACTGATATTGTTTATAACCTTCTCATGCATGTATGAAACTTCTTCTATAGATATGTGAGTGGGGGTGGACTTGGAGGAATAGGAGATGACACTGTATTCAGACATGAGAAACGAACACCTTTACATTACATTTCACCAAATCCAATCCTCTCTGGCCTAAGCCATCTCTTGATGAGTAGATACTTTCATAAGTTATTTTATGCCAAAATGAGAACTTCATAAGTGGTTACCCAAGAAGGAAAAGAGTTCAAAATGCAACTGCAAAGATGTCAAAAACAAAAGCCAGATTTGAAAATAAATGCCCTGCTTTTACATTTGGCTGTATTTGCATTCTTCATCAGTATTCTGTATCAGTACAGAACAGGAGCTGATCTCCTCTAAACTCACAGTTTGTAGAACAACTAAGTTATTGACAAGACACTCTCTCTGTGGCCTTTTCTTTCAAAAATACTCTAAATGAAGGGGCATTCCTCCATCTTAACTGAGAAGAACAAATTCAGAGAAGATTATGGGCAAAGCTGACTAATTTTCAAATATAATGTTTTATATTAATAGTAATTTCCTTTATCAAACTCACACCCCTTTGGATTTTGAATACTTTTGCTGAGTAGTTTCTTCGTCTTCCATTACTGTGTCAGTGTCATATTCTTTTTCAAGATGAAGTTGAAGTAAAGTAAAAATTCAAAAGAAACAAAAAGGCATGCATATAGACTAGAAAGAACATGGAATATGAACTTAAAATTACATGCAATAAAATATGATTTTCTATTATGAACAACTAGTTTCCCATAAATTTGATAATTTAGATGAAACAGACCAAATCTTGGAAAGGTACAACTGACCAAAACTCACACAAGAAGAAATGAATAAACTGAATAAGCCTACATTTACTAATTGAATAGAAGACTAATAACATTCTAAGAAAGGAAGCACTGGACTCAGATGGTTTCACCGGCAAATTCTACCAAACATTTGAGGAAGAAATGACATTAAGTCCCCACAAACTATCCTATAAAATATAAGCAGATTGAACATTTTCTACCTCAGCCTATGAGAACAGAATTACCTAATATAAAAGCTAGATAAATAAATTTTAAGAAAGGAAAACTATAGACCAATATCTCTCATGTACACAGATGATAAATCCTCAGTGAGTATTAGCAAATCACATTAAATGATATATGAGAAGAATCCCACAACTAAGTAAGATTTATTACAGTTATATAAGGCTGGCTTAACATTTGAGAATCAATCAGTATAATGTGCCACATCATCAAGCTAAAAAAGGAAACTCACATAGTCATATATAGTATATTGATGTAGTCAAAGCACTTGAGAAAATCCAACATCCATTCATGATAAAAATTCTCAGCAAACTAGGGATGGCAAAGAGATGTCTCAACTTCCCAATTCAAATTAAAGAACAGTTACAAAACATCTGTTGCAAAGATCATACTTTTGGTGAAAAGTTGAGCCTGTCCCCCTAAAACTGAGAACACAGTGAAATCGGCCTCTCGTCACTTTTATTCAATGTCATACAACAAGTCCTAGCTAGTACAATAAGACAAGGAAAAGAAATAAAAGGTATACATGTTGAAAATAAATAAATAAAATTATTTTTATACATAAATTACATGTCTGTCTATGGAGAAAATCTGCAAGGATTGATGCACACACACAAAATAAATTTCCTGTAACTAACGGATAATTGTAGAATCAGAAGGTTTCATGTTACAAGGTTAATATACAAAGGTCAATTTCTTTTTCATATATCCACAATAAACAACTGAAATTTAAAATTATAAAAACAATACCATTTATAATGCAACACAAAATAAATGAAATATTAGGGATATATGTAACCAAATACAAATAGGATGTATATGTAAAACATTACAAAATTCTGATGAAATAAATCAAAGAAACTAAACAAATGAAGATGCACGCCAAGCTCGTGGACTGGAAGAATCAATATTGCTAACATGTTTCACTACAACTTGATCTATAGACTCAATGTCATTTCAATCAAACTCCCAGCCAGTTATTTTATAAATAATAAAAAAACTGATTCTAAAGTTTATACTGAAAGACAGAAGTTTAACCAACACAATACTGCAAATGAAAAACAAACCTGGAAGAATCATTCTACGCGATTTCAAGACTTGCTACAAAGCTACGGTGATCAAGATGGTGTCTTATTGGTGAAAGAACAGGCACACAGAATGAAACACAGTAAGACAGAACAGAGTATCCAGAAATAGACACACACAGTCAGCCAGTGTTTGATGAAGAGGCAAAGGCAGTCCTTAAAATGATGGAGAATGTACCAGTGAAAGGCAGGGTGGTGGTCAGCCGTACTGCAGAAGTCATGGCGAATACCCAGCACAGTCCGTAGCCTCAAATGCAGTCTTCAGTCATGACCCTCAGTAAAATAAAACAGAGACAAGACTCTTGAGAGAAGCTTTTCAGGTGTTAATTGAACTGACATTCCTTATAAGCCAGACTATAAGTTTGAGGCTTCCTTGACTATGAGACCTGCTGCATTGAACAAAAATAATAAATTCATTCTCTTTTGATAAAAGAACTCCAGCAATGAGCATTCCACAATAAAAAGGGATCTTTTGTTGTCTTTTTTTAGCGTTGCCTTTTGAGTTTCTTCATTCAGATAGCCAAATAAGAAATCAAGCTGAATTCAAATCATGATGCCATCACTTAAGAATCTAACCTCAAAATGTTTCAGAACCCATGAATTCCTTAGACCAATGACATGAACAGAGATGTGGCCACTTGGAGAACCTTAAGATGACTCTTACCCTCTGACAGAGTTTATGAAGTATAACTGGATATATCGAATTTATTAATAGTATTAACCTTTTGTACTTTGAGGGGAAGCGATGACACAACCTGCTTATGTTACCATAGGCATCAGTGACATGTCACTCCAAGAGCAGGAAAAAAGAAAGTCTGAAAAAAACAGAAAAATCAAAGAATATAATGAGAAAATTGTATGTTGAAGAGGAAGGAGGCAATTCTTGACAATATTATAAGACATTCTTAAAATAGCAGCCATTTTTCTTGTTAACAGCATTGGAAGTAAGAGAGCAACAGTATTTTGGTGAGCATGATATTTCTGTGTTAGTAATAAGTTGCCAAAAACCTAACTGGAAAATTGCAGACTTTAGAAATTAGGTTCATTGGCCCCATGCTCTCTCCTCCCTGGGGAGAAAGATCTGTCTGAACTTTTCAAAATTTAAAGGAGCCAAGATAAACCACGCTTATTATTTCTTCAGATTTTCTAACTGAATGGATGTACATTTCTTTATAGGAAGTAAAGTGTTTATGGAGAACTGCAGGTCAAATTCTGGCTCCATCTCCTCCTAGCTCTGTGACTAGGTCTTCAAATGACATAAGTCCCAGCAGCCTCCACTATAAAACAGTGACAGTGATACTGCTCACTCACCAGGGTCAGTGGAACGATTAGACAAAGCACCTAACACAGGGTTCACCACACTAGCATTCAAAAACACAGCATATTATTCTTATTGCAAAACCCATTCATCCTGCCCCACAAACCCTTCCCTATTCCAGCACACATGCCCTGTCTCAGGTTCCCTGTTTTATACCCCTTTTAGAACCCTTCAAGTAATGAGACGTGGAACTGACTTTTCAACACACATCAAAACCTGCCTACCTGCCAGCACGCGTGCTGGATTATTTTTTCCTTCCATGCAGTCCCGCATGAAGGCTGCACACTTCCTCTGAATTGTGGGTGGCAGTGGTGGTATAGTTGCTAAGTTAGGTCTGTCTCTTGTGACCCCATGGACTGTAGCCTGCCAGGCTTCTCTGACCATGGGACTCTGCAGCGGGATCATCAGTCAAATCATTCTTGAAATCTCACCCAGTTCAGTTCAACTATTTACCCAGAAAACCTCTCATTTTTTGTTGGCATCCCTTGGATTTTACCAGTATGGCCACACTAGCTTGTTGAATCCCTTCTTTAGTCAGCTCATATTTAACTGAACAATTACTATGTGCGTGGGGCTCCCCTCGTGGCTCAGATGGGCAAGAACCTGCCTGCAAAGCGGGAGACCCAGGTTCCATGTCTGGATCAGGAAGATCTCCTGGAGAAGGGAATGGCAACCCACCCCAGCATTCTTGCCTGGAGATTTTCATGGACAGAGGAGCCTGGTGTATCCATGGGGTTGCAAAGACTCAGACACAACTGAGTGACCAGCACTTTCACTTTTTCACTTTTACATGTGAAGAGCTATGCTCAACTGAGTATGAGTTCAAATAAAGCAGTATGGCCCCTGACATTTTGACACTTACAACATAATAGACAAAAAAAAAAAAAAAAAACAAGTAATCAAGCAAAAAATATAGATAAGTATATAATTACACATTGTGACAAATGCTACGGAAATAACGAACCTGACACAACACTGTTGAGAGTAGGTGTTGGGGACGCACCTGCTTAGACTGCAGGGAAGGGTGACTTCTTAACACACAGGAAGATGACTACAGGTTTACGCTAGAGAGGGACCAAGCCGGATCCATGTTTTCCAGCAGACACTCAGGTTGCTCTGCAGAGAAATGAAGCACAACCCTGTGCATGAGGAGACCAGTGAGGAGCCTGTCATGGATATCCAGGCAGGAAAGGATCATCGTTTGGACGAGAAGAACCCTACTAGTAACTGCAGACAGAAATGCATGCTTTGGGGGATATTCGTGAAACAGAAACAGCAGAATTGGATGGTCAAGGTGGGGAGTGGAAGAGAGAGTATTCAGAGTCATAGCCAGGCAAAGGTGAAATTGAACTGTCGTGAGCCCTGGAGATGAAGTCTCAGTTCCATCCTTACAGAGAGACATCCAAGAGCATGGGGGTTGGCAGGGAGGAGAGGGTCTTAGCAACACATCCATGTGAGCCTTTTAACACTTTTCAGAAGTAAGGCATATGTGCATACTTTTTAAAATGGAGTATCTTCAGATTACACATGCCTCAACCCCCACAACTCTGTCTACATGCTTCCAACTTTGAGCCTTAACCACCAGGTGGATGGGGCTCCTCTTTATGGAAATGCGGAACACGTGAGGCTGGGAGGGTCAGGGTGCCATTGGACGTGGGAGTTTGGGATGCCTGCCTAGCATTTAGCTCATCATACAAGATCCTAAACAGCTTCTGGATCTTTCTCAACATCAAATCCATGTTCAAAGAAAAAAATTCCACCATTGATGATACTCAGCTTCTAAACTAGGGGTTCTTGAAATTTAAAAATTATCTTTGATAATTTAGAAAACTTACATCCTTTTCCTCTCAGAAAAATACACGTCAGAGTGATAGCTGAATTCTGCCTGAGCCGAGAGCCCATCTCTTCTCCAAACGCCATCACCACAGTACACGAGAGGCCAAGGGAAGATGTTCCATCTTCCCAAAGATTATCCTGGTAGGCACAGCAGTTTGCTTTCACACAGAAATCTCGAGATGTTTGTTTAAAATCAGCTATGTTGGGCCTCCCTGGTGGCTCAGTGGTGAGGAATTGCCCGGCCAGCGCAGGAGACATGGGTTCAGTCCCTGGTCTGGGAAGATCCTACGTGCAACTAAGTCTGTGCACCACGACTCTTGAGCCTGTGTCCAGAAGCCACAACGGCTGCACCGGTGTGCAGCATCTCCTGAAGTTCCTCACCCGAGAGCCTGTGCTCGGCAAGAGAAGCCACTGCAATCAGCAGCCCACACAGAGCGGCTAGAGAGCAGCCCCCACTCGCCACAACTAGAGAAGAGCCTGAGCAGCAACGAAGACCCAACACAGCCAGAAATAAATAAATAATAAATAAGCTACTAAAAAATAAAATCAGCAATATTGCTCTGCAGTCTCAACTTATCCTCACAACGGCAATACATTGTAGAACCATGTCATGTTCTATGGTTTCTATGCTGACACCTTCTGAGAATGTTTATTTTCAAAGCACATTTTCATCTTTTGCGTGTTCCCAGGCAATACTATTTGAAAGAACTGAATGTATTTCTTAGCCTCAATAATATGTGCTGTTTTTTTGTTTTTTTTTTTTAAAGAGCATCGGCTGATCACTGGAGAAATTCACGAATACTAAACATTGCTGCACTGAGTGCCTTTTCCTGCTCACTTCTCTGTTGTCTCTCAAACGTCCTTTGGTTTATTCACTGCTTCATGTCACAATGTCTCTGACTTTTCTGCCTAATTTCACAACAAACCTAGGGAAAGGCAGTATTAGGAGATGCTGCTGACCCACATTGCTTATAGGAAAATAAAAATGTTGCTTATCAAATCATCAAACCATCAATGCAAATTGTATTAAGACCTGAATTCAGTTCCTATGACAACAGTAACTTTGGCAAGATTGTCCAGAAATTAAAGGGGTCCCATGAAACCAAGAGGAGCCTCTGTGAGTTTGGAGTCCTCACCTGGATCCCAAACTTGATTGTGCTTGGCAAGCCACCGTCCACCTGTCACCTCCACTAGAGAGAGAGCTTCTTGAGGACAAAGATTTCCATGAACCTAGGTGTGTGACCGCATACTTTGCACAGAGTAAACACAAAACACTCACAAAGGAACTGAATGGTGAGACTGGTTTGCCTACTCGACTTGCTGAATCTGAAGCTGAATCTGAAAATTTTGCATTTTGATTTTCTGTTATAATTTTGGGGGTGCCCACTGTCTTGCAGGAACTTTATCAGGCATGCTCCACAGTCTCTTTGATGGCTCAGAGAATCATGCTGGTTATATTGTCCCCATTTTGCTAATGAAAAAACAGAAGCTTCGAGGAATTCAGTCACTTGTCCAGCTTCCAAGAAAACTTGCTGGATGGTTCATGCTTTTTCCACTCCATCACTCCACTCTGCTGCTGCGAACCTGGCCTCCAGAATGTCCACCAGACATGGAAACATTAGCCTACCACAGGACCTTTGCACTTGCTTTCCCTTGGGCCTAGAACGCTGTCTTCCCAGCTATTTACATACTCACTTCTTTCTAAAAAAAAAATGTTTATTTGGTTGCACTGGGTCTTTGTTGAAGTGCACAGGCTCTTCCTTGTGTTGTGCTGGATTTTCTGCCGCGGCATGAGGGCTCCCGAGCAGTGGGCTTGCAGACCCAGGAGCTACAGCACTTGGGCTCAGTAGTGCCACAGCATGTGGGGTCTTAGCTCCTGGCCAAGGATTGAACCTGCGTCCTGCATCACAAGATGATTCTTGACCACTGGACCACATGGGAAGTCCCTACTCCCTTCTTGTCTTCTACCTTTCAATATCATCTCTTCAGAGAGGCTGCTCATGAGCACTCAACCCAAACTCTTGCTTTCCTGGCGCCTTCTGTCCCTCCACCCTGTTTTACTTTCTGTCGCAGACTTACTGCTGCCTGTCAGTATGTCACATTATGCAATGCATCTCGAGTTCAACTATTTCCTAAAATTTTAGAATTCAAGACATCTGTTGACTGGCTTCAGATGACTTAATTTTGTAGCTACTGGGCTTCTTTCCCCCATTTGTTTTGTGTTTGTATGTGACATTTTTCCATTTACGAGTTGATATGGTTTAGGCAGATAATAGAAGATGCCAATTTGAAGGCGTTGTGAGCAGCATTACCACCCTTGTGGAACGTTTCACTGCATTCTTTATTTTCTCTTGCATTCTTCTTGATTGGTGGACCTTTATTATTTTCTGTTTCTTTTATTGCTATCAGCACTGTGTTCCACCCCAAAGGTAACTAAAAATTAATCCACAAAAATATTAAAATGTTATACGTTCCCTAAGCCTTGCTTTTCATTTATCATCTTTACGTTCTTGCCAGTAAAATTTTTTGGCATTTCTTTTAACTTTGTATTCAATAAGCATTGATGGAGTGTGGGAGCAGGAGTCTGGCTATGATCAAAATTTTACAAAAGGATGTAATTAATAACAAAAACAGCAATAAGGATGATGGCTGGCCTCTAATGAGTAGACACTACCCGCAGCATGACGTTCACGGGCTTCACCCGACTTTTTGGATGGTCTTTGCAGTAACCCTGGGAAGAGAGCAAGCACAGCAACTGGAAAGCTTGTTGATGAGTGGTGGGAACAGGCTTTGAACCCAGGCAGTCTCAACTTGAATTGCTCTTAGCTGCTCTGCAACATTGCTGGTACGTTTGGGAGCTGCCGACAGCTTTCTGTCCCTGAGATTCAGCACAGGCACCGCAGGAAGGCATCGCTGCAGGAAGGCATCGCTGCAGGTAAAGGTGAGCAGGCAGACCCCGGAGGCTCGTGCAGTGAGGCAACAGATGTGCCTTGAGGTGGACTACTCACTTAGTGCCTGTATAAATGCTCACAGATTTCATAACGCTTTTGATCTCATCAACTCTAAGAGGCAGGTGGTATATCTGGTTCATTTTATGTTTCGGGAGACAGAGGCAAGACCAGGAGATGTCATCCGTCCAATTTTGCCCGGCTGGTAAGAAGCAGGAGAAGTAGGAGCCGTACCCTTGATACAAAACTCACCCCCTTACCGATATGGCTTTGTCCTCGACAGACAGAAGCTTCTTGTTAAGATGCAACACTTCACAATGGCTCTTTATTTATCGGTTTTTCTTATTTCATCTAAAAACCTCGAGGGACAGGCTGTGCAGTGTAAGGAGCCTCGAAGCCACAAATACTCTTTAAAACGTCCAACAGTAAAAAATAATAGGAGAGCAGGAAAGAGAAATGGTTCCCATAAATCAAGGGTTTCCCTCCACCTGCATCTGAGCATTTCCAATTGGTGTGGAGTTTTCCAGAGAAAACACTTTTATATTCGTGGGGGATTTAGAGTCAATCAATACCCTCAAATCTCACATTATTAAAGTAACTCTGAACTTGTCAAGAATTCTGACCCATAAACCACGTTTCTGTGTTGGAACCAGATCAGCCACAGAACGGGTCAAAAATCTCATTTCTCAATATTTTTCAATCCACTTCATCAACCAAATGATAACTGACAAGCACCCCCAGAGTAACATTTAAGAAAACAATTAGAAGAGAAGCTTCTGGGGGATCAAGAAGTGTTGGCCACAGGGAACGAATCATTAAATCTACATTTTTAAGCAGAGTGCCACTGCCATTTGAAAACACTGGGAAACGGTCAAGAAACTCCCGAGTCATGGTGGAAAGCAATGCTGACAATCTCTACGTTTTGTCGGTACATTCGCACAGAGCTGAAAGGTCAGGCAGCAAAGTGCTTCACAAGATACTGTTCATAGGAATCCCCGTGGAGAAGAGGGGAGGAGACTTGTTTAAATGCAAACTCTGGTTGAGTGCAGGAGAAGACTCTTGAGAGTCCCTTGGACTGCAAAGGGGTCAAGCCAGTCCATCCTAAAGCAAATCAACCCTGAATATTCATTGGAAGAACTGACGCTGAAGCTGAAGCTACAATACGTTGGCCACCTAATGCAAAGAACCAACTCACTGGAAAAGACCCTGATGCTGGGAAAGACTGAAGACAGGAGGAGAAGGGGGTGACAGAGGATGAGATAGTTGGATGGCATCACCGACTCCATGGACATGAATCTGAATGAACTCTGGGAGGTCCTGGAGGACAGAAGAGCCTGGTGTGCTACAGTCACTGAGGTCACAAAGAGTCAGACCTGACTTAGCGACTTTCCCAGCTAACACTTTCCCAGGTGATGGGTTATATTTTGAGTGTAACGCTTGCATCACAGAAAAGTCGCCGGCTTTCAAATCAGAGAGACATAGGACTGATGCCCACCTCTGCCACTGCCTGGCTGGATGACCTCAAGGATTCTTTAACTTCTCTGAGACTCTGTTTCCTCATTTGTCAAGTTTTCCTGGTAAGACAGAACCCATATGACCGCCCTTCAGTGTCTGGGAAAGAGGAAGAATTCAATTAAGAGAAGCCATCCTGATAATAATGCATATTATTGTTATTATTGTCTCAAATGGTGGAGACAAAATGTAAAAGATGTTAGAGGTGAAGTCAAAGATGTGGATGGGATCCCAAAAGTCATCAAAGGAGGTTTTCCTGTTTGTTTATTGAGCATCCTCTGTGCAAGACTTAGCTTGAGAACTTGAACGTGCGTCGCTCCTGTGACTGAGAGAGTAAATCATCTCGGGACTTCCCAGGCAGTCCAGTGGTGCCGGTGCGGGGGTCAGCGTTTGATCCCTAGTCAGGGAGCTAGGATCACACTTGCATCATGGCCAAAGAACCAAAACATAAAATAGAAACAATGTTGCAACAAATTCAAGAAAGACTTTAAAAATGGTACACACACACACACACAAAACCCCAAAAACAAATCTTTAAAAAAGGGGGTAAATCATCTTATTAACCCTTATCATCAACCATGACTTCATGGCAAATAGAAGGGGGGAAAGAGGAAGCAGTGACAGATTTTATTTTCTTGAGCTCCAAAATCACCGCAGACTGTGACTGCCACTGTGAAAAGAAGAGATTCTTGCTCCTTGGAAGGAAAGCTATGACAAACTTAGACAGCATATTAAAAGCAGAGACATCATTTTGCCGACAAAGGTCCATATAGTCAAAGCAACCGGTCCATTCTGAAGGAGATCAGCCCTGGGATTTCTTTGGAAGGAATGATGCTAAAGCTGAAACTCCAGTATTTTGGCCACCTCATGCGAAGAGTTGACTCATTGGAGGAGACTCTGATGCTGGGAGGGATTGAGGGCAGGAGGAGAAGGGGACGACAGAGGATGAGATGGCTGGATGGCATCACTGACTCGATGAATGTGAGTCTGAGTGACCTCCAAGAGCTGGTGATGAATAGGGAGGCCTGGTGTGCTACAGTTCATGGGGTCGCAAAGAGTCGGACACGACTGAGTGACTGATGTGATCTGATCTGATGGTTTCCAGTAGTTGTGTACAGATGTGAGAATTGGACCGTAGAGAAGGCTTGACACTGAAGAAATGATGTTTTCGAACTGCGGTGTTGGAGAAGATTTTTGAGAGTCCCTTGGACTGCAAGGAGATCCAACAAGTGAATCCTAAAAGAAATCAGTCCTGAATATTCATTGGAAGGACTGATGCTAAAGCTGAAGCTCCAATACTTTGACCACCTGATGCGAACAGCCATCTCGTTGGAAAAGATCCTGATAGTGGGAAAGGCTGAAGGAAAAAGGAGAAGGGGTGACAGAGGATAAGATGGTTAGACAGCATCACTGACTCAGTGGACATGAATTTGAGCAAACTCTGGGAGATAGTGGAGGACAGGGAAGCCTGGTGTGCTGCAGTCCATGGGTTGCAAAGGATCAGACACGACTTAGTGACTGAACAACAGCAGAAATGAAGACTGTGCTAATATCACTTGCATCTCACAGAGAAAGAAATAGAAGCTCCGAACGAGATTGCAGCCCACGTGTGGCAAAGGAGGGAACTGAACTCAGCTCTTATTAACATCAAGAGCTCTCAGCCTCTCACTCTCCATCCTGTTCCATACTTAGGCAGGTGGCCCTGAGTATACAGCTGGCAGGCCAAGTTGAGTAAGATGTGTCCCTACCTTAGAGGAGCCCTCAGCCCCTTGGGGGAGGCTGTTAAAGACAATTTGAGATGTAACTCCAAAAGAAAAAAAAATGACTCTAACTACTAAAAGAACTGAAAAGCCCCATCAATGAGGCATTCACTTCCATAGATTTGCAATGGAGATCTGAGTATAGGGTGTCTTTGGGAGGAATCTGTGCATGCTGAGGTCCACAGTTATTCTTAGAATCCCAGTTGCTCTAGAAGCAAGTGATTCAAAGCCCTTTGCCTGAATCCCCTTACCTATTAAATGGAGCCACCTTCATGGAATTATGCCACTCCTGTTGTGTTAAATTGCTTTTCACATTCCCTCTTGTTCCTGCTATGTAATCCTGAGTATTTCATTTGCTGACTTCTTGATGCCGGACACAGGTGAGAGACCCTAGCAAATAAAGCTCAGTTCTCTGTTTGTATAACTCAGGGCTCTTTTTGCCACAAGTGACAAAAATCCAATTCAGACCAGTTTTAGGGGAAAAACAATGTTATTTATTGACTCACTGACCTGAGAAATCTAGGGTGATGATCTGACTTCAGGAACAGCTAGACCCAGGGGTCCGACAAACTCCCACAGGACCTAAGCTCTCTCGGTTTGGCTTCCGAGTGCACTGGCTCAGTTCTCCTGTGTCTCCTGCTGGTGGCAAGCCAGCCCACAGGGGCTCTGCGCGTGCACTGCTCTGCCCACACGTGTGTGCTCAGTCATGTCGCACTCCTCATGACCCTTTGGACTGTAGCTTGCCAAGTTTCTCTGTCCATGAGATTTTTCAGGCAAGAACACTGGAATGGGTTGCCATTTTCTCCTCCAGGGGATCTTCGTAACCCAGGGGTCAAAACAGCGTCTCCCGTGTCTCCTGCGTTGCAGGCAGATTCTTCACTTGCTGAGCCATCAGGGAAGCCCACTGATATTGCTGTCAAAATGGAAATTTCCTTCCCAATGATTGCAAGAGATGTGCTGGATTTGTTACAATGGACTGATTTGGGACTTGTATCTATGCTTAAAATAATCCCCATGACCAAGGGGATAAAATGTGCTGGTTGGTCAGGAGCTGATCATGTGACCACCCCTCAGGCATCATCCAGGGACCATGTGGAAGGCATGTGGGAAGAGTGGTCTACTAAAATGCTGCCAAAACAAGTATCGGGCGGATGAAAACAAAGTTGCCACAGTGCTGATGGACAAGGTCTCACGAGGTACCAAGAAATGACAAGAGAAGAGAGCTGTGGAGTTGGGAGTTTGAGAGGCACTGTAAGGATTCATCCTATCTTTCCTGATCACCATCTCCAACCACCTAATACAAAGACTTAACATGGAGGAGGCGTACAGGCTTCTGCTGGGACACGGTGACCTTCCCAGGTGGCTCAGTGGTTAAGAACCCGCCTGCCAATACAGGAGACTCAGGTTTTATCCCTGGGTTGGGAAGATCCCCTGGAGGAGGAAATGGCAACCCACCGCAGTGTTCTTGCCTGGAGAATCCTGAGACTTAGCCACCGAACAACAACAACAAAGCTGGGACAAGGTATTTCTTATGAAACTCCTGGTCTAGAATGGTACTGCTTTGGAGGCAGCCATAAGGCATAGCCCTCCCCACCATCCCTGTGGCCCTATAAGGATGGGAACACCGTACAATTTCTCGAGTACAAAGGCAATTCATCTTTATCATCTATCTCTTAGGCTTTTCCAAGACCCCAAACAGCAATGACTTCTCTAAATGAGACACCCTCCTGAGCAACCTAGTGGAATAGCAGGGCTGACTCTGGTGCTGGCAACTGTAGCGAAACCCTTTCTGATCCCCACCAAGTCAGCCAAGAAGGGAAAGGGGGAACGAAGTATTTGCACATCGGCATGCACACGCACACTCAGGTTTATAGAAATCACTCAGTTCAATGCAGCAGACAGCCTGGTGCTACAGAGTGAAGCCAAAGGAAGAAACGGAAAAATGACTGGGGCCAGCACAAATTCTGCTCAAGGCCTCGGGGATCTGGACACCATGGAAATAGCGATTGTATTCAAGGTTATTTTACATGATCCACATATCAATAAAGAAGTTTCATATTGGGGGAATTTAATGATTCACAGAAAGCTGCCAGCAAGTTAAAAAACTATATTGTGTTGATTACCGTATTGGATTTCCACATCCTTTTCAGTGTGATCCCTTGACAAGTGATACCACAGGACTGACGACCTCAACACAAATAGTTTGGAAACTTAGTAGAGAGTGCAGATCTACTGAAGAGGAGTGAAGAGGAGGTGAAGAGGAGTTATTTTCTAGGATTATGACTTTTACAGAGCTATCCATCTGTGCTTAGAGAATTTAGCATTGCTATCATTGTAAATGACAGAAATCCCAGCCCAAACTGTATTAAGCAGGAAACACAACTTATTACGGAACTGAAGAAGCCACGGAGGCTGCAGGCCTGGCTGCATCAAGGACTCCCGTGATGTCACCAGGACTCGGTCTCTCTCCCTTTCAGCTCTGCCCTCCACTGCACCGGTTTCATCATCAGGTTCATTCTGTGGTTCCCAGTTGCCCCAGAACTTCAACCATCCCAAGTTAAAGATGACAGAAAACACACTCTCCTGTGTGTCTCCATCACAGGCCCTGTGACACTCGGTCAGGCCAAAGCAGATCCTGTGTCTCCCCTGGTGGCCCGTCACCACGCGGGGGGAGTGTTGTCACCCCTAACTGTCCAGTTCTGGCTCACTGCATCCACCCAGTGAAGAAGGGACAGAGCTCCTCTTAGTGGAGAAGGGGCTGCTTCCTCAGGAAATGCAGGACAGTGTTACAGAAGAAAAAAATGCTTTCTTCATAGACATAAAATATTTATTAAAAAGGATCTGGGGGCAAGAGAAAAGCAAATACGGTATATTAACGCGCATGTGTGGAATCTAGGAAAATAGTACAGATGAATCTATTTGCACAGCAGACGTAGAGACACAAACATAGAGAATAAATGTATGGATACCAAGTGGCAGAAAAAGGGGTCGGATGAATTGGGAGATCGGAGTTGACACATATACGCTGCTCTGCATAAAGCGGCTAACTGATGAGAACCTCCCGTGCAGCACGGGGAACGGCACTCAGGCTCCGTGGTGCCCTGAGGGGGAAGGAAACCCAGAACAGAGGGGGTGTGTGTGTGTGTTTAGCTGACACATTCTGCTGCACAGCAGAAACCAACACACCATAAAGCAACTAGATGCCAATAAAAAATTTAAAACCACATAAGCTTATATTCAATTATTTTAAAATGTTTCATAGGAAAAAACATATCATGCATTCAAAAATATACAAAATTATAAGTAAATAAATAAATTTATAAATAAATACTAAACATTAAAAACAAACCAAACAAAACAGGGTTTGGGGGCAACTGAAGCCTCCATCAAGGCCAAGAGCTAACGGCTGCTCACAGGCGGACAGAGCAACTTTCTTAGTTTTCCCGACTCCCCGTTTCTGTGCCATTTTCCTGCTTGTAACCTAATTCACCTCCAGCCCATCTGAAAATCAAACCACAGACTCCACAATCCAGAGCACACTGCTAGACACACTTCTTTTCTTCAGAAGAAAGAAATGCTTCTGGATTCTGTGTTTAGATGATTGCTGCTTTCTGTCCTGGGTTGCTATACCAGGGTCTGTGAGACCCTACCATTAACCAGAGAGGAAGCGGGTAACATCATGTCAAATAAGCCTTCTGAAAGGCTTAGTGAAGAAAATGAATGAGGAATCTCCAGTCACACAGAGCTTCAGGTTCACGGGGAGTAGGAAAGGGACGTTAAACAGACACGGTAAAATCCCAAGAAACAACAGTTGCTATCCTTTTGATGCACAAAATAAGAAGCTTGATTTTCTTCAGTAGGACACATACTTTTATATTTTTGTCAATAGACATTCCCTTTTCTTAATTAAATATTAGCAAGTTTACTGTTAGTCAAACTCACAGTAAAACTTCAAAGAGCTTTCATTTCTTTTAGAAACCATGGCCCTTAAAGTACTGATCTAAAGTTTCCCAGCTTCTCCTATCACTCTCGCTGCTAAAAATAAATTAAACAAAGAATATACAGTAGAATATATTTCTAAATGAATAAGAAGTAAATTGAGGAAGTTCCTGTCTGAGAGATACAACCCTTCGCTAAAAAAGGATCATTTCGTAATGTGGACACACGCATGCTTAGTCACTCAGGCATGTCCGACTCTCTGCGACCTCACGGACTGTAGCCCGCCAGCTCCTCTGTCCATGGGACTTCTCAGGCTAGAATACTGGAGGAGGTTGCCATTTCCTCTTCCAGGGGATCTTCTTTACCCAGGAATCAACCCCTCGTCTCCTGTCTCCTGCATTGGCAGACAGTTTCTTCCCTGCTGAGCCAATAAGGAAGCCCTTGTAATGTGAATAAATATTCCCAAATTCAGGGATAAAGAGTAGATACATGCCAACTCTTCTTGATTCAGTGACCACCTAGAGTAAGGGCCAGCAAACTTGTCCTGTGAAAAGCCAGATGATAAATATTTTCAGCTTTGGGTAAGCAACACAGTCTTTGTCACAACTATTCACCTCTGCCTTTGCAGTACAAAAGCAGCCGTAGACGGTAAGTAACCTAGTGAGTGAGAGACTTCTCTGGTGGCCCAGTGGTTAAGACTCCACATTTCCAGTGCAGAGGGTGCAGTTTCAGTCCCTGGTCAGGGAACTAAGGTTCCCACATGCTGCGCAGTACAGCCAAAAAGTTTAAAAAAAAATAAATAAACTAGTGAATGGGGCTGTGTTCTAATAAAACTTTATTTATAAAAACATGCAGTGGGCCAGATTTAGCCCCATAGGCCTTAACTTGCTGATCCCCAGTCTAGATCACTGTGTTGAGAAGAATTCTGAGGTTCGCTCTGAGCTCAGTGAAAAAAAAAGACAGTCCAGTCAATTAGTGAGGTTTGCCAAAGGCTGGGGAACAAAAGGTCAGCACATAAGCTACACGTCTGCTATTTCTGCAGGTTGACCAATCTATTGTTTCAGCCACATGTCCCCTTGCGTCCCCCTGTGTCAGGAATTGTGACCTCACTGCCTGGGGCAGAAGGTGTGGCCTGAGTTTTCTTTTGAGATTAACTAATTGCCTAGACAGGGATCAAGCTCATGACCTTGGCCTCATTAGCACCAGCCTGAACCTTGTAGCTGAGACATCATGCTACAAATCCGGCTGCTGGAAAAGCAGAAAAAAATAAGGCCCTTGTTCTTTGAAAATGGTAGCAACTCACACTGGGAAAATGATCATTAGGAGAAGGAAGAGTGAGTATGTATCCCAGTTTAACCTCTTGTCACTAGATTTCCTTAACCCCCTCTTCAGGGCTTGGGTATTAATGAAATTTACAGTGATTGTGCTTCCCCTTGAATATACACTGGCAAATGTTATCTCCTTTACAAGGCTGACAACGTACTATTTAGTGAGAAAACTGGGAATCATTTCCAAACTTTGTAATATGGGAAAATGACAGGAAAGCACAGGCTGATATCACTTACATGTGGAATCTAAAAATAATGGTATAAATAAACTCACCTGTGGGAGTAGGAGGGAGGCTCAAGAGGGAGGGGATATATACATATATCTATAGATGGATAGATAGATAGAGTTATGACTGATGCACATTGTTGTATGGCAGAAACCAACACAAACTGTTAAGCATTATCCTCCAGCTAAATAAATAAAAGATCAATGGCAATAAAACCCAACTCAAAAAAAATTACCTACAAAACAGAAACAGTCACAGAGGTAGAAAAGCATCTAATGGTGACCAGGGGAAAGGAAGGGAGAGAGAAACTGGGAGATGGGGCTTGCCGAACACACGCCACTGTATATAAAGCAGAGGACTGCCCTGGTGGCGCAGTGGCGAGGAACCCACCCGCCAATGCAGGGGACACACGCTTGGTATCGGGTCTGGGGAGCTCTCACTTGCTGTGGAGCAGTCCATGTGCACAACTGCTGAGTCTGCCTGCAGCAACCACTGAGCCCGAGCACCTAGAGTCGGTGGTACAAGGAAGAGTAGACCTCATGACCAGAGAAAGCCCACATGCAGAGAGGAAGACCTAGCACAGCCAAAAATTAATTAATTAAAATAGACAACTAATAAGGACCTATGATATAGCACATGGAACCCTGCTCAATACTGTGTAATGATCTAAATGCGAAAAGAATCTTAAAAAAGTGTTGCTACATGTATATGTATAACAGATTCACTTTGCTGTAAAGCAGAAACTAACACGACATTGTAAATCAACTATACGCCAAAAAAATTTTTTCTAATTTAAAAGAAAGCACAGAATTCATAACATTGTGATTTTCCCCCCTCCAACCATTTCATCACCATAGACAAAAACAAAGTTTATTTTTCAGAAGAGATCTCCTAAAATGAAAGCAGATACCCAGGCATTTCAAAGGATTTAATTAGTTGTTTAGGGGTTTCTACACTGATTATGAAGATGTTCAGGAAACATCTGCCAAGTGGATGATCCAGTGAATGAAAGTCCTTAATGTAGAAGCAGAGCTGGCTTCACTGGCATGTGACCCACTGCCACCCATGACTCTGGGCTCAGAAGGGCACCCGACATGGAATAGCCCTGACGTCGGTTTACTGCTTAGCTGTGCCATCTTCAATAATTTTTGAACCTGGGGCTCTACATTTTCATTTGGCCCCAGATACCCCTTCCTCCCCAATTATGTAGCCAATATTGAATGTACAAGTCACTGTTCTGAGTGCCAAGTCACTTTAGCCGTGTCCAATTCTTTGCAACCCAATGGACTATAGCCCGCCAGGCTCCTCTGTTCATAGGATTCTTCAGGGAAGAATACTGGAGTGGGTTGCCATGCCCTCCTCCAGGGGATCTTCTCAACCCAGGGACTGAACCCCCGTCTCTTGCATCTCCTGCTTTGGCAGGTGGGTTCTTTATCACTAGTGCCACCAGGGAAGCCCGAGCCACTGAATATATTACAGTTAGTTTCTAGTCTCCTCAATGCAATTTGATAAAAGGTAACCAGGCACTGCTTTCTCTTTTTCTTTCCTTCTTTCTTATTTCTTTCATTTTTTTCATTCATCCACACAACAATGCATATCTAAAGGATTTTTCTTTGCTCTCAAAGTCCTAAAATCCTTTCAACTTTGTTGTGAAAATTATATACCATGTGTAAAGAACCTGGCAAATACTTCATGACAAATAGAAGGGGAAAAAGTGGAAGCAGTGACAGATTTTATTTTCTTGGGCTCCAAAATCACTGCAGACAGTGAGTACAGCCATGAGATGAAAAGACGCTTGCTCCTTGGAAGGAAAGCTGTGACAAATCTAGACAGCATATGAAAAAGCAGGGACATCACTTTGCTAACAAAGGTCCGTATAGTCAAAGCTATGGTTTTTTTCAGTAGTCAGGTATGGATGGGAGAGTTGGACTGTGAAGAAGGCTGAGTGTTGAAGAACTGATGCTTTCAAATTGTGGTGTTGGAGAAGACTCTTGAGAATCCCTTGGACTGCAAGGAGATCAAACCAGTCAATCCTAAAGGAAATCAACACTGAATATTCATTGGAAGGACTGATGCTGAAGCTGAAACTCCAATACTTTGACCACCTGATGCCAAGAGCTGACTCATTGGAAAAGACCCTGATGCTGGGAGGAATTGAGGGCAGGAGGAGAAGGGGACAAGAGAGGATGAGATGGTTGGATGGCATCACCGACTCGATAGACATGAATTTGAGCAAGCTCTGGGGGTTAGTAAAGGACAGGGGAGCCTGGTATGCTGTAATCAGTGGGATCACAAAAAGTTGGATACAGCTCAGCAACTGAACAACAATAAAAAGTACCTCTGGGGTCTGCACATAATAATGCTTGACTATTAATACTTCTGCAAAGTCACAGAAATGACCTTTCCATCTTGCCCAGTAATTAAACTCTAGGGAATTTTTTCTAAGAAAAATTGACAAAAGAATAAAACTCCAGGCACAAAGATAATCCTTCCAGGATCATCTGCATTTGTGTTATTTTTTTTTAATAAATGAATTAAAGATGCTTGTTATCTGTAATAGAATTAAAGATGCTTGTTATCTGTAACTGGAGACAATATAATTGTTCAACAGCAATGTAATATTGAAGGTAATGATGGTACATCAATATGATAGACTATTTTGAGGACATTAAAAATGATAATGATGAAAACAGCACCGTTACATGGAAATGGTTTTTTATATAATATTATGCAAGAGAAATAGTACAAAATGTCATACTTGTTCCATAATAACTGGGATTAGACTGGTTTCACTCACGGTGGTCCAGCTGACACCTAGTAGAGTGCACACTGGGTGAGTATGTACTGAACAGACTCTAAAACCACAGGACCAGACCTGGAAGGTTGGGGGCAAACAATTTGCTTAAATATTGATGCTATTAAGAGTTTGGTTTTCCATTGTTTCTACAGTTAGAAAGGAAGGAGTAAAGAAGAAAGGCAGGGAGAAAGCAAAGAGAGAAGGAGAAAGAAGGGAGGGAGGGTTGGACTCAAGGCTCTTGTGTTTGTAAACCTGAAAGGCCCCATAAAATAATGCTGAGAGCAACAACGCTGAGGTCACAGGGCGACCTAGAGGGGTGGGAGAGGGAGGGGGCATGTGTATGTGTTCAGTCGCTCAGGTGTGTCAAACTCTTTGCAGCTTGAAGAACTATAGGCCGCCAGGCTCCTCTGTCCATGGGATTCTCCAAGCAAGAATACTGGAGCAGGTTGCCATTTCCTCCTCCAGGAGATCTTCCCAACCCAGGGATCAAACCCGCGCCACATCTCCTACCCTGGCAGGTGCATTCTTTACCGCTAGCACCACTGAAAGAACCTGCCTGCCTATGCAGGAGGCATAAGAGATGACACCGGCTACTGGGTGGGACGATCCCCCGGAGGAGGACGTGACCACTCACTGTCGTCCCATAGAGTCGCAGAGAGTTGGACAGGACAGAAGCAATGCAGCACACGTGCATGCCACCTGAGAAGCCCTGTAGCTGATGCGTGTTGTTGTACATCAGGAACCAACACAACACTGTAGGGCAATTATCCTCCGATTAAAACTTTAAAAATAAATAAATAAATAAATAAAACAAAAGCAGTTTCTTAACAACAAAAATCTCCTGAGCCACTAACAGCAGAGAAAACAAATACAGATAAAACTCTCTGGCCTGATCCTTGGAAAGGAGCCACACGATCCCCTCAGGCAGACAGGTGCTGACCACCTGTCTGGAGCCACCTGGTGACTCAGCTCTTCTGGTTTAAAGGGAGTTGCCTGTCACAGCCTCACCGAACCAAAACATGTTCTCATTGAACTGTTTCCTGCATGGACCAACTGCCACGGCTCCATCCACAGAAATAATTAACATGCCCCTGGCAGCCTTTATTGATATTCGGTTTATAAAGCGGTGACCTAGAGGGGGGCATCTCTGGCAGATTAATGGCTCACAAGGGTCATTACTGGTGCAAAGGTGCTTCCAGGGGCTACCGATTCCTTTCCACTGGTTGTTAGCCTGGTTTCAACTGCCAAGTGCGAGGTGCACACAAGGGTTTCCATTAGCAGTTGGGATGTACATGTAGTAACAAGTTTTGCCTTCAGATGCCCCACTTTGCATTTTTCAAAGTGAGGAGAGAGGGACTTAGCACTAGAGTCAAATATTTATTTATGCTGGCAATCTTCACACAAAACAACCCTGCTCTGCCTAAACCCAGGACAATGTCTGCACTGCCGCAGTCGGGATGGCTTGCTGCCTGACACACGTCCGTTCTCTTTTTCCTCTTTGGACCAGAACACCAATCATATTCTGAGCACAACCAAGCTCAGCCAAGAGGTCACATCTCACAGTTCTCCTTGCAGCAGGGTAGCCACTGATACATAAGCAGAAGTCACTTTGTAGAGATTCTGAGAAAGCTCCGGTACCCCTCTCCCAGCTACCTACCTGTGTACCAGAAGGTACCTCGCAGCCTGAGAAGCTCGTGGAAGATGCTGGAGCCAAACGTTAAAGGCGCACAGTGCTGGCCAGCTTCCTGCAGCTGCCATGCCAGCCTCGGGTGCCTACCTCTGGCCCTCTTCTGCACGTGAGCGGGGTAAGCTGCCAAGAACTGGGAAGGGTCCGTGTTTCACCCTCCTCACAAGGCAGCCATCTGGCCGGCCACAGCTTCAAGGATTCTGAGAGAAGGACCAAGACTCTCCTACTCCCAGCACAGCCCGCAGCCGGAGCCTCACAGGCTATCAGTCTTCTCTGTTCCCCCAGCCCCCAGCACCCGGGGCCCTAGAGGTGCCAAGGATGGATTCTGTGCTCACAGTAGCTTAGCATCACAGCTGAGGAACCCTGAACCTGGGATACCCCACTTTTTTATAACTGGCTGTGAGCAAATGGGTCCAAACATCACCCTGTAAAGAGATGTTATCTTTATTAACCCGTGCAGCAAACATGTCTTCCCTCTGCCCTAGGGGGAAACACTCTCTCTAGTTTCCAAAGCTGTTTGCAACAAATATCCTGCAGGAGATCCTCCAGAACAAAAGCTGCTCACAAACCAAGCAGAAATGAGGAAGACCTATGCAAAACTACCACCCAACAGTAACCATCTGTTTTGTTTAAGCCACTGCTATCTGCAGTTTGTTACCTGCCACTGAGTGAAATTCCCTGCTAGTTCTTTTTTATATGTGTATACAATTTTATTTTATTTTATTTTATTTGGCTGTGCTGGGTCTTCATTGCTGCCTGGACTTTTCTCTCATCGTGGACCATGGGCTCTCGAGCACGCAGGCCCAGCAGCTGTGCACACGGGCTTCACTGCTCCAAGGCACACGGAATCTCCCCAGACCAGGGATCAAACCTGTGTCCCCTACATTTGCAGGCAGACTCCAGACCAGGGGTCAAACCCGTGTCCCCTACACTCACAGGCAAACTCCAGACCAGGGATCAAACCCGTGTCCCCTACACTCACAGGCAGACTCCAGACCAGGGGTCAAACCTGTGTCCCCTACAATTGCAGGCAGACTCCAGACCAGGGGTCAAACCCGTGTCCCCTACACTCACAGGCAAACTCCAGACCAGGGATCAAACCCGTGTCCCCTACACTCACAGGCAGACTCCAGACCAGGGGTCAAACCCGTGTCCCCTACACTCACAGGCAGACTCCAGACCAGGGGTCACTACACTCTCAGGCAGACTCCTCACCACTGAGCACCAGGGAAGCCCTCCCTGCCAGTTCCTCCAGGGGCCGCATCACCGTGTCATATTCCTTTACACAGAATGGAGCGTGGGTCACGTGACTCTCCCGGCTCTGGCGGTCCAGTCAGGAGGACTAACTCTGGAACCACACTGCTCGGCTCTGATCCCAGTCCCATTGCGCATTAGCTGTGTGACATAAGCAAGTTACTCAGTCTCTCTGTGCTTGGTTTTCTTATCTAAAAGGTAGGAATGATAAGAGCAGCGACTGCACAGTTGGGGTGAGAACGAGTGTTAAAGCAGTAGGTGAGTGAGATGTGAGGCGAGTGCAGAGAAGAGCCGGCTAGGGGAAGGCAAACCTGAGACTGGTCCCAGGTCCTCCACTGGCAGCAGGGCTCGTGCCGAGTCAGTACCTCAACCTCTCCAAATGTCTTTATCTGCGAAACAGCACGGGGATGAAAAGGGACGACGTGCACACGGAGCACCGCACGCTGCCTGGCACAGACCCTCACAGAGTCACAGCTGTCGTCGCTGCTGTTGCTCATTTTGTGTTGGACTTAAATTTGCTCTTTAATCATTTAGAGACATTGGAAGACCTTTGTACGCCTTGCTTTATCTCATGAATACTTTTAGTCAAACATTATTAAATATCTCTGATTGCAGACCCCTTTAATCTTCTGGTTTCGTTCTGACAGAGGTCACCTGGGGTCATCCCAACCTCATCAAATTCTCAGTCAATTCAATTGCATCACAGAAAGACAGAGGCCCTCAGAGCTCACCATTTCTATGCTTCTGAATCCGTGAAAAGATTCAGTCTTTCTTCTTTTAAAAGGTCTCTGAACTCCATTTGTTCTAAATAATACTTTTTAAGAAGGATCCAAGTGCTAATTGAAAGCATTTCATTCCCCATACATTAAATAAAAATGAGATCTGGAATTCTTCATCTACATTAAAATTCTCCTATGCTATTCACATCTTTAATGTGAGTCTAACATACTGAAACACTGTCAGAAAATCTTAAGTTGAAAGATTTTATAGATTTTCTTAAAGATTGATTTGAATTATTTTTTAAATACAACATTTACTAGAATGTCACTGTAGAATTTCTTCATTTCATCACATGTTTTTGACAGCTAAGAAAGGTCTCTTTCATCCTTCTAAATTAGATCCTTTAATACATGCACAGTCTTGACTTAAGACAGGTTGATTATATGACCAAAACTCCCAGCAGTAAGTTTATAATTAAGAAGTAATATTAATAGACAGTGAGCTTGGGCATGTGTTCCAATAAAGTGCAAAGATTTGAAAAGAGCTGAATACGGGGTAATAGGAGGAGTCCCTGTTTATCCAAGCGTTTGGGATGATATTTCACCCCAGCAAGCTCTGACAGATGCGTCTCTGCTCTTCGCCACTCTTTCTGACATCACTGAGCTGAATTCTCAGACTCACCAAAACAAATCTTGGGCCTCTTCTGCAAATATATTTTTCAACTTCAGGACTACAAAACAAAACAAAACTGAAAAATAGCCCCAGGAGCTTTGAGGGTTGCCATTATTGAGGCAAGGAGTCCAAGTATAAAATTATACCAGAGTCAAGCACAATTCAGTAAGCATATCCCAAGGGTGGATAATGAACCACGTATGTGAGATTCTCCCTTCGTCGTCTGACAAACTTCTATTCGTCCTCCAAGGATCTCCAGGTGACCTTATTCTAAAACGCCTTCCTTGATTTCCCTTAGCCCAAAGTGGAACAGGCACAGACATCCCTTCTGCGTCACCTCAAAGTGCCCTGAGCATAGCTCAGTCATTGCATTTATCCCTTTCTATGTATTTTTTATTTTTTATATTATTCATTTTTATCCTTAGTACTCACCACATGACTTAGAGCACAGGAGATGTTCATGTAGGTGCTGTAACAATGTGTGTGTGCAACATGCTCAGTCGTGTCCGACTCTTTGAGACCCTCTGGACTGCAGTGCATCAGGCTCCTCTGTCCACAGATTTCCCAGGCAAGAGTACTGGGGTGGGTTGTAATTTCCCCCTCAAGGGGCTCTACCTGACCCAGGGATAGATTGCACATCCCCTGCGCCTCCTGTACTGGGAGGCAGGCAGATTCTTTACCACTGAGCCACCTGGGAAGTCCAGTTATTAATGTAACAGTGCCTATAAGAAAAACCTTTAAGAAGATTAATGTGAAAAGAGAAAACAAACTAGAAGTGAGGCATGGGTGGAACTGCAGCTCTCCGGGGAAGGCAGAGGTAGGGAGAAGCACAGCGCCGTGTGCTGTATTACGGGCCGGGATGCGAAGAGCAGTCAAGTATCTACCAAGCACAGAGGAGCCATTTTAAAAAGGAGAATGGAAGAGGAGCTAAGATGGTGGACGAGTAAGATGGGGAGAATACTCTCTCCTCCACAAATCCATTAAAAGAACATTTGAATGCTGAATAAATTCTACAAAACAACTTCTGAATGCCAGCAGAGGACATCAGGCACTTAGAAAGACAGCTCATTGTCTTCAAAACGAGAAAACGAGCCCTGCGGTAACTCCTTTTGCGGAGAAGTGGCGAGGACACCAGCGTTTGCTATTGGCAAGCGGGGGCTGGGCTAGGAGGAGCGGCAAGGCCTGCATTGCTTTGAGAAAGGATTTGGCCTGGCTATCTCGGGCGCTATCTGAGCGAAATAACCAGACTGTCGGTTATCTACTACATCAAAAGCCAGCCCTAACTTAAGACACCGCCAGGACTACCTACGGAACAAAGGGCTGCACAGAGTTGGCCGGCTGCAGGCCGTCCCACTCCGGTGACAGGCAGCCAGGGCCGGAGGCGGGCAATTATAGCCCTAGAGAGACACTGTCTAACGGAACTGTGAGTAGGTTTCTGTGCTGACTCACGCTTCTTGGGGCTCTGGATAGTCAACATCTGCCTGAGAAAGTGCGCTGTTTGTATACCCAGAAAACTGAGCGGCGGAGAGGCGATAAGTCGCAGCAGCTGCGCTCGCTGAACATTTCATCACCTGCGCTACTCGGATCTGGGAAGGGCATAAAATGCAGACTCAACCAAGTCTGTGCTTCTGAGGATTATCTGAGTGCCTGAACCTGGCCGGTTTAGATTTGGGTGTTCATCTCCGCCCCCTCTGTAACAAGGCAGAGATCAGATATTGAAAAGACCTGTAAACCACCTCAATAAAGAAAATTCAACAAACTACCAGAATATAGTAAGGACACTCTAAATTTGGCAATTTTAACAAAATGAAGAGACCAAAGAATACCCAGCAGCTAAAGGAACAGGATAAATGCCCACCAAACCAAACCAAAGAGGAAGACATAGGGAATCTACCTGATAAAGAATTCCGAATAATGATAGTGAAATTAATTCAAAATCTCAAAATCAAAATAGAATCACAGTTAAAGAGTCTGGAGACAAGGATTGAGAAGATGCAAGAAAGGTTTAACAACTAGAAGAAATAAAAAAGAGTCAACACATAATGAATAATGCAATAAATGAGATCCAAAACACCCTGGAGGCAACAAATAGTAGAATAACAGAGGCAGAAGATAGGATTAGTGAATTAGAAGATAGAATCCTAGAAATAAATGAATCAGACGAGAAAAAAGAAAAACGTATCAAAAGAAATGAGGACAATTTCAGAAACCTCCAGGATAACATCAAATGCTACAACATTCGAATCATAGGAGTTCCAGAAGAAGAAGATAAGAAGAAAGATCATGAGGAAATACTTGAGGAGATAATAGTTGAAAACTTCCCTAAAATGGAGAAGGAAATTACCACTCAAGTTCAAGAAATCCAGAGAGTCCCTAACAGGATAAACCCAAGGCGAAACACCCCAAGACACATATTAATCAAATTAACAAAGATTAAATATAAAGAACAAATATTAAAAGCAGCAAGGGAAAAACATCAAATAACTCACAAAGGAATTCCCATAAGGATAACAGCTGATCTTTCAATAGAAACTCTCCAAGCCAGGAGGGAATGGCAAGACGTAATTAAAGTGATGAAAGAAAATAACTTACAGCCTAGATTATTGTATCCAGCACGGATCTCATTCAAATATGAAGGAGAAATCAAAAGCTTCACAGATAAGCAAAAGTTGAGAGAATTTTGCACCACTAAACCATTTCTCCAACAAAAACTAAAGGACATTCTCTAGATAGGAATCACTAAAAGGGTGTAGATCTTGAAAAGGAGAAAATGAAGGTTACACATAACGACTTAAAGGAATAATCCAAAAAGAAGTTATAACAATTATAAATATATATCCACCCACATTGGAGCATTGATATATCTAAGACAAACATTAATTAATATGATAGAAGAAATATGCAGCAATACAATAATAGTGGGAGACTTTAATACCCCACTCATATAATCTGGCTGTAATAGACAAAGTAAAGAGGAAAACATATTTACTTATGAGCCTCAAAAAATTCAGTTCACTCAGGAGAGTTTAAAAAAAAAAAAAAAGACTTATTTGTTTACTCTGTAAAGGTTTATTGACTATTTTATGGGTTTGGTACCACTTTGGGTAGTAAGGAGGAAGAGGTGACAAATGTGATCCTGTCCTAAATAATATATTGTTGTAAAGATAGACTTACCAATATAAAATACCAAGAGGTGCCTAAAGATGAGGACACCCAAACTGGACTTTTTGTTTCCTGAACTTTTCATTTCGAGAACAAACTTCCTAATATAAGATGAATTCAACATGATTTTTTTAAAGTGTTCTTTGTGATTAAAAACAGAAAGCCATTGGTTAAGAAATTACATATACTCCTCCCCACCATCACTCCCCTCCTTTCTTCCCATTTCCCTCCCACCCTTATAGATCCTTTCCTTTGTCCATTTTCCCCTGCAAAAAATAAAAAATAAAAAAAAAGAGTTTCTAAAACATATGCCTTATTTTACAAACTCATTCAAATATAATTCAAAATACAATTTCAGTTTTAGATAAGAATTTCTGATAGTGGAAAAGCCAACCCACACCAGAAACAGGGTTATTGAGCACTCACATGCAACAGTTACAACATAGTATATTCAAAGAAACAGGGTGAGAATTCAGAAAAAAAAAACAAAAATAAAAATAAAAAGGAGAATGGACTGAGCAGAGAATAGTGGAGATTTTAGTAAAATGACCATTTTAAAAGTCCAGAAAGCAAAATGTCCTAATTTCTTTCCCCCCTAATTTCTAAAGCAGTGTGTACGTGCTAAGTTGCTTCAGTCATGTCCAACTCTGCGTGACCCTAAGGGCTTCAGCCTGCCAGGCTCCTCTGTCAATGGGATTTTCCAGGCAATAATACTGGAATGGGTTGCCGTGCCCTCCAGGGGTCTTCCCTACCCAGGAATCAAACCCTCGTCTTTTATGTCTAACCGCACTGGCAGGTGGGTTCCTATCCACTAGCGTCACCCGGGAAGCCCTTTCTAAAGAAGGCCTGTCTTCAAACATGGCAGGATATGGCCACCAGTTAGAAAGCTGGAGAGATTTTAGTTTCCAGTCCAGGGTTCCAAGAGTGGTCTCTGCTTATTCACTAGTGATAAAAGGAAATGATCACTGGGACTTACCTGGTGGTCGAATGGCTAAAACCCCATGCTCCTGATGCAGGGGCCCAGTCTGACCCTGGTCAGGGAAATAGGTCCCACATGTCGCAGCTGAAGGTCCTGCATGCTGCGATGAAGACCAAAGATCCTGCTTGCTGCAACTAAGATCCAGTGCCGCTGAATAAACAAATAAATATTAAAAATAAATAAATAATCACCCATAAGCCTACAGGCCAAAAGAGCATGTATTTCTTCCATTTAATAAAGAAAAAGTCAATAATAAGGACCTCTGCCTCAGCAAAATATATGGGAAAAAATTGGTTTGCTCAAATTCGTGTCCATTAAGTCAGTGATGCTATCTAACCATCTCATCCTTCTGCTGCCCCCTTCTCCTCCTGCCTTTAATCTTTCCCAGCATCAGGGTCTTTTCCAATGAGTCGGCTCTTTGCATCAGGTGGCCAAAGTATTCAACTTCAGCTTCAGCATCAGTCCTTCCAAGGTATATTCAGGACTGATCTCCTTTAGGATGGAGTGGTTTGATCTCCTTGCTGTCCAAAGGACTCAAGAGTTTTCTCCAGCACCACAGTTTGAAAGCATCTATTCTTCAGCGCCCAGTCTTCTTTATGGCCCAACTCTCACATCCATACATGACTACTGGGAAAACCACAGCTTTGACTAGATGGACCTTTGTCAGAAAAGTGATGCCTCTGCTTTTTAATACACTATCTAGGTTTGTCATAGCTTTCCTTCCAAGGAGAAAGTGATGCTCTGGTTCTGACTAAACAATACCATAAGTTACAAAAGGATTCAAGTGATTACAGAAAATTAACAGTGTTTCAGAACAAAAATGGGCTTCCCTGGTGGCTCAGCTGGTAAAGAATCCTCCTGAAATGCGAGAGACCTGGGTTCAGTCCTTGGGTTGGGAAGGTCCCCTGGGGAAGGGAGTGGCTACCCATGCCAGTATTCTGGCCTGGAGAAGTCCATGGACTGTAGTCCATGGGGTCGCAAAGAGTCAGATATGACTGAGCACCTTTCACTTTCAGAACAAAAATCCAACACTATTTAAAGGAATATGATAAAATAAACTCCAGCAACCAGAAAAATAAAATTCACAATATCTGCAGGAATAAACAGGTGGCATTGCTACAGTTCCTAACCAAATAAATGTATAATAAGGAAGTGTTCCAAATAATATGTTGTTAAATTTGACAAGTCCAACAAAATGGACAGGTTCCTTGAAAGACATAAACAGGCATTACTCTAGAAGAAAGTGGTAACCTGAATAGTCCTGTATCTATTAAAGAGTTGAATTCATAGTTTAAAAATCTTTCCACAAGGAAAACTCCACGCCAGATGGCTTCACTGGTGAATTCTATACATTCTTTTTAAAAAAATGTAAAACAAGATGATACATTCCAAGACATTTTAGAAAAGCAGCATTATTCAGTTAGCAGAACTAAAAAAGACACTATTTTTTAAAAAGAAAATGGACTATGTACATATGTATCTCATGCACGTGAGTGCCAAAATCCTTTAAAATCTTTGAAAACTGAGTCTAACTATGTGTAAATGAAGTGGGGTTCATCCCAATAATGCAAGGTTGATTTAATTTTTGAAAAGCAATTGATGCAAGTCAATATATTAGGAGGCTAAAGATGAAAAAAAACTAACCTCTCAAAAAGATGCAGAGAAACATTTAATAAAATTCATGCCTGATATTCATGATAAAAACTCTCAACAAACTTACAAAAAAACCCTTTCAACCTGATAAAAAGGCACCTGTGTTAAACCTGTTTGTTGTTGCTCAGTCACTCACTCATGTCTGACTCTTTGTGACCCCATGAACTGCAGCATACCAGATTTCTCTGTCCTTTACTATCTCCAGGAGTTTGCTCAAACTCATGTCCATTGAGTCAATGCTGCTATCCAACCATCTCATCCTCTGTCGCCTCTTCTCCTCCTGCCCTTAATCTTAGCCAACAACATACTGAAATATTGAAACATTAGACCTTAATTCTCAACATTAAGAACAAGACAAGGATGTCTGCTCTCGCTACTCCAAGCCAACATCACAGTGGAGGTTCTTGCCTTTCTAATACAACAAAAACAAAATGTGTATGAACTGGAAAGAAAGAAGTAAAACTCTATTTATTGTTAGACAACATGGCAGAAAATCCTAGGGGGACTACAAAAAATAGCCACCAGAAGTAATAATTGAGTTTATAAAGATTCAACATCAATGTACAAAAGTCATTTAGATTTCTAGATACTAGCACTGAAGAAATGGAAATTGAAATCTCTACTTAAAATATAATCCAAATTATTAAATACTTTGGAATAAATTTAAGAATAAAACATTGCTAAGATAAATTAAAGAAGGCCTAAATAGGTTTTACCAGTTGGCATAGTGGTAAAGAATCCAGCTGCCAATGCAGGCAACACAGGAGACGTGGGTTTGATCCTTGCGTCTGGAAGATCCTCTGAAAAAGGAGGAAATGGCAATCCAATCCAGTATTCTCTCCTGGGAAATCCCATGGACAGAGGAGTCCGGAAGGATAAGTCCATGGGGTCACAAGAGAGTAGGACAGGACTGAGTGACTGAACACGAACATGACCAAATGACCAGAAGTATGTATCACGCTCTCGGATCGAAAGACTTGCTATTGTTAAGATGTCAGTTATCATCCAACTGATATATACACTCATTGTATTCCCAATCACACTTACTGCGGGTGCTTTTATATAGACAAATAAGCCAATTTTAAAATTCATTTGGAAATGCGAAAACCTAGAATAGTGAAAATAATTTTTTAAAAGAAGAGCAATAGTAGAGGACTAACTAGGCTTCCAGGCGGCTCAGTGGTAACGAATCTGCCTGCAAAGGAGGAGAGGCCAGAGGGTCGGGTTGGGCCTCTGGGTCCGGAAGATCCCTGGAGAAGGAAATGGCAACCCGCTCCAGTATTCTTTGCCTGGGGAATCCTATAGACAGAGGGGCCTGGTGGGTTAAATCCACGGGTTAGCAAAAGAGTTGGACAAAACTTAGCAGCTAAACAACAGCAACAATAATATTCCAGTCATGTTGGGAAACAGTTTAGCAGTTTCTCATAGAGAAACTATCTACAACATCCAGTAATCTCTAGGCATTTATCCAAGATAAATAAACTACACATTCACAAAGAGACACATACGCCAATGCTCATGGCAGCCTTATTCATAATCACTATAAACAAAACACAATCCAAATATCCATCAACAGGGAAATGGATAAACAAATTGAAAGAGGTAGCCATTCCACGGAGCACTACCCACCAAGACAAAGCACCAACCACTCATTCACACACCAGTACGGCTGAGTTTCAGAACCACGATACCAAGTGAAAACCGCCTGATGTAAAAGACTGCAGACTGTAGGATTCCACTTTTCACAAATTCCAGAGTGACTTCTCTGGTGGTTGGGTGGTTAAAACTCCATGCTTCCAACACAGGGGACTAGGGTTCGACACCTGGTCAGGGAACTAAGATCCCACATACCACACAGTGTAGCCAAGAGATTAAGTAATTAATTAAAATTGCCTACAAAACAATTCTAGAAAAGGCAAGACTAGAGTGAAACCTAGAAAGCAGATCTGTGATTGCCTGAAGCTGGGGGGTGAGGAAGATTATTTTCTAAAGGAAAGTCTGTGGAGTGGGAGGAATATTTTGAGTCCTGACTGTGGGAAGGGCCTTATAGCTCTACACGTTTGCAATCTTGTTAATCTTCTGTATTTAATGTATGTCCTTCTCATCTTTTTTCTAAATTTCCTGAAATCTGTCCTTAAGAAGTAATTTTTAAGTGTATCCAACATGTTAAAGAACTTAAAAAAATTGGAAATGATCAAAATACCTAATGATGCAGGAAAAAAACAAAAGATAGTACATCTGTTTAAGGGAATATTATGAGTGCAGCCAATAAAAATCACATTTTCATACAATATTTAATGACATGTGGAAATATTCATGACACAATGTAAAACACAAAAGCAGTAGGGAGTACTTTATATTCATAAAATCCTAACTCTGTTTATATATACAATATATGTATGAATACATGCATAGAGAACTGTGTGATTTCTTTGTTCTGAACTAGGGCACACTGCCCAAACAATGTAAAACCAACAAAGAACTTCCCAGAACTGGCACCTGAAATTGTCATCTGCACCCAGGCTGTGCAGAGCAAACTTGATCGCTTGGCTTGTCCAGGGAGTGGGCAGTGCTGCTTGCCCGACAATCTAGTTGTTATAGTTGCAGGACAAACCACCGCCTTGGTACCACTCATACTGGACTCAATGCAGCCCTGAAAAATACACCCAACGCTGAGACTAGACAAAAGGCAACTGTTTCCGAATGAACTTGAAGGTGTGTTTCAGGGACCTGGGGCCTTGAGAACCCTAACTATCCTCCTACTGAAAGGCAGTGTCACTTCACTGGGAGGAGCAAGCGTGACTTACAGCCTCTGGAGCAAGTCACAGAAGCAGAATGCAGCCTTCCTTTCTAGAGAACCAGGAACAACACTGCCCACTAAGCCTGCCTCCCCCGGAAGATCCTAGCAAAAATCCAATGAGTCAAATGAATGACATTAATTTTTAATTTACAGACCACAAGTCCAAGAGGAGGTAGTTTTATTTCCGTGACTATGGGGCCATTCACAACAAGCAGCTGCTTGACTATATCTCTGATTTAATTTTATATATAAATGCATTTAAGTGCTTCTGTGGGAAGGAGACAGAGAATCTTTGGTGTTCAAGAGAACTGTGACCACAGCCACAGAGGCGGACAGACTGATTTCAGGACCCCAAGAGGAGCTACCTCACGACCGAGGTCAGGAAGGGTGGCAGTGAGGAGAAACCCCTCGTCCAAGGTAAGGTGCAATGGCTGTGCTTTGCTGGAGCAGCCGGGAAGAGATACCCCACGTCCAAGGTAAGAGAAACCCAAGTAAGACGGTAGGTATTGCAAGAGGGCATCAGAGGGCAAACACACGGAAACCATACTCACAGAAAACTAGTCAATCTAATCACAATAGGACCACAGCCTTGTCTAACTCAATGAAACTAAGCCATGCCCGTGGGGCAACCCAGGATGAGTGGGTCATGGTGGAGAGCTCTGACAGGATGTGGTCCGCTGGAGAAGGGAATGGCAAACCAATTCAGTATTCTTGCCTTGAGAACCCCATGAACAGTATGAAAAGGTAAAATGTTAGGATACTGAAAGAGAAACTCCCCAGGTCAGTAGGGGCCCAATATGCTACTGGAGATCAGTGGAGAAATAACTCCAGAAAGAATGAAGGGATGGAGCCAAAGCAAAAAGAATACCCAGCTGTGGATGTGACTGGTGATAGAAGCAAAGTCCGATGCTGTAAAGAGCAATATTGCATAGGAACCTGGAATGTCAGGTCTATGAATCAAGGCAAAATGGAAGTGGTCAAACAAGAGATGGCAAGAGTGAATGTTGACATTCGAGGAATCAGCGAACTCAAATGGACTGGAATGGGTGAATTTAACTCAGATGACCATTATATCTACTACTGCGGGCAGGAATCCCTCAGAAGAAATAGAGTGGCCATCATGGTCAACAAAAGAGTCCAAAATGCAGTACTTGGATGCAATCTCAAAAACGATAGAATGATCTCTCTTCGTTTCCAAGGCAAAACATTCAATGTCACAGTAATCCAAGTCTATGCCCCAACCAGTAACGCTGAAGAAGCTGAAGTTGAACGGTTCTACGAAGACCTATAAGACCTTTTAGAACTAACACCGAAAAAAGATGTCCTTTTCATCATAAGGGACTGGAATGCAAAAGTAGGAAGCCAAGAAACACCTGGAGTAACAGGCAAATTTGGCCTTAGAATACGGAATGAAGCAGGGCAAAGACTAATAGAGTTTTGCCAAGAAAATGCACTGGTCATAGCAAATACCCTCTTCCAACAACACAAAAGAAGACTCTATACATGGATATCACCAGATGGTCAACACCGAAATCAGATCGATTATATTCTTTGCAGCCAAAGATGGAGAAGCTCTATACAATCAGCAAAAACAAGACCAGGAGCTGACTGTGGCTTGGACCATGAACTCCTCATTGCCAAATTCAGACTGAAATTGAAGAAAGTAGGGAAAACCACTAGACCATTCAGGTATGACCTAAATCAAATCCCTTATGAGTATACAGTGGAAGTGAGAAATAGATTTAAGGGCCTAGATCTGATAGATAGAGTGCCTGATGAACTATGGAATGAGGTTCATGACATTGTACAGGAGACAGAGATCAAGACCATCCCCATGGAAAAGAAATGCAAAAAAGCAGAATGGCTGTCTGGGGAGGCCTTACAAATAGCTATGAAAAGAAGAGAAGCGAAAAGCAAAGGAGAAAAGGAAAGATATAAACATCTGAATGCAGAGTTCCAAAGAATAGCAAGAAGAGATAAGAAAGCCTTCCTCAGCGATCAATGCAAAGAAATAGAGGAAAACAACAGAATGGGAAAGACTAGGGATCTCTTCAAGAAAATCAGAGATACCAAAGGAACATTTCATGCAAAGATGGGCTCGATAAAGGACAGAAATGGTATGGACCTAACGGAAGCAGAAGATATTAAGAAGAGGTGGCAAGAATACACAGAAGAACTGTACAAAAAAGAGCTTCACTACTCAGATAATCATGATGGTGTGATCACTCACCTAGAGCCAGACATCCTGCAATGTGAAGTCAAGTGGGCCTTAGAAAGCATCACTAGGAACAAAGCTAGTGGAGGTGATGGAATTCCAGTGGAGCTATTGCAAATCCTCAAAGATGATGCTGTGGAAGTGCTGCACTCAACATGCCAGCAAATTTGGAAAACTCAGCAGTGGCCACAAGATTGGAAAAGGTCAGTTTTCATCCCAATCCCAAAGAAAGACAATGCCAAAGAATGCTCAAACTACCACACAATTGCACTCATCTCACACGCTAGTAAAGTAATGCTCAAAATTCTCCAAGCCAGGCTTCAGCAATATGTGAACCGTGAAATTCCTGATGTTCAAGCTGGATTTAGAAAAGGCAGAGGAACCAGAGATCAAATTGCCAACATCCGCTGGATCATGGAAAAAGCAAGAGAGTTCCAGAAAAACATCTATTTCTGCTTTATTGACTATGCCAAAGCCTTTGACTGTGTAGATCACAATAAACTGTGGAAAATTCTGAAAGAGATGGGAATACCAGACCACCTGATCTGCCTCTTGAGAAATCTGTATGCAGGTCAGGAAGCAACAGTTAGAACTGGTCATGGAACAACAAACTGGGTCCAAATAGGAAAAGGAGTACGTCAAGGCTGTATATTGTCACCCTGTTTATTTAACTTATATGCAGAGTACATCATGAGAAATGCTGGACTGGAAGAAACACAAGCTGGAATCAAGATTGCCGGGAGAAATATCAATAACCTCAGATATGCAGATGACACCACCCTTATGGCAGAAAGTGAAGAGGAACTAAAAAGCCTCTTGATGAAAGTGAAAGTGGAGAGTGAAAAGGTTGGCTTAAAGCTCAACATTCAGAAAACGAAGATCATGGCATCTGGTCCCATCACTTCATGGAAAATAGATGGAGAAACAGTGGAAACAGTGTCAGACTTTATTTTTTTGGGCTCCAAAATCACTGCAGATGGTGACTGCAGCCATGAAATTAAAAGACGCTTACTCCTTGGAAGGAAAGTTATGACCAACCTAGATAGCATATTGAAAAGCAGAGACATTACTTTGCCAACAAAGGTTCGCCTAGTCAAGGCTATGGTCTTTCCTGTGGTCATGTATGGATGTGAGAGCTGGACTGTGAAGAAGGCTGAGCACCGAAGAATTGATGCTTTTGAACTGTGGTGTTGGAGAAGACTCCTGAGAGTCCCTTGGACTGCAAGGAGATCCAACCAGTCCATTCTGAAGGAGATGAGCCCTGGGATTTCTTTAGAAGGAATGATGCTAAAGCTGAAACTCCAGTATTTTGGCCACCTCATGCGAAGAGTTGACTCATTGGAAAAGACTCTGATGCTGGGAGGATTGGGAGGCAGGAGGAGAAGGGGACAACAGAGGATGAGATGGCTGGATGGCATCACTGACTCGATGGATGTGAGTCTCAGTGACCTCCAGGAGTTAGTGATGGACAGGGAGGCATGGCGTGCTGCGATTCATGGGGTCACAAAGAGTCGGACACGACTGAGTGACTGATCTCTCTCTGATCTCTGATCCTAAAACCTGACACTAACAGAGATGGTAAATAGAAAGACCATGGACTATGAAGCCAGACCAACCTAAGTTTAATTTCCAGCTAAGTGTTAAATGACACAATATTTAATTTCTCTGAACCACAATTTTATCCATTTTTTTGGCCTTACCATACAGCATGTGGGATCTTTGTTCCCCAACTAGGGATCGAACCTGAGTCCCCTGCATTGGAAGTTCAGAGTCTTGCTCACTGAACTGCCAGGGAAGTCCCTTTATCCACTGTTGAATGAGGGTGATAAGACCTCCTCCCTGAGGTTGTAATGTGGTACAAATAAGATCAAATATGGTGCATCCCAACACTTACTGGGATTCCCTGGTGCTTCAGTGATAAAGAATCCGCCTGCGATGCAGAAGACACAGGAGACGAGGGTTCTATTTCTGGGCTGAGAAGAATCCCCTGGAGGAGGGCATGGCAGTCCTTTCCAGTGTTCTTGCCTGGAGAATCCCATGGTCAGAGCAGCCTGGTGGGCTACAGTCCATGGGGTCACAAAGAGTTGGACACGACTAAAGCAACTGAGCAGGCAGACACGACATGCGGGCTCACTCTCCATCCTGACGCTGACTTTGAATTCCATTTGTCATTGTTTAGTCGCTCAGTCTTGTCCAATTCTTTGCAACACCGTGGACTGTAGCCCTCCAGGCTCCTCTGTCCATGGATTCTCCAGGCAAGAATACTGGAGTGGGTTGCCATTTTCTTCTCCCAGGGATCTTTCTGACCCAGGGATCAAACCTGAGTTCCCTGCTTGGCAGGTGGATTCTTTAGCACTAAGCCACTGGGGAAGTCCATAAGTTCTATAAACTCTAATTAATGACACTCAGTGACAACTCTTAACACACAGGCACAGGATTGGAGATAGACATAGAGAAAGAGACACATTCTTTCAACTATCCAGACCAAAACAAAAACAAAAACAAAACTCTGAATCTCTTAGACAGCGAGAACTTCTGAAATTTCATAGTTAAGATGAACACAATTGTGAAAAATGTCATGATCCTGTTTGCCCCAAATCAAAACTAAGTTATAATAATGTATATATTTAAACCCATAGCAACTTTCTCCAGGGAAAAAAGTTTGTGACTTACTAGTGTCTAACACTTAAAGAGGGCTTCCCTGGTGGTTCAGTGGTAAAGAATCCACCAGCCAAGCAGGAGATGTGAGTTTGACCCCTGGATCAGGAAGATCATCTGGAGAAGGAAATGGCAACCTGTTCCACTGTCTTGCCTGAGAAATTCCATGGAGAGAGAAGCCTGGTGGGCTACAGTCCATGGGGTCTCAAAGAGTCAGACCCAACTTAGTGACTAAACACCACTACCACTTGAAAAGCAGTTTCTATTTAAGAAAAAAATTACCAACTCTGGCTAGTGCAAAAGATTTTGTTGAACGACAGTGCAAACCAAGGTGAAACTTCTTCCCTTTCCTCGAAGCAGAGATAACTACAAATAGAATACAGTGATAATAGGCAGGTGGGACTATTATATCCTTTTAGAAATTGGGAACAGCAGGAAGTTGATAGCTCCTAGGTGAATGTGACAAGAACAGAAAGCACGACAGGTTCTAAATCCATCCAACTGCCAAACACAGTAATATGCTGACGAAGTTAGTTTTTAACAAAAGAAGACACTTTCTCACCATCTCCCTCTGCCCACCAACATCTTAATTGAGGGCTACTGACTGGGGTTTCAGTCACCCCAAGGGCTACCCGTGGGCCCCACCCCAGGGCCACTCTAAAGCAGTATGTTTCAGGAATACGTGGTGTTCGTGCAGATAGCAAGTTCTTAATAGAATCTGGGAAGATGTTCTTTGGCAGAAAATGATTTTGTAGACATTTTTCATTATGATAGATGTGGTATTACAGCCGCTATAAAAAATTTCAAGCTGTGTTGCAGCTTTGTCACCAGTGTTATAAATCACTCACTTGTATATTAAAATCTGCAGAAAGCCACTGAAGAAAAGGGCGGGGGTAGAAAACTCTCATTTCCTATTTACAGACTAGGTATAATTTGGTATCATTCTTAAAGGTTCAAGGCAGCTTAGAGGATCTGTACTCAGTCCATCCGATGGGATCAGGGGATCACATTCCATGACTGCTGAGCAGGGAAGGCAGGCGCCGTGCAGTGAGCAGTGAGCTGACACCTGCTGCTGCAAATCCTGATGTGAAAGGGAGAGCCTGTGCTTCCCAGAGATGGAGGGCAGAGAAACGCACTGCCATGTGCAAGTTAAGCTGCTAATGGAATTAATGAAGAATTAATAAATTACATATGTGAGAAGCAGCTCTGGGCCACTGATGTGATTTATTTGATCCACGTGGACATCTGTGTGCAGGGTGGTCTCTCTCTGACTGCCCTTATGGGCACCTGTAACACTGCCTTATGTGCTGTGCTGACAGCTGGGCAGAGAAGGTCCTCATCTGGGGCATAAGCTCTACTGGATGTTGGACACTTTTAACACCACACTATGGACGTTGCTGTTGTTTCATTGTTTAGTCGTGTCCAACTCTTGCAACCCTCTGGACTGTAGTCTGCCAGGCTCCTCTGTCCATGGGATATCCCGAGCAAGAATACTGGAGTGGATTGCCATTTCCTTATCCAGGGGATCTTCCCAACACAGAGACCAAACCTGTGTTTCCTGCATTGGCAGATGGATTCTCTTTACCACTGAGCCACCTGGGAAGCCATATAACCATGGCACAGAGGAGCAAAGACCCGGGATGTCATTATACCCATCTTTTTTTCAGTCAAAAGCACTGACATACACACACAGTTCAGTTCAATTCAGTTCAGTTGCTCAGTTGTGTCTGACTCTTTGCGACCCCACGGACTGCAGCACGCCAGGCCTCCCTGTCCATCACCAATTCCCGGAGTTTACTCAAACTCATGTCCATTGAGTCGGTGATGCCGTCCAACTATCTCATCCTCTGTTGTCCCCTTCTCTGCCTGCCTTCAATCTTCCCCAGCACCAGGGTATTTTCAAAGGAGTCAGTTCTTTGCATCAGGTGGCCAAAGTATTGGAGTTTCAGCTTCAGCATTAGTCCTTTACATGACCACATGCAAAATAGACAGGCAGTGGGAAGCTGCTGGATAACACAGGGAGCCCAGCCCAGTGCTCCGTGATGACCCAGAGAGTGCAGTGAGAGGTCCATGAGGGAGGGGATAGAAACACACTGTAAAACAATTAAACTCCAATGAAAAAATAAATTAATAAAAATATAAAGAAGTTTACTGGGACACAGCCATAAAGAAAAGGTGCATGCCTGAGTTCAGCGCACACTGCTTTAGCCTCCTTCACAAAAGCGGGGCTCTTCATGATCACAGTGGTCTGACACCCACATGGCCGAGTGGTGGAGGCGGGAGACAGGCAGAGATGACACAGGGGCTGCTCTGCCATCTGCAGCTCAGCCTCAGAAGAGTGGTTCTCAACCAAGAGTCACTCTACTCTCTCGGGGACATGAGGCAATGCATGGAGGCAGTCTTGATTGTCGCAACTGCTTTCCCAGAGATAGACAAGGGCTGCTGCTGCACCTCCTATGGTACACAAATCCCAAGATGCCTTGTCCAAGCACCAACAGAAGAGAGCAACCCATCACTCCATCCCTTCATCACACTCTTTCAATAACCTCTTCATTCTTCATGGTCCCCAACATGCAACCATATACTGACTTGTTTGCTTGAGTATTATCTGAACCCCTGACTCCACTGTCACCTCCACAATGGCAGATTTTTTATTGGCTAACTGCATCCTTAGTGCTTAAAGAGGTCCAGGCACATAGTAGGTGCTTAATGAATGTGTATGGAATGAGTAGAATCTGGAGGAAAGGGAGAAGGAAGAAGGAGATGGGAAGAGGATGAGAAAGAGAAGGGAGGCAGGAGCAAGGAGAGACAGGCGGAGGGAAGAATGGAGGAGGACGGAAAAGGGTGGGAGAGGAGGCGGGAGGTCCACACCCGAGCAGGTGCAGGGTCCTGGGGAAGGCTCAAGTCTGCCTTCTCTGTCTGTGACAGGACGCACTTCCTGGCTCCTGAGAGCAGACCCTTACCTCTGATAGGGCTCTGTCAAAAGCAGAGGCTCAAGCTTGTGTCTGACAGCATGGTGAGTTTCAGGAGACCCCCAGCTCCCCAGTGCAGAGGGAGGAAGTGGCACCTCACTCTGTGGGAGCGGGTGACGGACAGGGAGGCCTGGCGTGCTGCGGTCCACGGGGTCACAGAGAGTCGGACAAGACTGAGCCCCTGAACTGAACTGAACCAAACCGCAAAGGGACTGTAACCAAGGTTCTTTGGAGCCTCTTCCCCAGCTTCTCATTTCAGCAGTTACTGGTGGCTCACTGAGAGTTGAATACCATCACAAATGCCTGGTTGGGTTTTAGCTATTTGCACAATTGCATTTTCTGCTTTAATAGCTGGAACACAGACATCTTAGTTAAGTTCAGGCATAAGCCTTGAATAAAATGAATCCTTTAATCATGAATAAAATTCCCCAGCTGAAGTAAACAAGAAGGTTTTAAACTGTGCTATACAAATAGGGTTTCATGATAATCTCAAAGGAGATGTTTATAGAAATGATAAATGGCTCAGACAGTAAAGCGTCCACCTGCAATGCGGGAGACCCAGGTTCGCTCCCTGGGTCGGGAAGATGCCCTGGAGAAGGAAATGGCAATCCACTCCAGTACTCTTGCCTGGAAGGTGCCATGGACAGAGGATCCTGGTAGGGACATGACTGAGCGACTTCAGTTTCACTTTCAAAATGATCCTCCTCTTTGAGGCTTAGAGAGCCTCAACTCTAATGAGTGGAAGTAAAGCACAAAAATAAAACCCTGCATTAGAGCACCTGCATCATCGATCATTTCACCACGACGCTGGTCTAAAATCAAGAGATCTGAGGCATCAAACTGCGTGATGGGACACATATAGTAAAACCTGTTTGGGTCAGACCCAGACCCTCAAATATTTCTGCTGTTTTCCCTCTTTGATTGGCATTTGGTTGGTTGGTTGTCGTGTCTGTTGTTGGCTTCTCTGCCTCTTTGCTGTGGCTGAGACATTTACAATGAATCTGCATTACATAGAGCTTCAAGGCGGGTTGGGGTACCAGTCACTTCAGCACGGGGTGGGGGTGGGGGGCGCGTAGACAGGAGGCAGTGAGCATGTGATAACACAGGCAGAGGCTGCTCTGAGGTCCTGTGTGATGAGAACCAGCAGCTCCACCGGGGCTGACCCTGTATCTGGAGCAGAGGGAGGGACAGTCTCAAATCAGTCCATCTCCAAGTCAACTTCATGCTACTCAGGGTTCCCTTGGTTTTAAGAACTGGAAGCCAGAGATCAAAACCCTTTTGTAAACTGCCTCTGAATAACGCAGCTAATGGCATCTTGAAGCCAAAGCTGGATTGTTATAATACGAAGAAGCAACACTAAATTTTTAGACTGTTTTTTCCCCCCAGGGAAAGGCTCATTTTCTATAGAGAATTTTTAGTTTGCAGGGGGCTCCTTAATAGTATCTAATTGATGGATTCCAATCACAAAAGAACAAAGAGTGAGTGAGCTGCCCCTCACAAGCTGCTGATCGTTCACACATCCCAGAAACCTTCTCATCATTAGAGGAGGGCCAACCTTTGGCCCGAGTGAGGGATTTTACTCATCTACCCAGAATATGATTAAAAAGAAGCCAGGATATAATGAGAGAATCACTGCCGGGCCAGCATGTACAGGATGGGTTTTTAATAAAGCATGAATTATTCTCAGCAGTTGAGACCTCAGTCGGAGGAAGGGGAAAGCCAGAGGGATGGTACAAACACTAAAATGAAACCCTCTGCCCAGAGACCCCATGTTCAGTGCTCATCAATGTTTAATTTTTGTGCTTCTCTTATCTTTCCATTCCTGCAGTCCTGTGTTCTCTGCGACTGAAAGGCTCTGGTATCATATTTTGTTGTTGTTCTTTAGTCACTAAGCCATGTTCGACTCTTTTGTGGCTCCATGGACTGCAGCCCCCCACACTCTTCAGTCCATGGGATTCTCCAGGCAGGAGTACTGGAGTGGGTTGCCATTTCCTTCTCCAGGGGATCTTCCCGGCCCGGGGATTGAACCCGTGTTTCCTGCATTGGCAGGCAGATTCTTTACCACCTGGCCACCTGGGAAGCCCTGTCACAGTTTAGACACCAACAGACACTGCTGGGCTCACTCTCATGGTGACCGGTGAGGTGGTCAGTTCAGTAAGCACTCTCTGTAAGACTACTACACCCAGGGCTCTGAGGATATGATGCAAAGGAAGACACGTTCCAGTGATGATTAGGAATCCAACTCTGGAGCCAGAAGGCAAGGTCTTGCTCACTTTCCTACTCTGTGATATCAGCTAACTTTTCTTGTCTGCAAACTAGACAGATGGTAAACATCTACCTGTCACAGAGTCGGGCAAACATTATAAGCGTCACTGTTGTTGTTCAGTTGCTAAGTCGTATTCTACACTTTGCAACCCCGTGGACTGCAGCACGCTAGGCCTCCCTGCCCCTCACTGTCTCCTAGAGTTTGCCCAAGTTCATGTCTATTGAATTGGTGATGCCATCCAATCACCATGCAAAAATACTTAGAAGAGTGACTGACTATGAGGTCATGCAAGCTTAACTATCATTTTTCTAAGAGGTCTCAGACTATAGAAAGAAGCAAGAACGCTCATCCCAACCGTGGGGACTAAATGCTGTGATACTGACCAGCACGGCAGTGAGTGCTGAGCCCTGAGCCAGACAGAGGGAAGACGGGTTGGAGTAAGGAAAGATTTTCAGTAAGAGATGAAACGGAATGGAGACTTTCTAAAATCAAAGAAAACCCAACGTGTAGCCGTACCTCTTTACAAATGTCCACTTCTTCCTTAAGAATGAAGGTTTTCTCAACTGTTCAATCCTTTCCTCAAGACTAAACATTTGAAGTTGGCTAAAAGAGTATACCCTAAGTGTTCTGATCACACACAAAAAAGATGGTCCTTATAGGAGGGAAGGAAGTGTCCATCACCTTGATTGTGACATGTCTATAGTGTGTATAGACACCCACATCTATAGCTAGTATGGTTCCCACAGTGTCTACAGACATTAAATCATCACACTGTACATCTTTCAGAAATCACATTGCACAACCTCAATATATACAATTTTTATTTCCAGTTATACCTCAATAAAGTCAGGGAAGGAGGTCGAGACTAAAGCTGAGAACAGTATTCACGAGGTAAGTTGATCCTTCCTGCTCCAACTTCATCCAAGGATATAATGTGGGCTTCCCTGGAGCCTCAGTGGTAAAGAATGCCTGCCAACGCAGGAGACATGGGTTCAATCCCGGCTCCAGGAAGATCCCACATGCCAAGGAGCAAATAAGCCCACACACCACAGCTGTTGAACCCACACTCTGGAGCCTGGACACCACAACTAATGAGCCCACGTGGAGCAGCCGCTGAAGCCTGCACAGCCTGGAGCCCGTGCTCTGCCAAGAGAGAAGCCACCACAGTGACAAGCCCACACAGCAGAGTAGCCTCTGTTCACTGTAACCAGAGAAAAGCCTAAGCAGCAACCGAGAGCTAGCACAGCCAATAATAAATAAATAAAATTTTAAAAATAAAATACATTCTTAAAAAGGATATCTCTTAAGGCTCGGCCCTAGTTCTGGGCCCCAGGTTAAGAGTATGGAAATAGATACAGGACAGCCAGGGGTTAAATTCCAGTTCCACTTACAGTTTGGAGACCTTGGATAAGTTGCTTAAGCTTGTGGTAACTCAGTTTCCTTATGGATAAAACAGGGACCAAAATAGTCCCTATCTATACAGTGGTTATGAGGATTAAATAAATAAATACATGTAAAGCATTTAAGACAATGCCTGGTAGAGTATGAAAGTGAAATGTTAGTCGCTCAGTCCCGTCCAACTCCTCGCGACCCCCATGGATCTCTCTGTGACGCTGCCAAGCTCCTCTGTCCTTGGGATTCTCCAAGCAAGAACACTGGAGTGAGTAGCCCTTCTCTTCTCCAGAGGATCTTCCCGACCCAAGGATCAAACCCAGGTCTCCTGCATCACAGGCAGATTCTTAATGAGCCACCAGGGAAGCATAGTATGAGGCCTGTATAAATAGAGATGGTAGTGACTGTTCTTTTAAAATGACAGCATCCTCAGGATCAGAAGTGGCAGTCTCGTCTAAAATTTACTGACCAAGGGACTCCCCTCGTGGCCCAGAGGTTGAGACTCTGCACTTCCACTGCAGGGGTTCCGTTTGGGGAACTAAGATCCTGCTGCACGCCACGCGCAGCGCCACAAGAGAACAAAATCTCTCCTCACTTAAAGAAAAATAAATAAAAATAAAACAGCTATTGACCATCCCAATTCTTTTTTAAAAAAACATTTTAGTAGTTACAAGACACACACGATAAACTGCATGTATTTGAAGAACAATATCTGAAAGCTTAGACTTATGTATGCATACCCTTAAATCCATCACCACAATTAAATACCCTTTGTAATCTCTCCCCAAGTCACTCCCTTTCCTCTCCCATCCCTTTGCAATCACTAATCTATGTTCTCACTATAGATTAATTTGCATTTTAAAGAATTTTATAAAAGTGAAGCCATCCAGTATGTACTGGTTTTTGGTCTGGCTTCTTTCACTCAGTGTAACTATCCTGAGCTTCACACATGTTATAGTCTGTATCTATGGTTCATTCCTCTTTATTAATGAGCAATATTTCATGGTTGTTTATTCATGCACCTGTAGATACTTGGGGCTTTTGTGATGTTTCTAATTGGGGCTATTGTAGCTACAGCTGCTATAAACATTCATGCACAAGTCTTTTTATGAATGTGCATTTCTTTCTCTTGAGTAAATAGCTAAAAATAGTTCAATCATAGAGTATACATATCTTTCCATTTTAAAAAACTCAAATTCTTTCCCAAAGTGATTGTGCCATTTGACACTCCCTCCAATAGTGTATCAGAGTTTCAGCTTCTCCACATGCCCATCGACTCTTTGCTTGGTTCAGTCAGTTCAGTCGCTCAGTCATGTCCGATTCTTTGTGACCCCATGAACTGCAGTACACCAGACTTCCCTGTCCATCAACCACTCCCGGAGCTTGCTCAAACTCATGTCCGTCGAGTCAGTGATACCATCCAACCATCTCATCCTCTGTTGTCCCCTTCTCCTCCCACCTTCAATCTTTCCCAGCACCAGGGTCTATTCAAATGAGTCAGCTCCTCGCATCAGGTGGCCAAAGTATTGGAGCTTCAGCTTTAGCATCAGTCCTTCCCATGAATATTTAGGACTGATTTCTTTTAGGATGGACTGGTTGGATCTCCTTGCAAAGATCTTCCAGACTGGATCTCCCTTGGACTCTTGAGAGTCTTTTCCAACAGCACATTTCAAAAGCATCAATTTTTTGGCCCTCAGCTTTCTTTATAATCCAGCTCTCACATCCATACATGACTACTGGAAAAACCCTAGCTTTGACTAGATGGACCTTTGTTGGCAAAGCAATGTCTTTGCTTTTTAATATACTGTCTAGGTTGATTTTCCCTCATAGCTCAGTTGGTAAAGAATCTGCTGCAATGCAGGAGACCCTGGTTTGATTTCTGGGTTGGAAGATCTGCTGGAGAAGGGATAGGCCACTCACTCCTGTATTCTTGGGCTTCCCTGGTGGCTCAGCTGGTAAAGAATCCACCTGCAATGTGGGAGACCTGGGTTAAATCCCTGCGTTGGGAAGATCCCCTGGAGAAGGGAAAGGCCACCCACTCCAGCATTCTTGCCTGGAGAATTCCATAGACTATACAGTCCACGGGGTCACAAAGAGTCAGACATGACTGAGTGACTTTCACTTTCACTTTTGGGTTGATGATAGCTTTTCTTCCAAAGAGCTTGGTTAGTCTGTTTAATTTTAGCCATAGACATGCAATGGTATAAAAATTTGGTTTTAATTTGCATTTTCATATTGACCGATGATGCTAAGCATCCTTTCATGTGCTTCCTTGCCATACAACTAAGTATCCTTCTTTGGTAAATATTCTTTTCAAATCTTCTGCCCATTTTAAAAATTGAGTTATTTGATTTCTCATCAGTGAGCTTTGAGAGCTCTTTATATAATCTGAGGGCTTCCCTAGTGGCTCAGCTGGTAAAAACTTGCAATGCAGGAAAGCCGGGTTCAGTCCCCTTGTTGGGAAGAGACCCTGGAGAAGGGAAAGGCTACCCACTCCATTATTCTGGCCTGAAGAATTCCATTGACTGTATAGCCCATGGGGTCACAAAGAGTCGGACATGACTGCCTTTAACTTTAATTGCCTTTAACGTAATCTGAATATAAGTTCTTTATTAGATATATGACTGCAAACATTGGCTTCCAGTGTGCTGACTTTTTCATTCTCTTACCAGTGTGTTTTTAAAAGGGTCATTTTTCATTTTGATGAAATTCAATGTATCCATGGGTTTTCTATGGATTATATTTTTGGTCCAGTATCTAAGAAACCCTTGCCTAACCTAGTTCTCAAGGAGTTTCTTCTGGTTCCCCCCTACCAGAACATTCACAGTTTCAGGTTTTCCATTTAGATTTATTATCCAGTTAAGTTCATTTTTATATAGAGGTAGGGACCAAAGTTTGTTTACATATGGCTCTCCAATTATTTTCTCCCCACTGTTGACAAGACTATCCTTTCTTCACTCAGTTGGATTTGAAACTTGTCAAAAGTCAGTTGCCATATAGGTGGGGGTCTATTTCCAGGTTCTCTATTCCATTGGTACATTTATGCTTCTTCCAGTCTTGCTTATCTTTGCACATTGTCTTGATTACTATAGATCAGTAATAAACCTTGAAATTAAGTAATATTAGTCAGTCAAGTTTTTCTTTTTAAAAGTTGTTTTGGCGATTATAGGTCCTTTGCACTTTCATATGAATTTTAGAATGAGCTTATTGATGTTGACAAAAATTTCAACTGAATTCTGATTGGAATTAGATTGAAAACATAGATAAATTCTGAGAGGAATCACATCCTGACAAAATTGAATCTTCCAAACGATGAACATGGTTTATCTCTACATTTATTTGATTCCTTAATTTAATCAGTAATGTTGTGTAGTTTTCACGCATGTAGTTTTGATTATAGGAATTTCACATCTTATCAGATATATCCCTAAGGCTTTCACATTTGTGAAATATATTATTATAAATTATATTGGTTTTTTAATTGCAATTCCAAATTATATGTAAGAAGGATATAGAAACAAAATTGGTTCTTATATGTTGATCTGAAACATGCAAACATGCTAAATATAACATGTTTGTTCCAGCTGCTTTTTTGAAGAGTCTGTTAAGAGTCCATGTAGAAGACATGTCAACTGCAAAGAAAGGCAGTTTTACATCTTCCTTTCAAATCCAGATTCTTTTTCTTTTTCTTGCCTTATTTCACTAGCTAGAAGCTTTAGTACAATGTTGGATGAAAGAGGTAAGAACACACATCTTTGTCTTGTTGCTGATCTTAAGAACATCATTCTTTCACCATTAAGCATGCGGTTAGCTGTAGGTTTTCCGTCGATGTCCTGTATCACCGAGGAAGTCCCTTCTATTCTGAACTTGATCTGTTTAAACTTTCAGCTGAATGTTATGGGGACCTTCGGCAGATCTCTGTGATTCTCTCTCCCCTCTGGCACTCCTCTGCAGCATCTACCCACCTTGGCTCCCCCAAACACTCAGGGAATCAACTGGGCCCCTGAGTTCCTTCTCTCTGCGGCACCATCTGGAAACCTGCTCTAGGTAGTAAACTGAGGTAAATGTGGGCTCACCCTTTCTATTTCTCATCTCTCAGGGATCGCTGTATTTCACTGCCTGAAGTCCAGTGTCTAGAAAGCTATTCTTTTATATAATTGATCTCTTTTCAGGTTGTTTCAGTAAGAAGGTTAAATCTTCCATCTTAGAAGTGGAGGTCTCTGTCTTAACCTTTACCCACTTCCTCTGGTTTCTAATGAGGATCACTCCTGTATTCCCCACCAACTGACCTCTATGCCTTGAGAGTCACTTTCTATCACCTCTTGGTTCTTCAGCGAGAAAAACATGCAGAAATATCTCGGTGCAAGTGCTGCCTGTGGCAGTAACGACACACTATAGTTAGTCTGACCGTCTATAAACTGAAGTAATCTATTTTACAGGGTTGTTGGAAAGATTAGATGCCATTACCAGTTAAGTAACATCTACAGTGACTGGTAAATCACAGAGACTCAATAACTGATGGGTGTCATCACTGTTACTAGGTTTTTTGTTCCAGTTTATTCTCTCTCCCCCTTCTTCCTCCCCGCCTCTACTTCCCTATCTCTGGATCCTTTCAACCCTAATATTCGATGACTGTGGGCTGCAGTGACAAATTACATTTTAAGTCTCGAGCCCCATGACAGCTGAGTCACGCTGTCGACTGTAGAGTGGGATTCAGTCCTAGCCCTGAAATATCAGGGTGTGTGGGTGGTTTCTGCAGGAATTGCTGACGAACACCTGTTAAATATTTTACTTTTCTTAGACAATCCTCAGTCATTCACTTTTAAGATTTAAAATAGTCTCCCAACACTTGACAAAAGACTGAATACATCTGGGCCAGCATCTGTGACTGTTCTGATGGTTCTCTGCACAGCTCCGTGGGGCACCTATCACCCTACAAACACTGGACATTTGTACGTGTAACATGTACCTGACTGACTGATAGCAGCAAGCACATTGAGAAGACACCTTTTGCTCCTTTTCATAAGTAGAAGTTTTACAGAGAAGTTAACAGTGGTTGAAATCATTCAAAGGGTACCCCACTAGTTTCATAATGGAATAAAGATTCAACTCCCTGCTGGAAGCTAGCTTGGCTACCCCTTCTAGAAATTTGTTTCAGGCCTGGAAAATAGTCTGATGGATGGAGGAGCGGTATAAGGACCAAGAACGGACTGGCTAAGAACACAGGCGCCCCACCGGCCGAGACTGGGCTCCAGTCCCAGTCGCAGCGTTTATCTACCAGCAGCACTGTCTTGGGTGGCTTGTTTGATCCTTCTGTGGATTTGTAAAAAGAGAGTAAGCACGTCAGGATGGCCAAGGGATCTAAGGCCCCAGACTCAAGGTATGAAAAATGAGAGTAAACGCACTTGGGCTGGGTAAGAGTGTGTGAGGCTGGCATGAGATAATATATGTAGAGTGTCCTGCATGCCCAGTAACTGGTGAATTATATCATTACTATCATCATCACTATCAACATCATCATCAGTGTCGTTGCTCCAGCAGTAGTGCGTCTAACCAGGACGACACTGTCCAGCAGAACTTTGAAAGTTCTGCCTCCTTGTTTTCCAATATGATAGCACAAGACATACACGGATATTGAGCACTTGCATCAGATAGCAAAGCCCTAGGGAATACAACTGCCTTAGCCTGTTCCAGTTGCTATAACAGAATGCCATAGATTGAGTGACTTAGAAACAACAAATTCTCTCTCATGGCTTTGGAAGCTCTGAAGTCCAAGATCAAGGCACCAGGAGACTGCTGAGGACTGCCTGGTTCTAAACAACTCTCTCTCACTGTGTCCTCCTGTGACAGAGGAGGTAAGGGAGCTCTCCGGGGCCTCTCTTATAAGGGTCCTAGTTCCACTCAAGAGGGTGGAGTTTAATTATCACTTCCTAAGTCTCCTCCTCCAAACACCATCACAGTTGGAATTTGGCTTCAATCTATGAATGTAGCTCAGCTGGTAAAGAATCCACCTGCAATGCAAGAGACCCAGTTTGATTCCTGGGTCAGGCAGATCTGCTGGAGAAGGGATAGGCTACTCACTTCTGTATTCTTGGGCTTCCCTGGTGGCTCAGCTGGTAAAGAATCTGCCTGCAATGTGGGAGACCTGGGTTTCATCCTTGGTTTGGGAAGATCCCCTGGGGAAGGGAAAGGCTACCCACTCCAGTATTGTGGCTAGAGAATTCCATGGACTGTACAGTCTATGGGGTCACAAAGAGTCAGACACCACTGAGTGGCTTTCACTTTTCACCATTAATTGCTGGGTTGGGGTGGTGAGATACAAACGTTCACTCTGTGGCACCAATGATGGGAATCACTGATTGAAAAACAGAGCAGGACCCTGTGGTCCTTCTCTTTCATGTCCTCTGCCTGCCATTTGCCTGTAAAAAAACTTCAGCCAAAGAATAAATTTAATCAGAGAAGTGAGAAAATTCAGAAGCAAAGGGAAACAGTCAAACAAGACCAAATGATAACAGTTTAATCATTAAGTAAAGTCAAGGACTTTCAGTTCCTCCTGGGGGACTATAAATAATAATATTCTGAGCCATGTCCTTTGAGCTGTGCTGTAGATACTAAAACTCCCACCAGGTGGTAGAAGTTAACTACACAAGGATCAGACTACAGCCATGTCACAAACTGCCACAATTCCAAGAATCTGCCTCAAAGGAATGGGAGCAAACCACTCTGTAACTCAAGGTTAACGATACTCAAAATGATCGATATGACATTGATGACTGATGACCAATTTCAAGGTAACTGTCAGAGCTGACTGTGCTGTTTCTGCATGTAGCCCCGTCCCTTTACCTATACACCCCCACCCCCACCCCACCCCCAAATTCTGCTTTAAAAAGCCTTTGCTCTTTGTCGGCTGATTGTCAGTGGGGAGAGTCAAACTCTATGGACATGAACTTGGGCAAACTCTGAAAGACGGTGAGGGACAGGGAAGACTGGCGCGCTGCAGCCATAGGGTCACAAAGAGCTGGACACAACTAGGAAAGTGGACCAGCACCACTACCCTCTCCCCTGGCTGCTGGCCTCCGAAACAAAGCAAACTTCCCTTTCCACCAACCTTATCTCTGGAGTATTGACTTCCGATTGGTGAGTAGCCAGACTCAGATTTCAGTAACAGCTGGGAAATCTTATAAACATTTTGCAACCCTACAAAGGGATGACATTCCCGCGGATTAAGCCTGTGGAGGTGGAGACGGTGCCACTTCCCGGAGAGCTAACCGCCTGCGCCGTGACTTTCCGTCTCTATTTGCTGCTTTGGGGACATGCTGTCTCCTACCCCTAGAAGGCAGGCTTCATGAGGGCAATTTTTTTTTTTTTTTTTCTGTTTGGATAAGTGCTTGGTCTCAGTACCAAGAAGGTGCCTGGCATGTTGCAGGGTTTCAGTAAGTGTGCACTGAAATTTAACACAACCAGGTTACCTAAAGAGGCCACAGCCAAAGGTTTATAAGTATCACGATACTTCTGTAAAATTAAAACGTTCCTTTCAGCCTCCCTCGTTCCTCACCCCCTACCCTGGCATGTTCAGACAAGGGCCTGGGGACCGGCTAGCAACCACCAGCAAGAGCGCTATAACTCTCAACCCTCAGCTCAAAGGCAAGGGGCCTTGCTTCCAGGTTGAGGAACACATCCTGAATTCTGATCAAAGCCTGACATTCAACATTGCATGTTTTTCTCTAAACAGTTTACTTTCCTCGAAACTAATGTGATTAAGCATTCACAGCAATGGGTGTACATTTTTATTAGGATGATGACAAGTGATTTGAAGGTAATTAAGCAATGGAATGTTTCACACAATGCCCACTCCATTTAGGAAATAAACTCTATGTTTTGCTAGATTCACAAGCAAAGGGGGAAAAAACATTCAAAGAGTATTAACGGCTGAAACAAACAACTATGGGAACTATTTTAGGGTCATGGATAATCTTAAGAAAGTGAGAATTCTCATCCATACAGAAGAATGGGAAAAATACAAAAAGATCAATATAAAGATGTATATTACAAAGCCGATGTTACAGTTCTGTTTTACTTAAAAAAAAAAAAAAAAGGCAGCATCTTAAATGTATATCAATAGAGGGATGAATCCATAAACTGGAATTTTATGTAGCATTTAAAAGAATGAGGCAGAATGATGGACACTTCTACTGTGGAAAGGTGGCTGTGCTATACCGATAAGGAAAAAACTGCTGTAGGATGGTTCTTATTTTTAAAAGAAATTCAATCAATATGTGCATGTTTATCCATATATTGAAAAGTGATTCAAGGACACGTGTCAAACTGTGGCGTGTGGTAACGTCTAGGGAGTGAACTTGGGTCTGAAATTACAATAAGCATACATTATTTTGCATTTGTAAAATATATTAAAACATTTTTCTTTAAGTTAAGCTAAAGCAAAAAACAAACAAAAGCCAGGAGCCAAAGAATTACAGGAGTAACCCAACTGTTGTAAGGAAACTGCACCAGCTTGACAAGATGCTTCCTCCTCACCATTCCTACCCCTGGCCCCCAAGCCCCACCACACACACACAGTTACTTCAGCTTTTCCAGGAAATAATTTGTTTCAATATTAATGAAACAATTTATATTAACTGGATTACAGGAGAAAATCTGTCTAAATTAGGAAGAAAGTGAGTTTACACAATATAACAAAGCCACAAAGGGAACTGATCTTATATTAAGATTCTAAAGCCCTGTTAGTCATTGTATAGGAAAACAGTTATGTCCAATAAAGAGCCTTTCAACATCTTTACCACTTTCTTATCCTATCCACCTGTCACACAGCGAGGGTTTAATATCATTCTTCTCATTCGTGTATACAGAATACCAGACAGTGGAGTAAAACATTTCAATGACTTTATTTAACTGACATACATCCAGATGCACTCTCCCAAGGCAGGAAAGAGAAGTGACATTGCAGAGCTGCAGCTGACTCCACCTGGCCACCGCAGTCAATGAGTATAGTGGTTCTGAGTGACAGCAGTTCTCCCTGCAACCCTGGTCACTGAACTCAGGCTGACCCAGGGACAGCGGGGAGGCTGAGGCTGTGTGGCTCGTGCACACGGGCAGTGGCAGCTGGAAAGCAAGCCCCAGGGTAAACCCAGGCACCACGCGATGGTCAGTTTTACTGTAACCTGAGTGGAGAAGGACTTTCTCTGTATGATATCCAAGCGTGACAGTATACAGGAAATCTGATAAATCTGACTAGATAATGATTGTAAACAGTCTTGTGTCAGAAAACACAGTAAACAAGACTGGAAGGTAAACCATTATCTATGAAAGAATATTTTCTAAAACACTAATCCCTTATGAAGTATATAACACAAATCAGTGAGAAAAAGGCAAATCCTCCATTGGAAAGAAAATGGACAGAAGATGCAAAAAGGAATCTTAAAGAGTAAAATACAGAACAAAACACTCAGCCATACCAGTCATCAGAGAGATGCAAAGGGCAAGGTGATGACATTTTTAATCACTGGCAGTAAGATTTATTTTGTTTTTCCTTTTTTAAAGATGTAAAGGAGATCATTTGGGGGAACATATATTAATGAGATGTCCTCCATTGCTTTTCCCATCCTTAATCCTTCCCACATTCATTCTGCTTAAGTCAGAATGCTCCATTTGGTCCATGGGAGTTCAGGAATCTTACCAGTGAATTGTAGAAAGGAAGGAAGAAAACAGTCCATGTTTAGCCTCTGATTAACAGAATTGGTTGTTTTTTTCTTTTCTTTTTTTTTTTTTTTGAGCTTCTAGCCTCAAGAAAATAAACTCAACATTTTCATGATTGTTCCAAACTAAAGAAAGGTAAAACTGATAGAAAATGCTAGCTTGAAGGGGCTCCCAGTTTTCAAGGAAGGTCAAAGACAGTTTCTCCGAAGAGGTGACATTTCATCTAAGACCTGAAAGAAGAGAGGAAGTCAGACAGGCAGAGAGCTGAGAAGGAGTGAGCCAGGCAGCAACCGGAGCAGGCTCCGAGGCCCTGAGGCGGGGACAGTTTGTCCCAACCAGAGAGGAGCAGAGGCGGAAAGCGGGGGCAGACGCAGAAGGCACGCAGCCAGCCCTCACCTGCTGCCTCCGTCCCTCCTGGGGCACTCTTCCACCTACCATACGGGTCTGAGCCTCTAAAGGGGAAGACGGGGCACGGGCCGAGGTCAGGCCCAGAAGTATCCTGGGGCTTCTTCACATCCTGGCTAAGATGCTTAGGAACCAGCATGCCACACAGGAAGCAAAGACAGATTTGACTTTCTTGGACTCCAAAATCACTGCAAACAGTGACTGTGGCCATGAAATTAAAAGAGCTTACTTCTTGGAAGGAAAGCTATGACAAACCTAGAAAGTGTATTATAATAAAAATCAGAGATATCACTTTGCAGACAAAGGTTGATATAGTCAAAACTATGGTTTATTCAGCAGTTATGTATGAAATGTGAGAATTGGGCTATAAAAAGGCTGACCTCTGTGGTGCTGGAGAAGACTTTTGAGAGTCCCCTGGAGAAAAAGGAGATAAAAGTCAATCTTAAAGGAAATCAACCCTGAATATTCATTGGAAGGACTGATGCTGAAACTGAAGCTCCAATACTTTGGCCACCTGATGTGAAGAGCTGACTCACTGGAAAAGACTCTGATGCTGGGAAAATTGAAGGCAAAAGGAGAAGGGGGCAGCAGAGGATGAGATGGTTAGATAGCATCACCAACTCAATGGACATGAATTTGAGCAAATTCTGGGAGATAGTGGAGGACAGAGGAGACTGGCATGCTGCGATCATGGGTTCACAAAGAGTTGGACTCGACTTAGCAAATAAACAACAAGTGTCAAACCCACGTCCTCTCTTGTCTGGAAGCTCATATGTTGAGACACTGAAGTCACATTGCAGAGGGATACAGGGCCCCTTCAATTCTTTTGAAGGAGAAACTTCTCTAATTATGTAATATGAAAGTTCCACTGGACTTTTTTGGATTTGATAAAAATAAGCTTTACTGCATCATTTAACAGATTCATAGAAGATGCTAACATTTTTAAACATTTTCTTCAGATTTGAGGTTCACTAATACACTCAGAACTGAAATCTGCAGTGTTTGTGTGAAAATTTTCTATGGTTCTGTTGAGTTACCAGATTGCTTTTTTAAATGTATTTATAAGTTGCATATTTTCAATTGACTTCAGAGCACTAATAGTCTTGCACGCACACACACACACACACACACACACACACACACATGCCGGGGTCCAGCCCCGGTGGATCCAGGGATTTCGAAGGGGAGACGGCATAGGTGATCAGGAAACAACAGTTTATTAAAAAATTAAAGATATAAAGAATAATAGAAATGAGGATAGCTCAGTGAGGAGGAAATTCAGTGAGAACATTTTGTGGAGAGAGGAGGCTGAATAATTCAGCCAGAAGGTAAGAGAAAGAACGACATGGGGAGACCAAGCTTCGGTGAACAAGGCCCCACACTTTTCTTTTCAAAGTAGTTTTAATCTCTTAAGTTATGCATAGAGGGTAATGAGGGAAGGGGGTGGAGTCATGCAGGGACAGCAGTCCCTGAGCCAGGCTTTCAAACCTATCACACGCAAAAGTTTAGGTGAGTTACATCATCTTCTGGCCCAGAGGCCTATTAACATTTTAAGGAACTTATTTTCTCTAAAGGTGAGTATTTTAAAGTCAGGCGCCACCCTCCAAAAGCATTGGCGTTGCATATCTATAGGGTAAAGTTGTGGTGGGTTGTACTCAAGGGTCCCAGGTTACAAACATTAAGGCTACTACTTACATTTCAATACACTGCCAAGGACACAGTAGATAAGGGATATGGAGACTTAGCAGCAAACATTGGCCCAACAAGTGAAAAACCCTTCACCAATACAATTTCTAATCAATCTTTTAACTGCTCAAAGGAATCTGTGTTTAGAAAGTTTAGAACATCTCATGCCTCTCACTGTTGGGAGGCTCTAAACAATCACATGTGGCTGAAAAAAACCTATTTAGGCAGGCTAGAGGATTTCCAAAAGGAGTTTGTAGGCTGAAACACTGTCACACCCAGGAATTATTAACTGGAGCTGTAAGTTAGCTCTTTTTTTCAGAGAAAGGTAGTGGGGGACAGCCCCCTGTAAAGTCAGAGGTGAGAACACAAAGCAGAAAGTAGGCAGACTCTGGCCTTTTTGGGGTAGATGCTCGAGAACCTCCAAGGAGCTCCTGAGACTCAAATCTTGCCCTTGCGTTTTGAGCCTCCTTCCTCATGACCAATGTCACGGGCGGAGCGCTAATCCAGAAAACCGGCTCCCAACACACACACACACACACACACACACACACACACACACACACACACACACACACACACACACAAAGTGATTTTAAGCAAGGTCTGCCATGTATGGCAAACTGAGACCGTCTGGTAAGCCAAATCATGGTGTCAGCAAGGACTCATTAAAAACAAAATCCTTAGTTGTAATGTATGAACACAGAGCACAGAACAATAATGTAGATAATAAGAATACATCCAAGAAAAAATGATTAAAGTGAGACAAAAGTGAAGCAGAGTTTTCTGTGATATCGATATCTTGCCTATTGATCATTTTCATCAGTACTTAAGAGAATTGAGCCAGATAGTTTCTAATAACTTAAAAACTCAAATGCTAACAAACTTCAAGTTTCTTTTCTCGTATTTCTTAGAGGTGTAGGTTCAGCATGTCATGAACCACAGAAGGGAAAGGGGAGAAAGAAGCAAACTGTCTGAACTCTGGAAAGCAGACTTTCACCTGAGGTGGACAGGTTTACTTTATTTCTGTTAAAAGAAGGAACACCTTGAGGGTCCACAGGATGCCTAGGCTTTTTCACCAACTTTCTCGAGTGGACGGTCCAGCAAGAACGGTTCCTCTGTTTCATCTCTCTGCCGGCTGTTGCTCCTGTAGTGGACAGGTCTGATTCCATTATAACCAGCATCCCACGCCATTTGCCTGGGACCAGGCACCAATGGCACCCCACCCCAGTACTTTTGCCTGGAAAATCCCATGGACAGAGGATCCTGGTAGGCTCCAGTCCATGGGGTCGCTAAGAGTCTGACACGACTGAGCGACTTCACTTTCACTTTTCACTTTCATGCATTGGAGAAGGAAATGGCAACCCACTCCAGTATTCTTGCCTGGAGAATCCCAGGGACGGGGGAGCCTGGTGAGCTTCCGTCTATGGGGTTGCACAGAGTCGGACACGACTGAAGCGACTTAGCATAGCATAGGCACCTGGCAGAACCATGCAGACACCACTGGAGAGCAGACACTCCCGCTAACCCTAACCCTAGCACCGAGGGAGACCACGGCATGTGTACATCCAGGGTTAGTCTGTGAGACCTCCCCCAGCCAGACAGGTTTACTGGGCCCAGTCGGGGGCAGAGCCTGTGCGGTGGTGTCCACACCTGTGGGGCCTCAGGGACTCTGACCACAGAAGCACCTCAGTGCATCCCCGGCATCTCTCAGCCCTGCCCAGTCTCTGTTGGGGGCTCAAGAATCATCAGCAAACAAGTCGTTCTTTTTTTTAGAAAAACTACTTGTTTTTAATTGGAGGATAATTGCTTTACAATATTGTGTTGGTTTCTGCCATATATCACCATTAATCAGCCGTAAGTATTCCTATGCTCCCTCCCTCTTGAACCCCCCTCCCACCCCTCTAGCTTGTCACAGAGCTCCAGGTTTGAGCTCCCTGCATCATTGGCTATCTATTTTACATATAGTAATATATATGTTTCAATGGAAGCAACCTAATGTCCATCAACAGATGAATGGATAAAGTTGTGGTACATATGTACAATGGAATATTAGTCATCCATAAAAAGGAATGAATTTGAGTCAGTTCTAATGAGCTGGGTGAACCAAGGGCCTATTATACAGAGTGAAGTAAGTCAAAAAGAGAAAAATGTTGTAAACTAATCCATATATATGGAATCTAGAAAAATGGTACCGATGAGCCTATTTGCAGGGCAGCAGAACCGAAGCAGAGAACAGACTTACAGACACAGTGGGGGAAGGAGAGGGTGGGACGAATCACGTTGTCACCTGATGGATCTTCCTGGGCCCCGTCTGCCCCAGGGAAAGGAACCTATGTCCCCCTTTCCCATTTGCTGGAAGGGAACCTGGCAGCGCCTACAAAGAATGGGCCCAGAGACCACTGGCCACCTCTCCACGGCAGGAACGAGACAAGCAGAGCACACAGGACTTCTGAGATGACTCCAGACAGATGGCTGGGGGTGGAGAGCGTGGCATCTGTGGTTCAGGTGTCCTTGGCAAAACCAATACCATATTGTAAAGTTGAAAAATAAAATAAAATTTAATTTAAAAAAGGAAAAAAAAAAAGAAAGAAATGAGAAAACTCTTGAAACCTGTCCTATCTCATGTGGTTTCGAAGCTGCCATCTCATTGGTGGTTTCCTTTGAATTTAAAAGGAAATCAAAATATGGTCCAGTCTAGAAGAGAGAAATACCCTCAAGTTGGGAAGACTCCACTGCTGTACTTCAGGGGTGAGAAGCAGGTGGAATGGCTTAAGGAAGAAAAAACTGCAGAACTGTAAGAAAAGTCAGATCAGAAATCAGGAGGAATGAGACAGAATAAGGAGAGAGAGTTTTTCTCCTTCTCCCAGATTTCCAGAGTAGACTTTAAGGAAAAATTTACACACACACACGATTCCACAACAGTTCTGCTCTTTCCTCACACTCACCAAAGTGCTCTCCAGCCATGAACGTGACTCTGTCCTTTGTCACCTTGTAAACACCCAGCACTTGGTTGAAAACCCTGCTTTGAACTCACAACCACTTCTGGAACTCTTGATCATTTTCAGCTTCTCCCCAGAAGCCCTGTTCCATGCCTGGCTCCAGTTCTGGTTTGTTTTTAAGCAATTTGTTCCTTACAAAAAGTAATGGGACACTTCAAACTCTGGGTGAATGGTGTGGCTTAGATTTTTGTAAATAACTGTTATTCCCTTCATGTTCATTTCTTGCATTTATTTTTTAAATATGGAAACGCCACAAAACTTCATGATGACATATAATCCAGATTATTTAAGGAATCATTCTCTTTGCTGCTGCTGCTGCTCAGTCGCTTCAGTCGTGTCCGACTCTGTGCGATCCCATAGACGGCGGCCCACCAGGCTCCTCCGTCCCCGGGATTCTCCAGGCAAGAATATTGGAGTGGGTTGCCATTTTCTTCTCCAATGCATGAAAGTGAAAAGTGAAAGTGAAGTCGCTCGTCATGTCTGACTCTTAGCAACCCCATGGACTGGAGCCTACCAGGCTCCTCTGTCCATGGGATTTTGCAGGCAAGAGTACTGGGGTAGGGTGCCATTGCCTTCCTCCTTCTCTTTGCTATTAACATTTTATTCTCATTTACTCTCACTTTATTTTGAGAAAGTGTGTCTCCTTTTGACAAAATTACAAAGTAAAAAAAATTTGCTCAACAATATGTTCCAATTAAAAGATAAATCTCTTCCTTAAAAACAGCTGCAACTTGAATAACACAGATCTCTATTTCAGAGTAAAATTATTTCCTCACAACAATCTTCATTCTAGAAGAAAAGTTAGGAGTGGCTATGTGACCTTGGTGAGGAAAGCAGGGTCTCAATTTCCTCATCTATAGAATGGGGATAACACTAGAAATTATTCTCGTCTGGAAAATCCCGTGGACAGAGGAGCCTGGCGGGCTATAGCCCATGGGGTCACAAAGAGTCAGACACAATTGAGTGACCGAGCCTGCATACACACAATACTAGAAATAAGGACGCATATTGAAGGGGTGTTTCTAGATGATACCTCTTTTCTCTGGGAGGTCCTCTCCCCCAGGGTCCTCTTATCGACCAGGGGAAACACTTTTTCCGATCAGATTCTCTCTCTCTCGGGGTCTGGAATTAGGGTTCAGACATAGCCCGTCACATCCCATGAGGAAAGTAAATCTGCCAAGGTTAGGCCCAGCCTTCTCGTGCTCACAGAGTAAAGCGAGAAAGCTGGTCAGCAATGTGAAGGAGTGAGGCACAGGTGACCAGAGACATGGAGGGAGGCGCACAGGTCCGAGCAGCCTCCAGAGTTCCTGCTGATGGTCTGCTTCTCAAATCGGGTTCCATGAGGAATGGCCACATGCCAACATTCAGCTTCCATAAGACATCATGGGGTGAGGAGAGAAGGATAAATTAAGAGCATGGGATTAACAGATACACACTACTATATATAAAATAGATAAACAACAAGGACATGCTGCATAGCACAGGGAACTGTATTCAGTATCTTGTAATAACCTGTAATGGAAAAGAATCTGAAAAGAATATACATACATATACATAGATCAGATCAGATCAGTTGCTCAGTCGTGTCCGACTCTTCAAGACCCCATGAACTGCAGCACGCCAGGCCTCCGTGTCCATCACCAACTCCCGGAGGTCACCCAGACTCACATCCATCGAGTCAGTGATGCCATCCAGCCATCTCATCCTCTGTCGTCCCTTTCTCCTCCTGCCCCCAATCCCTCCCAGCATCAGAGTCTTCTCCAATGAGTCAACTCTTCGCATGAGGTGGCCAAAATACTGGAGTTTCAGCTTTAGCATCATTCCTTCTAAAGAAATCCCAGGGCTCATCTCCTTCAGAATGGACTGGTTGGATCTCCTTGCAGTCCAAGGGACTCTCAAGAGTCTTCTCCAACACCACAGTTCAAAAGCTTCAATTCTTGGGCGCTCAGCCTTCTTCACAGTCCAGCTCTCACATCCATACATGACCACAGGAAAGACCATAGCCTTGACTAGGTGAACCTTTGTTGGCAAAGTAATGTCTCTGCTTTTCAATATGCTATCTAGGTTGGTCATAACTTTCCTTCCAAGGAGTAAGCGTCTTTTAATTTCATGGCTGCAGTCACCATCTGCAGTGATTTTGGAGCCCAGAAAAATTAAGTCTGACACTGTTTCCACTGTTTCTCCATCTATTTCCCATGTAGTGATGGGACCAGATGCCATGATCTTCGTTTTCTGAATGTTGAGCTTATGGTGGTGGTTTAGTCGCTAAGTCGTGTCCGACTGATGGGATCCTATGGACTGTAGCCCGCCAGGCTCCTCTGTCCATAGGATTCTCCAGGCAAGTATACTGGAGTGGGATATATGGGATTCCCCAGTGGCTTAGATGGTAAAGTCTGCCTGAAATGTGGAAGACCCAGGTTAGATCCCTGGATCAGAAAGATCCCCTGGAGAAGGAAATGGCAACCCACTCCAGTATTCTTGCCTGGAAAATTCCATGGATGGAGGAGCCTGGAGGGCTACAATCCATGGGGTCACAAAGAGCTGGACACAACTGAATGACTTCATTTTCCTTTTCCTCATACATATGTATAAATGTATGAGAATAAGAATATATATGTGTAAGAATCCCCTGGTGGCTCAGATGGTAAAGAATCTGCCTACAATGAAGGAGACTCGGTTCAATCCCTGTGTCAGGAAGATTCTCTGGAGAAGGGAACAGCAACCCACTACAGTATTCTTGCTGGAGAATACCATGCACAGAGGAGTCTGGAGGGCTGAAGTCCAGGGGTTGCAAATATTAATCAGACACCACTGAGTGGCTAACACTTTCACTACATAACAGAATCATTTTGCACTATACCAGAAGCTAACTAAGTCAACTATACTTCATTTAAAAAAAAATACAAACTAAAAATTTAAAAATTAAAAAATACAAAAATTAGTTTCCCCAAAGATATTATCATAGCCTCATTTTTTTAAAGACTACTACTGCCTCCCTCTCCTTTAAAAACTTTTTTTTCATTTTTAATTTTTTGCTAAATGCACCATAGCTTTGTTTCTCTTTCTGACAACTGGAAGTATGTTAACTAAAACGCAGAAGGAAAAAGAATGCTAAAGGTATCTCTCTTGATCCACGTTGGCCCTTCAAAGAGAACTCTCTTGTGCAGCCAGAACTCCCATCGGTCTCTCCCCGGCACAGAGTCCAATTAAAGAGAAACAAGGTCTTTACAGCACATGATCATCAATATGCAAAGAGGTGACACCAGACCAACATCACAAGCCCAATTACCCAAATGTCTTGCTCAGGTAACAGCCTTTAAATAGTCAAAGGCTCTTTGGCAAATCGTCTCCTTTAGAGAAATTAAAGCCAACATTTTATGCAGATGATTTCACATCCTCCTAACAGCTCCTCTCCAAAGAAGTGAAAGAGCTTCCCATCATAGAGCTCATCAGGTCAACGGAGCCTGCAGAGCCATGTGATTTAGCCAGAGGGGTTCATTCCAGCTCAAGGCCCCATTTGGGTTTCCAAGTAATCATCACTCAAGAGAGGGCTCAAGGTGAGACCTCTTCCAACTTGCCCTTTGAAACGAGTCATGCCTGTGTGGTCCACGCCGCTCCAGATGCGTCACAACAATGCAAGTGGACAAAGTCCACATCTGGCTGCTGGCTGACAGAGGAGGAAGGTCTGAGAGTTCGGACCCTGCCATGTGTTAATGCGGGGTCTTTAAAAGACTGTTCAAAGAACTTCATCAGTGATTTCTGGAACTTGGAGCGGGCCAGCATGGAGTGCACAGGTGAACCATTTGCCAGGGCACAGATGTTAGCACAAACAACCCTCTTTATTCTCCACACCCAAAGTTTTCTGCTCCATGCATCCGAATGGACCCATTTGCAATGAACTGGCCCCTAGTTTCGAGAGCAGAAATTTACACTCATTCTGCAGCCTCAGGGCACAAATTCAAGGTCTAATTTTCATGCAAATCGACTCACTCTTTTGTATTTCCAGCTGATATTTTCTCTGGGCCTTTGTTAATCAAGGCAAACATAGCTCAGTGCAGATCCCTCACCTCCCAAACAAGGCACAAAAATATACAGACTTTGGCAGAGCTAAGTCCAGGGTTCAGAGTGCAAAATTATGCAGAAGATAAGCTTCTTGCAGCGTAGTCAGTCTGTCCCCCACATTTCTAGGGACATTAACAAATTCCTAGAAACATCGAGGACTCCTCAGTGGTGAAGAATCAAAGCCACACTGGGGCTTTATTTGTTTAGGTGTGTATTGACTTCTGGCTCCAGTCCCCCATGTGAACAGTTAAGTAGTTTGTCATGCCATCCTTCTAACAAGAGGAAGCTCAACAAGCTGGAACTCAGTGTTTGCTCTGGGAGCCCTCAGAACTGAGGCTGTGCGGCAAACTGCCATCATGAAGTCTGCAGAAACAGAAGAATTCAGAGGGTCACAGCCAAGACGGGCTCACCTGGAGCAGCAGCCGCTGAAACTGGACCTGGCAGCAACTCTTAGGTGGCATGTTGATGAACTGCTGAAGGCTGAGTATGAACCAGCATGCAGGCTGCAATCTTAGGGGACCCCACAATTTCATGGCCTTTACTTCCAGAATCCCCACCAACTTTTCATGGCAAAGACTCAGGTGGGATCCCCTGGTGGCTCTGAACTGGGCAGAAGTGTCATCCTTGGGAAACTTATAGAGCCCTCCTCAGATCTCAGGCATCACTGATCTCAGAGTCTGTACTGCCAGACACAACACAGTTTTCATGACACTGTCCTTCAGTGGAATGATTGTTGGATGGGTGGACATTTGGGTGGATGAGTGAATGAATGGATGACATGGGATCCATGCCCTCAGGGAAATGATAATACAGAAATTCTCAAATTTGTCTCACCAAACACTAACACCATAAGCTGTGCCACGGTACCAAAAGTTCCTCTACGCTCAAAAAAATGGAACGAAATGCTCAGTTTGGCAACTTCAACAGATTTCTTTACTACAAGAGCCTGGATATCACACACCCTTATCTTCCTAGAATTTAGCACATCTGTTGTTAGACACTCAATTAGATAATCAAAAGGAGGAAAATAGAGAATAATCCACTCCTGTTCATTCATTCCACAAATATTCACTGAGCATCTAAGCACTGCAGGCACTAAGCCAGGGTCTAGAAAGATATTGGGAACAAAAATGGGCATACCCTGCCCTCATGGTGGGGGCAGTATAATAGAGGAGATGGACATTAAACAATCCCACAAGCAAGTATAAAATTGCAACTATAACAATCACTACAATGGAAAAGTAGGTGGAAAAGATACAATAAAGCAAACACCCTGGTCAAGGAGGTTAGAAAAAGCTAACAAAAGAATTAAGAATCATCAACATGGCAAAATGGATGGGGATGGTGGGGCAGTGAAGGAGTTTGCTAGAAACCTGGCAGAGGAAACAGTATGTGTTACCAAATGTCCCTTTGAAGTCCTATAGCAGAAAGAAGCATCGCTCAAACAAAGAGTAGAAATGGAGAGTTCCCTGGTGATCCAGAGGTTAAGATCTGCCTGCCAATGCAGTGCAGCCAAAAATAAATAAATATCTAGCTTTTTAAATACTTAACCAAAATAAAAGAATGGAAATGAGGCCAAAACGGCTGAGAGTAGGGGACTCCACGGTTGGTTCCTGTTTAAGCCTCTGAGAGCTGTGCTGTCTTGTTACACAGCAACAGATGATGCACACAGGTCACTAGCTCAGTGAGGGTCAGGCCTCACTGTTCTCTCCCCTACTTTCTGCCTTGGAAGGGACTCTATGGGCTGAACCACCCTGGCTCCCTTGCCCTCTGGCTTTCCCTGGGGTTTGGCCGATGGGCAACCGCAGGAGACAGAGCGTAGGAGGCAGGGAGTTCAGTGGTCTCCCCTCTCAGCTCAGCTGGGTGCCCTGTGACACTGACCATGTCCTTCACCGCCCCCTCCCCAGGTCCCCTCCCCAGGTCTTCCTGTGTTCCAGGCTCCTGGCCATCACTGGCCCCACCGACCCCTGTTGGTTTCCACGCTTCCTTCTGTCCACACCTTTGCAAACAACTGTTTCCACTGACCCGCTCTATTCATCCCCTCTGAGTACGCCATCTAATTCTGCAGGACAGATATAACTCTTCAGCTAGAAAGAGGTGAAGCTGAGACATAAAGTTTCAGAACCTTAAAGTTATTCTTTGAAAAACCAGAGTAATAGGACTTCGCTGGTGGTCCACCTTGCAGCCCAGGGGATACTGGTTTGATCACGGAACTAAGACCTCACATGCCCAGAAGCAACTAAGCCCACAGGGTCCAGAAACTGCATGCCACAGCCAGAGAGCTGTGCACCAGAACAAAAGACCCTACATGATGTGAGGGAGACCTGACAAAGCCAAATAAATAAATATTAAGAAGAGAAAAGATAGAGTAACTATGCCTCCCCCTGTAGCCTAAACACAGACTGAAGACGCCCTTCAACTTCAGATCAGCACAGGTCCAGAGGCCAAACTCTGTGGAAAGGGCCAACATCTTTGAGCGTCAGTTTCTTCACCAACAAAACCTCCCAGTCACTACATAAAATTACCATTAGAATTAAATGCAAGCACGTACGTGAAAGAAGGCTGAGCACCCAAGAATTGATGCTTTCAAACTGTGGCCCACAGTAAGGGGCCAGGAATGATCTACCCTAGGACACCACCAGCAAGAGCTCATTTCGCTAAACCACCCTGACCCAAATGCCATTCTCTATTGTCAACAGCCCCAGGGGTACAGTAGCCCCTAGTTCAACAGGCAGACCCCCAAGAGGATCCTGGAATCATCCACAGAGGTATCACCTAACCCATTTTCAAACGTGCCTCAGCCCTGCAGAGCTGTAACGGGCTTCACTTGCCAGCACCACGTGTGGCTTCCTGGTTCGAAGGAGCAGCCCCGCCCATTCAAGAGCTGCCGCTGTCAACGGCTCAGCGCGCTCACGGTCTGGCGCTGGTGGAGGAGGCCAGTGGCATGGAATTTTCTCCTCCTGGGGTCACACACTGCCCAGATAGGCTTCTGAATGTGCAAGAGCGTGAAGGAGGGGAAGAAGAAGATGGGACTCTGGACCGGGTGACATTCCCAGAAACATATTTGGACCTCAGATTATGGTTCTCAGAAAGGGCAGCACTGCACACCGTGTTTACAGCTGTTCCTTGGGGGTTTAATGAGCCCCGGCATGCGGACGAGAGGGCCACTTAGAGGGGAGTAATTGGGGCACCGCAGCCTGCGAGCTCTGCATCTCTGTCAGAGAAGTAGCTGGTGAACATGATTCAAAGTCAGGGAAAGGGAGTGGAAACAGGAAACAGGCCAAGAACTAGAAGGTCCCGAGTGGACACCACAACCCAACGGCGACCGCAGCTCTGCTAGCCCGGCAGGCCCCGCCCTTGCCGTCAGACAGGCTAGACCAGGGCTCCCCAAGTCTGACCTCTGTGCCCTTCACCATGGTTTCTGCAGGCTTACATCCACTGTTGTGTTAGTTTCTTTACTTTCTTTAAATCAACTCAATGTCTTACTTACATTAACTTTAGTTGAAATTTTATTATCACAACCACCATGGAAGCCAGCATCACTTGCCACAAATAGACAGCAACAAGCAAAATAAACACAAGGAAACCAGCTTCATTACTAGATTGCAGCTGGACCCTGTTTCCTGTAGAGTCTGCCTCTTGGTGTCTCCTAATACAAAAGGGGGATTGACAAGTTTTCCAGCAACAAGTGAGATTTTTTTTCTCCTATAATCAGAAACATTAGCATTGAAGCATATACATTACCATATGTAAAGTGAAGTCGCTCAGTCATGTCCGACTCTTTGCCACCCCATGGACAAAGAGTCCAGGCTCCTTCATCCATGGGATTTTCCAGGCAAGAATACTAGAGTGGGTTGCCATTTCCTTCTCCAGGAGATCGTCCTGACCCAGGGACTGAACCCCTGTCTTCCGCATTGTAGGCAGACACTTTACTGTGAGCCACCAGGGAAGTCCACCATATGCAAATCAGATAGCTAATGGGAAGCTGCTGTGTAGCACAGGCGGCTCAAGGCCCTGCTCGGTGACGCCTAGAGGGGTGGGACGGGGTGGGGGTTGGGCAGGTTCAAGAGGGTGAAGACGTGTGCATACTTACGCTGATGCACGTTGTTGAACTGCAGACTCCAGCACAAATCATAAAGCAGTTATCCTTCAATTAAAAATAAATTTTAAAAAAAAGAATGGAAAAGAGAGTAACTTTCCAACTGTGCTATTCAATCTTGCTGCTGCTGCCACTGCTAAGTTGCTTCAGTCGTGTCTGACTCTGTGCGACCCCATAGATGGCAGCCTACCAGGCTCCCCCATCCCTGGGATTCTCCAGGCAAGAACACTGGAGTGGGTGTTATTCAATCTTATTTTATGATAAAGTCACCTAGTGATGCATCCACAATCATGTTATGTAAAGCAAAGATACCCACCTGGAAGACAGTGTGTTCCTCGACCCTCCTAAAGCCTGATGCTGCTGCTGCTAAGCCGCTTCAGTCGTGTCCAACTCTGTGCGATCCCATAGACGGCTGTCCCTGGGATTCTCCAGGCAAGAACACTGGAGTGGGTTGCCATTTCCTTCTCCAATGCATGAAAGTGGAAAGTGAAAGTGAAGTCGCTCAGTCGTGTCCGACTCTAAGCGACCCCATGGACTGGAGCTTACCATGCTCCTCTGTCCATGGGATTTTCCAGGCAAGAGTACTGGGGTGGGGTGCCATTGCCTAAAGCCTAGCCCTAAGCAATACAGTTGGCTTGAGAGTCCCTTGGACTGCAAGGAGATCCAACCAGTCCATCCTAAAGGAAATCAGTCCTGAATATTAATTGGAAGGACTGATGCTGAAGCTGAAATGCCAGTACTTTGGCCACCTGATGCAAAGAGCTAACTCATTTGATAAGACTCTGATGCTGGGAAAGATTGAAGGCAGGAGGAGAAGGGGACAACAGAGGATGAGACGGTTGGATGGCATCACCGACTCAACGGACATGAGTCTGAGTAAACTCTGGGAGTTGGTGATGGACAGGGAGGCCTGGTGGGCTGCAGTCCATGGGGTCAGAAAGAGCTGGACACGACTGAGTGACTGAACTGAACTGAACTGCAGCAATAAAGCCATAAATCATGGTTTGTGGGGCTGATGCACATTACAAGAAATAATTATTACCATTAAAATTTTCCAAGTACCACTTAAAACCACATCATCTCCTCCCCAGGTAGCAGGTGCCATTCTCGGGGAAATGCCAGGACACACAACCATCAGGTCCCCGGGTTGAAGAGCACGAGAAAATGCCCACCTGCTCTGTGCAGGGCTCCACCCTCCTATGCGGAAAACCTTCATGGCTGGAACCCCAGTGAAAGGCTCCACCCTTCCTGCTCCTGGAAAGGTCCTCATGGTGGAACAGTGTCAGAGAGCAATTGCCCTCCAACAGTTCTGGGGAGAGACCATCAGGGCTCGTGTCCTGGTGAGGACCCCCTTCCAAGGCCTTGGGGACAGAATTGAAAATGAAAACTGTAAGGTAAGGGAATTAGAGAAGGCGAGGTTCGGGGAAAAAAAAGCGAGACCAGCACTTTATAGGAAGATACCACCCTTAGTGAGGGGGAAGGGGCAGCAGTCAGATCAGTGGGCTGCTGCGCCAAGTCAAGAAGAGGGTGGGTACACACAGAAAGCATATATATACGGAGATGTGTCGTTTTGAGGGGGTCTGTTTTTCCTCAAGATTATTTTGATTAGTTAGTTTGCAACAACTGGAGTAAGGAATTCCTGAGACCGGCCGGAAACTGGGATCGGCTGGGAGCTGAACGTAATCAGTCTTAATGTCCATTCCTTTCTTTGGGGGAGAAAGTTCTTTATTCTGTGTAGAATTGCGGGGGAGGGCCTGGAGGGGAGTTTTGACTCCAGCTCTCTTGAGCCTGCAGCTTTCCTTCAGAAACCACAGTTGTGTCCTCGGGGGACCTGGAGCCAACAGGTCAGCGTCATCTCTGCCCTGCACTGATTTGTTGAAAAGCTGAGATCTGAACTTGTATGCCAGTTGGTTCCAAAATCCATATTCTTCCCTACCACAACCTGCTGTCTAACTGTCTAGTAACAGAGTTTTAAATATTAATGCATACTTTTTATGGTGAATCCCACAGAAGAGTTTTCCACTTCAACTCCCTGACTCTCTCAAGCTCCTTTGAGTGTCTCTTTGGCCCTGAATGACCATCTTGGGACTGCTTTTTCCCAGAGCCATAAACACACAGGGAATTAAGGGACAAGGACTAACGTAAGGAGACTGGGGCCAGGAGTGCCAACCACAGACAGTACTTGCCGTCTCTCTATTTCTGTGACTGCCACTGCTGACCTTCAGCACCCCTGAAAGGAGTTCAGGGGGAGAGAAGAAATAAGGGGTCCATGCTTGGGGGAAAATCTGAAAGACAGGTCTTCAGATAGATATTGTCAGGAGCCAATTTTATGAGCCCAATTCTTTTATCTCCCCATATACAGAAAAGCACCAAAATCCTTCATGGTGACGACTGCTCCTCATGACTAGCAGAGGCTTCGTAACACTAGCATTAATAGAAATCTTCTGGAAAGATATGTGCTGGGTTGCATGTATCTCCCCCTTCACCAAAAATCATATATAGACTGACCTTTCCCCCTACCTCTTTGGTCCACTTTCTCAGAGCTGTCTGAAGTGCTGTCTCCCAGACTGAGGTCCTCATTTTGCCCCAAATAAAACTTAACTCTCAGCTTTTACATTGTACATTTATTTTAAATCTGACGGGAGGAAGCTGAGGAAAGTGCTGGCCATTCAGATATGCTTTGTTTCTTTAATCTACACATTTCTATCCTCCTCTGCACAACCCACACCTTCCCTGCAGACCACTTGGAGTCTCTCTTTTTAAATTAAAAAAGTCACTGCCTGCCCAACAACCAAGCAAGGAAGTGAGGAGCTGACATGATGATGAGATAATAGAATGGCCCAACTTTCCCTCTGGCACCAGAGGTCCATTTCCCTGGACCCAAGTTGGAGAGACTTTGGTTAGAAGAACCAGACGGGAATGACACCACCACTCACTGTGTGACTTTGGGTAAGTGGCCTAACTTCTCTGAGCCTCAGTGTCATCTGCCTGAAACACAAGTATCACAGGTGATGCAAAGTTTAGAAGAAATATATAAAAAGGGGTTTGTAACATCTGGCCCAGAGAAGACACTCACCAGAACAACAAAAACAAAGCAGCTGCTTTTACTGACAAGTTCTTTTATTTGACAGGTGGTGGCAAAATTCCCACTCCACAGTCAGATGGCAAAGGAAAGCCCTGGCAGTTCCCCCAGAGCAGCGCGGAATCCCAACATGTTCACCTCCCTGTAGTCTGACAGTATAAACAAGGTCCTGATTAACTTTGCCAGAGATATTTCTAATTTAAACTGAATGCTGTTGGACAGCTCATCCTGTCAGGGAGAGGAGCACAACCACCACTGACCTTTTCAAACAAAGCTAATTGCTCAGGTTTTAAGGTTACAGAGCTGAAATTTTGCCATATATTGATCCAGGGGTGCAAAGTTTCTTCCTAATTTCTAATTTCCCCTAGAGGAGAAAGTAGGAATTTGCCTTGATGGAGCCCATCTTCTCTGGGAGGAACACAGCTATTTAGAAACTTTCTGTTACCAAATCCACTTGGTCAGCAACTTCCTTGCAGGTCCAGTGGTTAAGACTCCGCCTTCCAGTGCAGGGGGTGTGGGTCCATAGTTAAGACTTTGCCCTCCAGCACAGGGGGTGCGGGTTCGATCCCTGGTTGAGGACTAAGATCCCACACTCCTCACAGCCAAAACACCAAAATATAAAACAGAATCAGTGTTGTAACCAATCTGGATACTTGGCCAATGATGCAGCCTCCTTTCTCAGCTGAAGAGTCTAATCTAACTACTCAGGTTTTCATTGAGTCAATAAATGTGTGTTACTGTATGGCCTGGTGGGCCAGGCCATGTGCTGGGCTCAGCAGATGGTGAGCCAGTCCTTGCAAGCAGAGGGGCGAGACGGCTATGAATCGACAGTTAGGCAAACAGAGGAAGCTGCCTGTGCTGTTATTGGGAAGAACCACGGCTGGTGAGTGGGTTGAATGGATGCTCCTTCAGGCAAGGAGAAGTGGGGGCTTTGTCTCTGGGGGATTTAAAAGTGACCCAGTCTGCTTTTTATTGTCACCAAACGCTGGAAACTCCAAACATTATTGGTGATAAAATGCTCTTCCCTTAATGGACAGACTGTCTCCCCTCTGTTCATCTCATGTTCATCTCCTCACTGTTCATCCAGGAGATGAGAAAGACTGACCAGATCACTCAGTTAAGGACTCCCGGAAGATGCGCAACTTGAACTTAAGGTGGGATGGGCAGGAGAGCAGCAGGTATCCAGGCAAAGCTGTAAGGGCAGGGGACGCCTGGAGGAAAAGGCGGAAGCAGGGACCCCAGGCCAGCGGAGACCCAGGAGAATCAGGGCTAGAGGGCATGCCTGAGGGGAGAGGGCCGGGGGTCTAGGGGATGAGAGAGTCTGTGTCCCAGAAAACAAAACAAAACAAAATGGTATCAGTTATGCAGCTGCAGCTGATTCACTTTCAACAAAAGCCCCAATCCCTGAGTTTTATGTAAAATACACTCTAGATTTTTTTTAAGTATTGGCAACTTATTTAAAAACAAATTGTAGCTGTTGGTCAAATGGGACCCCCTGGGGCCTTTGGGTGGGTGGGAGACCGGCCTTCTTCTATCCTCTGCTGTAGCTCCTCTTTGAAGTACCTAGGTAACAGTATGTGATGCAGATTTCCTGAGTTGTTCTGAAAGTGTGAAAACCCCACCAAACAGAAGGTGTTAACTACTTCATGACCAGAGCACAATAATGTGAACCCCTGCCGCCCCACCTGCTTGTCAGAGAATCCCGCACAAGCTCACCACACACCCTTCCATGCGCCCCCCGACCCCTCACCAAAGGGCACAGCCACAAGCCACAGAGGGTAACACCCAAGCCTAACAAACGGGCTTCTAGGGGCTCAGCGGTTATGAACCTGCCTGCCAATACAGGAGACCTGGGCTTGTCCCTGGGTCAGGAAGGTCCCCTGGAGGAGGAAATGGCAACCTATTCTAGTGTTCCTGCCTGGAGAATCCCACGGACAGCGGAGCCTGGTGGGCCACAGTCCACAGGGTTGCAGAGTCAGACACAACTGAAGAGACTTGGCACGCACACAGATGCATGAGTTGTGATCAAAGAAAAATATTGTTCATATACATCAAACTTCTTTAAAAATGCTTTGTACCCAGTTCTGACACTCCCATCTTCTACATGAAAATGGACTGCTCCTGGAACTCTTCTCCTGAAATCTTTTCCAGAAACACCAGTTCTTTGGGTGACTCTTTCCCCACCGCCTCCTTACCCCACATGCTGTTTATTTGCTCGCACAGCTCCTTATGCAGCTTCCTTGGGCCGGACTCCTTTGATCTTTGCTCTCTCATCCCATTACTCAGATTCTGCTTCATCCAGGAAAACTGGGGCCTGCTGCCCCAAACAAAAATCATTGTTTTAGACAGCAAGAGGGCAAGGGAAAGACTGAAAACTCACAAACGGTATTTTTCATCCTATTTATTCACAAATGTATTTTCAAGATGCATTTCTGTACATAGACTTAAAAACGTGCTGTCTTTTGATCACAGCAGCTGGTGGCAAAGCTGTCTGTTTATAGTCAACTTAATGTCAAGAGCTGGTACTGAGGTTCACAACAGCAGAGAACTCTATCGTTTGAAAATTTTGAGGAGGAAGTTACTGCAATCAAGTGGGAAGCCTCAGATTAGTCTCTTAAAGCACAGGTAGGGGGAAAAAAAGGCAAAAACAAACAATACATACAGTGGGCCGCTTGGTAGATACTCAATAAGCCCTAGCTAAGGGGAAAATCCCATGGACGGAGGATCCTGATAGGCTCTAATCCATGGGGTCACTAAGAGTAGGACACGACTGAGCGACTTCACTTTCATTTTTCACTTTCATGCATTGGAGAAGGAAATGGCAACCCACTCCAGTGTTCTTGCCTGGAGAATCCCAGGGACAGGGGAGCCTGGTGAGCTTCCGTCTATGGGGTCGCACAGAGTCGGACACGACTGAAGCGACTTAGCAGCAGCAGCAGCAAGGGCTAAGGGGCTTCCCAGGCGGCGCGATTAGTAAAAAGCATGCCTGCCAATGCAGGAGATGCAAGAGACATGGGTTGAGTTCCTGGGTCGGGAAGCTCTTTTGGGGGAGGAAATGGCAACTCACTCCAGTGTTCTTGACTGGAGACTCCCACGGACAGAGCAGTTTGGGCTGCTGTCCATGGGATCACAGAGAACTGGACACAACAGAGCCCGCACATGCACACTCACTCACACACACACACAAAGGCTAAGGAAAGCATACAGCTGAATTCCTGAAGTCCCTAGAAAGTGGTGCTTTAAAAAAAAACAGTTGGATCCGTTAATTTAATTCCTAGGGGGAAGGGTTCAATTTCATTTTTCATTATTAAAGCCAATTGTTACATCCTTCAGTTACTATGTGCATCAAATAGCCTTTCCTCTGGCTCTGTTAAGAAAGACTGAGCAGCGGGCTCTGCCCCACGTGCGCACCATCTTGGGATGGGTTTCATGGGCTGGGGCCTGTTTGCCTCACACCGAGGTCCTGAACACACAAGGTGGGGAGACCTGCTTGAAGGAGGTAGACAAAGAAAAGAAGAATGAACTGTCTTGTTTGTTCATCTGATACCCAGAAGAATCAAACAGGAAGACAATGGTCACCACAGACTTCTTGAGCTTACTTTCTTTTTGTTCCCGGGGATGTCACCTTTATTTCATGATCTAGTGCCCACAAGACCCAGTATTGCATCACGCCCCACCACCACCATCACGAGACTTAATTTGGAAAATAAAGCGAACTCCTTTTTGATGATTCTCTCTCTCTCTCTCGGTGTTCAAAGTGACTTTACGTTCAGATCATTCTGGAAGAAATCATTTTAAAAGCCTGTCACTGCACACTGCAAACTGCTGCAAGGACACCCTGGTGTGTTTCACCATTATTAAAACAGCTACCAAAAATAAATAAATAAAACAAAGAGGGAGGCCTTGCAGGGCCTCAGTAACGCAATGATTAGGAAATCGTCTCTGCTCTGGTAGATTAGAATCAAGGAATGCAGCCATTTTCATCATCAGTATAACTCTTTGTAACTGATTTCAGCGATGGCCCCACAAGGATGGTGCCTGCTCTTTTGTTACCCACCGTTGATAAATGTGCATCAATTTTTCACTTTGAAGCGTTATTTCCTCTTGCAATTTGCCAAGTGCCTTTTCATGCTGCATTTGAAGACTGTCCCATGAACAAAGCTCCTTCAGGGAAGACAAGTTAATTATCTGACTGCCATTCTGATTGTTGGCTGCTGGAAAGAAAATTCTTTGCCAGCTCCAGTGGTGAGGCACCAATGCTGCTATTTGACAATGGTCAAATTCCTACAGGACCCGTCACTGGGCGAGTAGGAGAGCAATGGTTAAGAACTCTTACTTGGAGTCAGGCGGAGCTGGATTCAAACCCTGCGCTTACTTTGGCCAAGTAAATCAGTCTTTATGAGCCTCTGTTTCCCCATCTATAAAATGGAGGTAATACTGGCTCCTAGGTTGTAAGATTTCTACAAAGATCAGATAGCAGAATGTGTGCTTGGCTCTTGTCACCTAGTGAGCATTAAACAAAGATTTTGTTCTGCTAAAACATAACTGCACAATTCCCTCCCATTCCCCAGAAGATACTGTGGAGGGTTATTTCATGATCCTTCCCTAGAGATTATTACAGGAACATTGTTTCCATATGAAACACATTTCTTCATTTACCATAGGTTTCAGTTCAGTTCAGTTGCTCAGTCGTGTCCGACTCTTCAAGACCCCATGAATTGCAGCACACCAGGCCTCCCTGTCCATCACCAACTCCCGGAGTTCACTCAGACTCACATCCATCGAGTCAGTGATGCCATCCAGCCATCTCATCCTCTGTTGTCCCCTTCTCTTCCTGCCCCCGATCCCTCCCAGCATCAGAGTCTTTTCCAATGAGTCAACTCTTCGCACAAGGTGGCCAAAGTACTGGAGTTTCAGCTTCAGCTTCAGGCCTTCCACTCGTTTAGGGTTGCATTTGATGCTGGGAAAGATTGAGGGCAGCGGGAGAAGGGGATGGCAGAGGATGAGATGGTTGGATGGCATCACTGACTTAATGGACATGGGTTTTGAGCCTACTCCAGGATATAGTGCAGGACAGAGAAGCCTGGCGTGCCGCAGTTCATGGGGTTGCAGAGAGCCAGACACAACTCAGCCATTGAACAACAACAACAATGAGCCAACTTCATGAACAACGCTGAGAAGTGTTTTTTCTGGGTATGGCTCTTTAAGATTCCTATTGTAGATCTATAACACATCACTGCTTATTTGGGATGTTTTTCTAAATGCAAATTAATATTCCTCGGCACTTCCTCTTTTTTACTTAAGCATATAATTGTAGCTTGTTTACTAAACTCTCACTTCTCCAAATATATTCTTTTTAAGTCATCTCTACAACACGTCCAAATGGAAGGGATCTGGGACAATGACATTCCTCCAGTTAAAACAATTAGTTTAATACAAGACAAGAGAAGGAAGGGATAAACCAAAGTCCCTTTGGTTTAAACATTCAAGCTGTGGGATGCATATTCTAATCTGAGCCTCAGAAGAGGAAAATAAACAGTACAAGAGCCAAATACGTATTAATTATGATTTATTTATTTAGTGCCACTGATGTGTATCGAACTATGCAAAGGTAAATTGAAGGGGGAAAATCAGATCCCAGCTCAAGAGAGCAAACCTTAACTGAGCATCTGAATTCCTTAACTACACAGAATTCCTTAACTATACATCTGAATGTTCTAGGAAAAGCCTGGTAACTGATGATGACAGGAAAGTGGAATTAAATTCATGGTAGGGGGCAGGGTGGGGGTAAGGATACTAGGATGGGGTCAAAGAAAGAAAAACCCCAATACTGTTAAGATGCTGGCCAGGCTGGGTCATGTCAATGGAAAATCACCACTGCCTACTTTCAGCTCCTCAGAATCTTTTATGAACAGGAAAGACAAGATTCCAAACCAGAGGTAGTTGTTTAGACCTTCTCACTGCACAGCTCACCACTAATTCTGGTCATGCAGACAGAGGCCCAGGTTGCCCCTGGCAAGACATTTCTCCCCTGATGAGTTAACAGAGAGAATCTCTAGCCCTGACGGCAGTATGTAACTCTGGGTTTTCATGGATGCCATTATTAAAGTGTTCTGGCTTAGCAGAAATGCCTGCTGGATGATTCTAGAATCCTGAACCTGCAGATGGGTGCAAACCATTTTACCAGAGTAGAAACCAAAGCACATTTCTCTACCTGATTCTCCAAAATGACCTTATTTTTTGTAATCTCCCTTTTTGAGATATTACTTATATACAACACAATTTACTCATTTTAAATACGCAATCTGATGAATTTGGACAAATGTGGACAGTCACAAAATCACTACCAGAATCATTATATAGAAAACGTCATCACCCCAGAGGCTCCCACATGGCCCTTTGTAGTCAGTTCCCACCCCCACTCCAGATGCTGGCAACCACCAATCCACTTTATGCTGGTATAATTCCTGCCTATTCTAGAATTTTCACATGACTTCTCTTGTCTGTAGTATTTGTTATTCACCACTCTGATTGTTGAGTAGTATTCCCTCATATGGACATACCATAATTTGTTTATCCGAGGGCATTTGGCTTGTTTCCAAATTGCTGCTTGTGTGAATAAAACTACTATGAATATCCAAGTAAAAGTCTTTAGGTGAACATATATTTGTATTTTGGGGGAAAATACTAAGGAGATTGCTTGGCTATGCAGTGAATGTTGTTCACATTCATAAGAACAACCCACGTGTCTTCTAAAGAGGCTATATCATTTTGCATTCCCATTCTTGTCAACACTTACTACCGTTGGTCTTTAAGCCATTCTAGATGTGAAATGATATCCATTGTACTTCTCTGCTGCTGCTAAATCACTTCAGTCATGTCTGACTCTGTGTGACCCCATAGACGGCAGCCCACCAGGCTCCCATCCTTGGGATTCTCCAGGCAAGAATACTGGAGTGGGTTGCCATTTCCTTCTCCAGTACATGACAGTGAAAAGTGAAAGGGAAGTCGCTCAGTTGTGTCTGACTCTTCAAGACCCCATGGACTGCAGCCTACCAGGCTCCTCCGTCCATGGGATTTCCCAGGCAAGAGTACTGGAGTGGATTGCCATTGCCTTCTCTGTGCACTTCTCTACTGACCAATAATCTTGTAACTTTTTTTTTCCCACATGCTTACTTGTCACTCATATGTAATTTTTGGTGAAATAGCTATTCAAATCTTTTCTCAATATTTTTAGTAGGCTGTCTTATTTTATTGAGTTGTAAGAGTCCTTTATATAACCGGGATACAAGTCCAAATAAATCAAATAGTTGTTTTGCAAATATTTTCTCTCTGGCTAAACGTTTCATTTTCTAACGGTATCCTTTAGGAGGAAAAGTTCTTCACTTCTATCATGGTTATCATTCTCTGTGTCCTAACAACTTCTTGCCTAACCCAAGATCAAAACAATTTTCTCCTGTTTTTCTGGAAATCTTATATTGTCAAATCTTCAATTGAGGTCTATGGTCTAGTTCACTTTATTTTTTGTGTATGAAATGAGGTGAGGATTTAAGTTCAGTTTGTTTTTTTTCTGCATAAACATATCCAGTTGTTCCAGCACCATTTGTTGAAAGACAATCTTTCTTATCTTTGAGTCAGTTTTTATTGTTGCTGTTTGCTTGCTTTTCTGGCTACACTGGTCTCTGCTGCAGTGGGCTCTTCACTGCTGCACACAGCTCTGTCTAGCTGCACAGGCTTCTCGTCGTGCAGGTTCTCTTGTTGTGGAGCGTGGACTTAGCTGCCCCGTGGCATGTGGGATCTTAGATCCTGGACCAGGGGTTGAACTCCTGTCCCCTGCATTGGCAGATAGATTCTCAACCACTGGACCACCAGGGCAGTTCCTTTTGAGTTAGTTTCAAGCTGTATTCTCAGTAGATGTTGGGCTACTGAATCACCTCTGCACTAAGATGGTCAAAGCTTCTACATAAATGGTCTCCCAAAAGTTGCTGCAGTGAGAGGCAGCAGTGAGACAGTTTTTAAATAATGACAGAAGTGTTTAATACGTATATTACAGAACCCTACTCCATAGTCATTTAAAATGATAAAGATCAATATTTATTGATGATGGAAAGATACTTAATAAAGTCTCACTTAATGAAATGATAAAAAATTCATCACTTAATGAAATAATAAAAACCACATTATAAAACAGAATAGATGTGATGACTTCATGTCTCTAAACAGAGGAGGAGACAACAGGATACACGAAGTGACGAAAGCTTTATTCCAAAAAATTCACCCAGATCATCCTTAGGTGGCGAATTAAATGTGATTTATGTTGCTTGCAATTTTCTGAAGTTTTTCAATGCATGTGAGATTTTCACTATTTTTTAAAAAGCTATTTCTGTTTTGAAATAGTGAATAGGTAGAAAGAGACAGGAATGAAGGCTGAGCAGTAAGGTATTGCTCCAGATCTGAAAGGCAAGTTCACCGCGTTTAGCACTACGAATGCTTAATGAGTCTCAACATCATGTGAACAGCATGGAAACAGTCCCAAAGCACTTCCAGACAAGGCACCTAAAGAATATGTTCTGACATCTGTAACTCTTACATTTGAGGATAATAAAGTTGAATGCATGGCAATTAGAAAAACCCAGGGAATGTATAAATAGTGGTAGAAACTAGTAGTCAAGCCTTTTCAAATTGATTTTTATTCAGATTCAGTTGTTTATGGCCATAGGGCAATACCAAGCTACTTTCTAAAGAATCTTGGGGTGACTTCTAATTACCTATAATTGGATTTTCTGCCTTGCAGATTATCTTCTGTGGCTCTGGAATTATTACCCCATTTATCTAAGGAGCTTTCCAGCTGAGTAGGGTCAAATAGCCCCACACCTATCAAGAACAGAGTTTATAACTGATTCAAAGGAAACAAGATAAAGGAACTGGGAATGGATCAGCATAGAGAAGAGATGCCTAAGGGATTTCTAAATTACTGCCTTCAGATTTTCGATAGTAAAGCTAATAACTATGTGGGCAAGAAACAAAAGGGAGTAAATAAACTTGAGTTAGAATTAGAGAGACAGCATTCTGACCAGAGGGTGTGTCTCCTTAGTAACATTCTCCCATTTATGCACTGGGCTCCCAGGGCACAGTAGTGAAGGGTCTGTCTGCCAGTGCAGGAGACATGGGTTCAATCCCTGGGTCGGGGACATCCTCTGGAATTGGAAATGGCAACCCACTCCAGTATTCTTGCCTGGAAAACTCCATGGACAGAGGAGCCAGGGGGCTATAGTCCTTGGGGTCGCAAAGATTCAGACATGACTGAGCACACACACACACTTGTTCACCATGGCTCAGTCCTGTCCTAAGTGCTGAATTTTTACAAAGCTGACCAGTCAGGGTCTCAGATTCTGAGGGAGCCACGCGAGGACACGTGCTTTGATTACTAAAAGAAACCAGGCGTTCGGGATACAGCTACGAAAGTTTGACCAAACACCAGTGATCAAAACTGTCACTGACTCCACCGACTAATATTTCCTGAAAATCAAATATAAGCTGGCCTCTGCCCATTCCCCCTAGTCTCTTATTGATTTGCTAGGCTCTGTATAGAACATAGGTCAGAACAAACAACTTCAATAACAAGCATGACATCCCGTTTAGGTTTCTCAGTGTGAGAAGTAGGACTCCCAGCGTTCGTAGTTCTGACAGTCATGGAAACGCCTCTGCCCCACACTTTCTGTCAGCATCAACTTTTCCTCCAGGCACGAGGGCTGCTGAGTGCCAGAAAGCAAAGGCAGGGGAGGGTGCAGTGGTTTTGGTAACTGGGAGGAGAGGAAAGGAAGTCCTGCAGGCCTGGCCTTGTAGGAGCAACGATTTTTAAAACCATTTGCAAGTCTGACTTCAGAAAACAATTTCACACAAACTGAGCCAGCATTCTCAGGAGGAAACCTCCCTTTTCTTCCTTTCTTGTATCCTGCCTCCTTTGAGGATTCTTAAATGAGGACTTTGGAGTCACACATCTCTGCCCTCAAAGATTGCCAAGGAATAAGAACTGAGTGATCTGTTAAGCTGTATTACTCAGCTCACATAGTTAACAGCACAAACAAATGCACCTGTATAAATGTCTTGCGTTTGTAGGCAAAGAGGACATACAAATAATGTTGTCAACCCATCACAATAATAACAGCTAATCATTATCAAACATTCCCTATGGTCTTCCATGGTGGCTCAGTGGTAAAGAATCCACCTGCCAAGGCAGGAGACGCAGGTTATCTTCCTGGGTCAGGAAGATTCCCTAGAGAAGGAAATGGCAACCCACTCCAGTGTTCTTGCCTGGAAAATCTCATGAACAGAGGAGCCTGGTGGGTTACAGTCCATGGGTCACAAAAGAGCGGGCCATGACTTAGCAGCTGAACAACAACAATGAACTGATACTAAGGCCAGCACTTTACATAGGTCATCTAATTTTATTCTCAACTTAACCTGTGAGGAGGCTGTTATTACCACCTCTCTTTCACAATCAGAGACCTGGAACCCAGAGAAGTTAAGTAAACTGTTCAGGGTCATACAATGGTGGACTCAGGGTTTGATCTCTGACCAGACTGCGCCTAGGCTGGGCTTGCAGTCACCCACGGCCTATGGACTTCACATCGGAGAGGAGCAGACTGAACTTGGGGAGCAGTTACTGACCTGATCTCAGTGTCTTTGAGGTTTTATATTTTCCTTTGGCTTATAAATCAGATTTGCCAAAACAGAGCTTATCCTAAGCCCATGTTTGATCAGGATCAAGAGGCACCGGTGAAGGCTCCGTACAGCCCCAGGGCAGGACAGTTACCTGCCCCGCCCCCCGCCCCCATCACCTTCCTTTATTTGGAAGGTTTTCAGATTTTTCTGCTCACACACTGTGCGAGTTTGACACAGCCTACCTCGAGAGCTGAGAGGAGACTTTTTTGGTGCTTGTGCTTCAAGAAAAAAGGAAAAGGAAGAGAAAAGAATGAGAAACATGAACAAACAAGGGAGGAGGCTGGTGATCTTTTTAGCGCTCGTTCAAGCAACTCAGAGTTGCAGTTGACGTAATTCCCTAAATCGTCAAGCAATTATTCTCTAAATCAAGAATAAAACTGCTGGTTAGAAAAGAAACCAATTCAGCAAGCCCTCTGCAGTCTGGGGTTTCAGCACTGTAACCTCCACTAACAAAATGGTGTTAGTATTAATAATTACCGTAATAGCTAAAAAAGGCTTTGCTGTTGTGCCAAGCCTAGTGCAAAACCATTTATATCCATATAATATTAGATTCTCAGGACTTCCCTGGTCATCCAGTGCCTAAGACTCCATGCTCCCAATGCAAGGGGCCTGGGTTTGATCCCTGGTCAGGGAGATTAGACACCACCTGGTAAGAGCAGGATCATCTCCCCAACACATGAGAAAAGAAAGACACTGGCCTGCACCCATTCCATGCTCCTCTGCCTGCCCGGCCCATCCAGAGCAAAAGGTGTTCCTCCTCCTGGCAGAAGCAAACACAAGGTAAAGGACTTAGATGTAAAGAAAACCAGAATATTGTCTTGAGCTACAGACACTTTCCGGGCTTCCCAGGTGGCTCAGATGGTAAAGAATCTGCCTGCAATGCAGGAGACCTGGGTTTGATCCCTGGGTTGGGAAGATCCCTTGGAGAAGGGAACAGCAACCCATTCTAGTACTCTTGTCTGGGGAATTCCATGGACAGAGGAGCTTGGCAGGCTGCAGTCCATGGGGTTGCAAAGAGTCGGACACGACTGAGCAACTAACACACACACATACACACACACAGGGAACTAGGTCCACAGGCCCCAACTTAGAGCTCGCAGGCCACAGTGGAAGGCCCTGCACACTGCAGCGAAGACGGAAGACCCTGCACGCCACAGCTGAGTCCCCGCCGCACACCAAATGGATACAAATAAATGTTTTTTCTAAAGTAGCAGAAAGTACAAATATTAAAATATGTATTTGATCCCCATAATTCTATGAAATAGGATCTATAATTATCCCCATTTTACAGATGAGGAACACGAGGCTCAGAGGGATTAAGAGATTGACCCAGATTGTCGGTCACGTAGGAGGGACTTGAACCCTAGCCTGTTTGAATCCACAGCCCAGGCAACCAACCACTCTTCTGGACCAAATGTCAGCATGTATTTTCTTTAAAATGCCAGAGAGACAATGTTTTCAGCTTTATAGGTCACATATTTCCTGCTGGCACTACCCATATTCTGTGCTTTTGTAGCACAGAATCATCCAGGTAAGTGAACAAATAGGCATGGCTGTGTGCCGATAAAACTTTATTACAAAATCAGGTCACCACCAGATTTGACAACCCCTATTCTCTTCCTTCGAAGGCAATGGCACCCCACTCCAGTACTCTTGCCTGGAAAATCCCATGGATGGAGGAGCCTGGTGGGCTGCAGTCCATGGGGTCGCTAAGAGTCGGACATGACTGAGCGACTTCACTTTCACTTTTTCGCTTTCATGCACTGGAGAAGGAAATGGCAACCCACTCCAGTGTTCTTGCCTGGAGAATCCCAGGGGCAGGAGAGCCTGGTGGGCTGACGTCTATGGGGTCACGCAGAGTCGGACACGACTGAAGTGACTTAGCAGCATTCTCTTCCTTCATAGAGGAGACAAGATTTGAATTGAATCTGAGAAGGAGTGGGTATTAGTCAGCTAGGGCTGCCATAACAAAGTGCCGTAGACTGGGGGAGGCTTCAATAACAAGAAATTAACTTCTCACATTTTTGGAGACTAGAAGTATAAGAGCAAGGTGTCAAAAAGTCTGAGAGAAGAGTTGATTCTTCCTGAGGCCTCTCTTGACTGTTTATAGATGGCCATCACTCTGCTGTGCTTCACATTGTCTTCTGTGTGTGTGTGTGTGTGTGTGTGTGTGTCTTAATCCCTTTTTTTATATGTCATTTTGGATTACAGCCCAACCTAATGACCTCCTTTAAGAATATATCTGTATTTATTTATCTGGCTGTGCCAGGTCTTAGTGGTGGCACACAGGATTTTTAGCTGGGGGATGTGGGCTCCAGCTCCCTGCTAGGGATTGAACCCAGACCCCTGTATTGATAGCATGGAGTCTTAGCTACTGGACCACCCTAACGATCTCATTTTAACTTGAATACCTCTTTAAATTCTGAGGTATTGAAGTTGAACTTCATTATGTGAATATGGAGGGACACAACTCGGCCCCTAACAAATGGAGTGTATTTCAAAGGTGAAGAGAGGAAGGAAAGAAAAGGCAAGGCACAGGGCGGTATGAGCGGCTGCATAAGTGGGTCAGGTCTTATACTGGATGCTTAGAGATCTTTCTCTGAAAAAGTGGTATTTCCATGGAAGCTGCTTAAGAAAATCACCAAGCAATCAGACAAATGAAACAAAGAGTATTTATTGGCTCATGGAATTGAAAAGTGCAGGCATAGGTATAGTAGGACTCAGTCAACGTCGCCCACAGAAGGTGGTACAGGCAGGAATGTGCCTTCATTTATTCAACAGACATTGATTCAATTTCCTTTTCATGCCAGCCTTCTCTTAGCTATGAGGGTTCTCCGATGCACAAGGTTTGGTGCCAGTTTGGTGGATGCCACCGTAGGAAAGAACCTGCCTCTGCAGGAGAGCAGAGAGGAATGCTGAGAAACAGGGACGAGAGAGCTGGTGACACTGATAAGGCCCCTGGACCAAGCCACACCTGAGGCTGAAGGTCCTGAATTTTTCAATTCCACGAGCTGAAATACAATTTCTTTTGATTTTGTTTGCTTGCTTTTTGCTGATTTACTTAAAAACTTCAACTCAAAGATCCCATCTTCAGAGAAATTGATGCTGACCATTCACAAGGCTAGATCTTCCTTACCATACCCACTGATAACCCCCAGTGCTTTTCCTTCACAGCTCTTATTACAACTGCAACTACATTATGCAATTAATTTTTAAACAGCTGCCTCCCCTGGGAGCTCTATATTGACACACAATGGGTGCTCAATAAATTTAGTTTTTAATATACTTTGTTTGTTAGAGCAGTTTCAAGGTTCACAGCAAATTGAGCAGAATGTATAGAGACTTCTTATATAACCCTGACCCCTAAACAAGCACAGCCTCCCCCAATGATCAGCATCCCACACCAGATGGGACATTTATTAAACAGCAGCTAAACCTACACTGGCTGACACAGCACTGTCACTCCAAGTCTACAGTCTGTATAGGGGTCACTCTTGGTGTTGCACATTCCGTGGGTTTTGGCAAACAGATGATGACAGGGACCTTCCGCTGTAGTATCACACGGGGTGGTTTCACTGCTCTACCCCCTCACCTCCCTCTTCTTCCCAGACCCTGGCAAATTCACTTTCTAAAGAAACTAGAATACTATATCCTTATGCCCCTACTAATTTGAGATTCTAGTTTCCGTTCCCGTCTTCTCTTCAAGCCTCTGGAATGGATCCAACCAGGTGACAGGTGCCTGGCCTCCTGGTTCAGCAGGCAGGGACACGGGGTGGTCAGCAGACTCTCAGGAGGGTGGCCTGGGAGCTTCTAGGCTTATGCTGTCTATAGCTTCCATTCTATTTTTCAACCCAGCATCCCCACTGCTTTTCGCCCGAGTGCCAAAATGCATCTGGAATGAGGCATAATTCTCCCACTGTCAACAGACTCACTTAGTGTAATGTCACAGGTAAATGTATCAAAACCCAGTAGATGTTCTGCTTACGGTAATTGCGCAGAAATGTTACCAACGCGTCCCAAAATATAGGTTTTTTCTGGAGGCATGTGATGAGGGGGTGAGGTATGCCCCATTTCCCTCTCTTCTTCCTGGACCCCCTCATGAAACAAAGGCTCCCAACAGTTAATGACAGCCTGTTTTCACAGTTTATTTCCAGCAAAAGGTACTCAGAGCCTCACAGTTCAGGTCTGACCTCACTAAGCAACTTATGCAATATTTATCATCGCAAAAGTTAAAGAAAGGAGCCAGGCTGCCGCCTTCGTAGTCTCACCTGTCTGCTGGGTCTTCTGACAAAGACAGACTGGGAGAGGGGGCAGTGATGTGCTGCAGAGGACTCCTGCTGTTGGAAGGTGATGAGTCTGTTTCAATTCTAACCGATTCAATGTCCCAGAGCCACAAGCTGGCTCTGCCTGCCCTGCCGTGCGCCCGGGACCTCGCCTCACCTCCCACGGCAGGCACCCCGGCCCAGGAGTGCGGGCTGCTGCCTTGGGATCTGCAGCCTCCCAGGGTAGATCCTCCAGGGATGAGAGAGAGAGGTCAGGACAGGGGACTTCCCTTATATGTCCATTGTTGACCCGACAGATATTTACTGAGTGCATTCTGTTTGCTAAACAGACTGCTGGGAATAAAAGGCTGATGGAAAGTGGATAAGAGCAATTTATGCCCTTGTGGATCTAAAAATCTGTTCAAGAGACAAATGTTGATCACAAAATGCAAACATATGTGTAGACTGTCCAACCACGATTAACAATGCAAAGAAATACGGTCCTTTGTGGGGGACCCATTCAAAGGTTTCCCTGGGGACTTGCAAATCCCAGTTGACTTCCTCTGCTCATTCAGATCTTACTTGACTGTCATCTCCTCTGAGAACTCACCCTTGACCCCAAAGTAGATGACCCATCAACCCACCTCTCCTAACTGCCGCCCCTCACTCTGCCGCAGTGGCTTCAGCTCACTGGCCACAACCTGGGATTGCGAGGCCCTCATGTGCTCTCTTTGCTGAGAGAACACAAGCTCCGCAAAGGACAGGATTTTTGTCTTCTTTCAGTTGTACTGGTAGCACCTAGAACAGTGCTCAGCACATAGTAGGTCCTTAATCGATATTTGCTAAATGAATGGATCAATTGGGCTGATTTCTGAAGAGCCACCAGCTGGCACCAGAAAAATGAAGTGAAGTCTGGGACAGTGCAATGGTGGCAGGTGAGACCACAGGAGGGAAATGGCCCCGGGAGGATGAGGACCATGAGGTGGCCTGCCTGGAGGAAGGGGCAGGGTGAGGGCTGCGGCTGCTTCAGATGAAACTGTGCCCACTAAGGGCTCCAGTTTTCACCTGGTAAAGAGCAGGGAGCTAATGAAACAGTGCAAGCTGGGAGGAAGGGAGGCATGGTGAAGATGCAATCTGATTGGCCTCATGAAGAGACCCGTCTGGCTGCAGGTCAGAGTGGACCAGAGGTCCCACAGGCCCCGGAGGGCGGCTGCTCTGGAGCAGGGGGAGGAAGCAGCTTGGTCTGGAGTCACTGTGATAGACAGAAGCTGAGAGAGTCAGAGTGCTTCTAGGAGGTAAAATCCGCAGGGCAAGGTGAAGGACTGTTTACGAAAACAAAGTGGGGGAGTTTGGGAGCATTTCCCAGATGCCCCTCAGGGAACTGCCAGACCCACCTTGAAGGCCGAGAGTCTCACCTCCCAACCTCACAGCCGGAGCTGAGACTGTCTGGAAATCCTGGCTTATGTTTCTGTTTGCTAATTCCAAACCTACAAAGGTGCCTCCGGTCCTTTCCACTCACCTCTGCACTGTCCTTCCCCTAGAGCTTCTGACTGATTTTCCACCATATTCACAGTTCTCTCGCTTCGCTTCTCGCTAATCCACAACAGCTAGCCAGACACGAGGATGGGCCGCCTTCGCCTGTGCAGGGAAAGGAAGGCTGTCCACAACCAAGCTACATCTCCAAGACCCATCAACAAATTACAATCTCATTAATGTTTTACCTTCTACCGACACCTAGCTGTGAATGTAATGCCCCTTTGAAACCCAGCAAGAGCCTGCATAGTATCAAATACACAGGGCTCTTGTGGAATTTCAGAATCCAGGGTGCCCAAGTTTGGAAGTGAAGTCACCAGGAGATAAACCTTGCTTCACTACCCAGCTTAGCATGAGGGGAGAAGGTCAACCAATAGAGTGTGTGTGTATGTGTGTGTGTGTGTTTGTGGCTTACGTTGTCAGCAGGTTTGACCCCTGGGTTGGGAAGATTCCCTGGATAAGGGAATGGCTACCCACTCTAGTATTCTTGCCTGGAAAATCCCATGGACAGAAGAGCCTGGCGGGCTACAACCCAAAGGGTTGCAAAGAGTTGGACACGACTGAGGGTAAGCACACACACGTGTGTGGGCGTGTGTGTGTGTGACGATAGGAGGAGACAGAAAGCGCAGTCCAGTAGGAACACCCCTCCTCTCTAGCACACACACACACACACACTCTCCAGAATATAGCACGGAGCAGCCTGCCCCAGTCCTGGGCTGCCATCACTGCTTGTCACCGCGTGCTAACACTCACCCACGGCGTTGCACTGCTCTCTGATACACATGAACAAAGCCCAGAGCTGTGTTTGGGACGGCGTTATGGATTGTTCAAAACACAACTGTGGCTGTTTCAGAGACAGATGTGGGGGAGGGAAAGGTGGTGCAGGTGAGCCCACCCAGACGTTGTCTGAACACAACAGCAGTCACAATCTTTGATTCCAGTCCCAGGCCACAGGGCACTGGCGGGAAACTTGCGCACCACACAGGCCAGCGCCACCCTTTCCTCCGCACAGTGCTCACACCAGCACGCCCCCAGAAACGCCCCCTTGCTCCTTTCGAAACTGCACAGCCTGTGTCACCCTTTTCTGACCTTCATCCACCCTTTAACGCCCAGTGCCCACATCTATGGGAGAATCTTCAACCAAGAGGGACGGTGAGCTGGAAAAAAGAATGCAATGGAGAAAGAGTCCTGGAAAAGAAATCTGAGAGCAAAATCTGGAAGCCAGTTTCTGAACAGTCTAAGACAGAGAGAGACAGCAACAGAGAACAGGAAGCCAGCGAGCCCAGTGCTGAAGCTATTTAACAACATCTCTTTCTTCTGTTTGAAGAGAAAAACCAAAAGTCTCAAGCGGGTGTTCAACAAATCAAATATAACCCATAGATATGTTTGCATTCATTTTTTTTTAATATGGAGAAATCATATGAAAAATTCAGATCTCTAGCTTCTCTTTTAAAATCAGAAGATTTGGGACTGATGGTCCAGTGATAAATAACCTGCCTGCCAATTCAGGAGACATGGGTTCAATCCCTGGGATTGATCTGGGAAGATCCTATGTGTTGCAGAGCCACTATGCCCATGTGCCACGGCTACTTAGCCACACGTCCTTGAGCCTGAGCTGCACAGGAGAGAAGGAACTGTGACTAGAAAAAGCCCACACACAGCACTGAAGGCCCAGTGCAGCCAGAAATAAACAATAAAATCAGAAGACTTAACCACCTGTAGTCACATCCACCCCCACCCCAGCAACACCTGTCTGGTCTGGATAGAAGCTGCTCTCCCTAGTCAGGAGTCCCCTCTCCCTCTGCCACAGTGCCCACCACCCCCTATTACTCAGCACTGGAGTCAAGCTGTCATTTAAACTTAAACATGCACCTGTTCTTTTCTTGGAGTAAAAGCTACTTTTTGTAACTTAGTGTCTATCACAAGAAGAAAAACCTAACACAGACCAAAAGGGACACAAATTTCAAGGCAAAAAAGGCAAATACCTTTTGTGTGCACATGAAGAATATTTTCCATCTTTACTACACAAACCCCTGCCTGACTCACTCTCTGTGCACCTATCCGGCACTGTGGGCATTTGCGGTTGTGCACCTGGGTTGACAGCATTCCTGGGACTTGGACCTTCTTGCCAAGCCTTGCTCCATGGCCATCATGAACTAGATCCTCCCCCAAAGGCTAGGTCCAACGCCCCCAACCTGTTTGTAACTTGCTTCTGCTTCCTCCTCTTTGGATGCCTGATCATTCAGAAGGCAGGTGATCACATAAACTCATCCTACATAAGGTGTGACGCCTGATGATGGCTCATATGCTCTACCCCTTGGGGTACAATTTAACAGGTGTCTATAGTGCTTTAATAAACTGTGGAAAATTCTGAAAGAGATGGGAATACCAGACCACCTGATCTGTCTCTTGAGAAATCTGTATGCAGGTCATGAAGCAACAGTTAGAACTGGTCATGGAACAACAGACTGGTTCCAAATAGGAAAAGGAGTACGTCAAGGCTGCATATTGTCACCATGTTTATTTAACTTCTATGCAGAGTACATCATGAGAAATGCTGGACTGGAAGAAACCAAGCTGGAATCAAGATTGCTGGGAGAAATATCAATAACCTCAGATATGCAGATGATACCACCCTTATGGCAGAAAGTGAAGAGGAACTAAAAAGCCTCTTGATGAAAGTGAAAGTGGAAAGTGAAAAGGTTGGCTTAAAGCTCAACATTCAGAAAACGAAGATCATGGCATCTGGTCCCATCACTTCATGGGAAATAGATGGAGAAACAGTGGAAACAGTGTCAGACTTTATTTTTCTGGGCTCCAAAATCACTGCAGATGGTGACTGCAGCCATGAAATTAAAAGACGCTTACTCCTTGGAAGGAAAGTTATGACCAACCTAGATAGCATATTCAAAAGCAGAGACATCACTTTGCCAACAAAGGTTCACCTGGTCAAGGCTATGGTCTTTCCTGTGGTCATGTATGGATGTGAGAGCTGGACTGTGAAGAAGGCTGAGCACCCAAGAATTGATGCTTTTGAACTGTGGTGTTGGAGAAGACTCTTGAGAGTCCCTTGGACTGCAAGGAGATGCAACCAGTCCTTTCTGAAGGAGATCAGCCCTGGGATTTCTTTGGAAGGAATGATGCTAAAGCTGAAACTCCAGTATTTTGGCCACCTCATGCGAAGAGTTGACTCATTGGAGAAGACTCTGATGCTGGGAGGGATTGGGGGCAGGAGGAGAAGGGGATGACAGAGGATGAGATGGCTGGATGGCATCACTGACTCGATGGATGTGAGTCTGAGTGACCTCCAGGAGTTGGTGATGGACAGGGAGGCCTGGCGTGCTGCGGTTCATGGGGTCTTGAAGAGTCGGACACGACTGAGTGACTGATCTGATCTGATAGTGCTTTAAAGGGTTTCCCTAGTGGCTCAGAGGATAAAGAGTCTGCCTACAATGCAGGAGACCTGGGTTCGATCCCTGGGTTGGGAAGATCCCCTAGAGAAGGAAATGGCAACCCACTCCAGTATTCTTGCCTGGAGAATCCCATGGACAGAGGAGCCTGGTAGGCTACAGTCCATGGGGTAGCAAAGAGTCAGACACGATTGAGCGACTTCACTCACTCTCTCTCTATATAGTGCTTTAAGCTAAGGGTTAAACGGGTTTAAACGGGTTCCTGAAGTTTAAAGTTCATAATAAGCTCCTCTTAGGTGCTGATGTGGGAACTCAGCAATGGGGAATGAAGTGGAGGGAGACCAGATGACTCACCTGACCGGCTCTGACCCCCATGAATCAGGAAATGAAGTTCTGGGTAAGATTTCTTGGTGGGGTGCAGGGAGTAGTGGGGTGTGGAACCAGCTTTTAGAACATAGACACTTTGCTTCTTGGAAGCTGGGGAACCATCCCACACTCTACTGCTCCCCGCAACCCACCACATGGCAGTTGGGGTTTTTGTTAGACACTAAGGAGTGGCAAGAATACACAGAAGAACTGTACAAAAAAGATCTTCACGACCAAGATAATCATGCTGGTGTGATCACTTACCTAGAGAAGTCAAGCGGGCCTTAGAAAGCATCACTACAAACAAAGCTAGTGGAGGTGATGGAATTCCAGTTGAGCTATTTCAAATCCTGGAAGATGATGCTGTGAAAGTGCTGTACTCAATAAGCCAGCAAATTTGGAAAACTCAGCAGTGGCCACAGGGCTGGAAAAGGTCAGTTTTCATTCCAATCCCAAAGAAAGGCAATGCCAAAGAATGCTCAAACTACCGTACAATTGCACTCATCTCACATGCTAGTAAAGTAATGCTTAAAATTCTCCAAGCCAGGCCTCAGCAGGATGTGCTGCTGCTCCAGCAGGCAACTCGGGTGCCCCCACAGCCAGTGCGGCCACGGCTGGAAGGAGCAGCTCCCCGTGGGGCCACCTGCTTCCTTGGCTGACTCCGAATTCTATGTCAGGAGAACACGTGTGCACAGCTGAGGACTACTCCTCTGCAGCACTGCTGACATTTGAGGCTAGAAAACTCTCGGTTGAGAGGGGCTGTCCTATATGTGGTAAGACATTTGTAGCATCCCTGCATCTACCCACTAGATGGCAACTGAAAACGTCTCCAGGCATTGCCAAAAGTCCCCTGGGAGCAGCACTACCCGCCCCCCCACCCCATTTCAACTGAGAACCACTGAGTTAAACACCAGATATCAGACATACCTAGGTTGTCTCAGTTTGGGCCAGGGTCTGGGCCTTCAGCACCTATACCAGAAGGCAGGTGCCTATAACTGCCCTCAACACTCAATATAATGACCCCCCAATGAAATCAAGAGCCACCAAGGTAATAAACAACAGAAAGCTACAATTCCACAGATGACCAGCTCCAGTGCCTTAAGCGTCAAGCTGCCAAGGCTCCTGGTCATGGAGAAGCAGCTGGCAGAAGTGACAGGGACATTCGGGAGGTCTTCACCTCAGCTATCAGGCCTCCCCACTGCCCGGGGAAGCTGCCATCAGGTAAGCACACAGAGAAACAGTGGCTTCAGGGAGGGGGTTCCCAGTCTGTACTACCCCACCCCATCTGGACTCCTCTGGGAGGCTGACAACATTTGGAAATTCTTCTCATCAGGGTTTCCCTAGTGGCCCAGAAGGTAAAGCATCTGCCTGCAGTGCAGGATACCTGGGTTCAGTCCTTGGGTTGGGAAGATCCCCTGGAGGATGAAATGGCAACCCACTCCGGTACTCTTGCCTGGAGAAGCCCATGGACGGAGGAGAGTGGTAGGCTACAGTCCATGGGGTTGCAAAGTGTCGGACACGACTGAGTGACTTCACTTTCACTTTCTTCACTTTCATCAGGGTGGAGCGGGACCACAGGTTGGTTCTTCATCAGCCCGGACTGCAGATTTGTTCCCCCGGCTTTGCACTCAGGACACAGCGAATGTATAGTGTGTGGTTGTCGTGGGTTCAGGATTCCTAAACTTGAGCAGCAGCATGTCCACCAGGGGCTTTGAAGTCTTCTTTCCCACTAGGACCCAGCTAAAGAAGCTTCATCACAAGCTCTTCAAAACTCTCATACCTGATCCCACCCGAATAAATGTCTTTAAAATCATCCAAACAATGAGGAAAGAAGGGAAGAAAGCAAATGTAAGTACAAAAATAAAATAAATCTCTGAGTGATTTCTACATGTTATATCTGATTTTTAAGCTTGTTCTATATTTGTGATTCATTCTTAGCACACAATTACACCTTAAGTAGATAATCCTCTATAGGACAGCTCTTATGTAAACAGCCCGTAATTTTGATATATTAGAATTAAAAGAAATTTCCTAAGGCCAAATTCTGCCATCTTTAAAGAAATATACCTTGCTTATTCCAAGAATAATTTTGCTTCAGGGACCCAATTAAGTTATCAAAACTGTAGTTTCTTCTGTATGCTAAAGATGCAATATATTTTGCACATACCTCTACAGCAGAAAGTGAATAGCAACTAAAGAGCCTCTTGATGAGGGTGAAAGAGGGGAGTGAAAAAACTGGCTTAAAACTCAACATTCAAAAAATTAAGATGATGGCATCTGGTCCCCTTACTTCATAGCAAATAGAAGGGGAAAAGTGGAAGCAGTGAGAAATTTTATTTTCTTGGGCTCCAAAATCACTGCGGATGGTGACTGCAGCCATGAAAATAAAAGGTGACTGCCCTTAGAAGGAAAGCTATGACAAACCTAGACAGCATATTAAGAAGCAGAGATATCACTCTGCTGACAAAGGTCTGTATAGTCAAAGATATGTTTTGTCCAGTAGTCTTGTATGGATGTGAGAGTTGGACTATAAAGAAGGCTGAGCACTGAAGAATTGATGCTTTTGAATTGTGGTGTTGGAGAAGACTCTTGAGAGTCCCTTGGACAGAGAGTCCCTTGGAAAGGAGATCAAACCAGTCTATCCTAAAGGAAATCAACCCTGGGTATAATTAGAAAGACTGATGCTGAAGCTGAAGCTCCAATACTTTGGCCACCTGATGCAAAGAGCCAAGTCATTGGAAAAGACCCTGATGCTGGGAAAGATTGAAGGCAGGAGGAGAGGAGACAGCAAGGGATGAGATGGTTGGATGGTATCACCGACCCAAGGGACATGAGTTTGGGCAATTCCAGGAGATGGTAAAGGACAGGAAAGCCTGGTGTGCTGATGTCCATGGGATTGAAAAGAGTCAGACACAACTTAGTGACTGAACAACAACTACAAGTTATTATTTTTCAGTATATTTCATTTCACAATTTTTTAAAAAAAAGTCATCAGCCACGGGCAGGGATTTAGATGATCGCATCATTCTAAACTGACACAGAAAGCATAAAGTTCTGTAACCATGAAGGTTTATAGTGAAGGCATGGACAGGTTTCTTCATGGACAGTGGGGAAACGCTTGCTCCAGATACATTTGCTGTGAAATGCTGCAGTTTTCAAAGCTCTGGAGTTGAAGGTGCAGTAAGCATAGTCCGTGCGAGGCATAAACAAGAAGTGGTTGTTTCTGTAGCTGCAGAATTATGACGTGCCCCTTGTGGGCTGGCATCTCACATGTCTGCAGATGTGCTGAGTGCCCTGTGAGGACCCTGACACTTAGCGCTTCCTTGAAAAGAAAGGGAAACAATGGCAGGGGCAGCTGATGACAGACTTTCACGTTCTTGATCTTCATGGCTGCAGTGGTGTAAGGTGTGAGCCACTTGAGCAGCCAAATAAATAGCCAGAGAGACCAACAGAGGAGGTGGTACCCGCAAAACCCACTAGGTAAATGAAGGCAGCCCCGGTAGTGAGCACTTCATGTTATCTGTCAACCTGATAACCGGTTGACGTTTCTGACATGTTTCAGTTAGCCAGGCATTTTACTTGCAAAGAAGGTTTGAGCAGTTTGACCTTTATCTTTTCATAGTCAAGAACTTGCCTGTCACAACCTCGTTTCTGTTATATAGCTTCAAAAAGCAAAAGAGAGAAAAAAAGAGTAAAACTACATCCTTCCATCTCCCCCACTGAAACATCAACACGGTCTTTCTTGTTATGGGGTACAACAGAGGGACTCCCAGAACTAAGAGCTGGCTTGGGGGCAGAGAAAAGGCTTCCTGGACCTACAATGACAGAAACTGAAATTTCCAGATTTTGTTTTCAGAAATAAGTTGGATTTGGACTTCCCTGGTGGTACAGTGGATAAGATTCCACCTGCTAATGTAAGGGAGAAGGGTTTGATCTCTGGTCCTGGACGATTCTACATGCCTTGGAACAATGAAGCCAGTGTGCCACAACTTCTGAACCCTCATGTTGCAACTACTGAAGTCCATGTGCCTGGGAGCCCATCTCCACAAGACAAGCCACTGAGTGAGAGGCCCACGCACCACAATGAGGAGAAACTGCAACTAGAGAGTCCACGGGCAGCAACAAGACCCAGCGCAGCCAAGTAAATACATTATCTAAAAAACTGCACTAAATCTGCATTTATAAAACAAGCTGGGTTTGATTTTTCTCCATAGTCTCATGCAGGGGACAATGAATGCTCTCCACAAGAGGCCAAACAGCAACTATTCAGGGTTGCAGCCGTACAGTCTCTACTGCTGCTGCTGCTGCTAAGTCGCTTCAGTCGTGTCCTACTCTGCGACCCCATAGACAGAAGCTCACCAGGCTCTCCCGTCCCTGGGATTTCCACTACAACTATTCAACTCTGCGCTTGCAGCCTGTGAGAAGCCACGGCGTCTACAGTGAACGAGCAATGCTGAGTTCCAACAATACTTTAACAAAAACAGGCAGCAGGCCGGGCGTGGCTGGCTGGGGTTTGCTGACCCCAGCCTTGGTAACTGGGCTGACTCCATGTAACTTCAGAGCCTTGGAGATGCTACGGGCCATCTGTTGTTTGGATAAAACTGATGTAACAGCTGAAACTTTGCTTCAAACAGTCAGAAAAAAAAATACAAATACAGCAGAGCTTTATTCACTTATTACTTTTATCTTGGGTATTCCATCTTCCTTGTACAAAGCCACGGCAGATACTTTCTAAGATCTGTCATGGCAGAGTTGCCTAAAATGATTTCAAATAAGAGGACGGTTGTCCTAGGTCCCTGGTGGTTCAGTGGTAGAGAAAGGACACGGGTTCTATCCCTGGGTTGGGAAGATCCCCTGGAGAAGGTAATGGCAACCCACTCCAATATTCTTGCCTGGAGAATCCCATTGACAGAGGAGCCTGGCGCGGCTACTGCCCCCAGGATTGCAAAAGAGTCAGACACAACTTAGCAACTAAACAACAATCTCTGGTCTCTCCTGCCATGAGGGCAGGTCTGATGAGAGGTTGAGGGAATGGAGGGCTGCCTCTGATAGCCCCCATCTGCTTCCAGTCCCAGGAAACACCCCAGCTCTGCTTCTGACCAGGCTGGCTGGAAGCAGCATGAACTCTACCCCAGAGACCACCTTAGTAGGATCGTCCAAGCAGAATCAGGGGCTTCACTCTACAGGCTGATAATGCCTGGTATGTGTGTACGTTCCAGGAGTTGGGATTTTTCTAAAGCATCACTTTTCTCTAAAACTAAATCCCACCCCCACACACACACACAAATTGTGAGGCTTTCTAAAAGACTCAGCTCTTTCTGTCTGTTACCAAAAGCCACCTTCCCTCCATCCATACTGATTTAAAATATAATTGCTAGTTTCACATTTAATTCGTGTGTTTTCCAAAGTTCTTGAGTAACAGGAATTAATTCTCCATGTGATTTTTCCCAATGCTATTCTTTAAACTGTGTTAATGTAACATCCTATTAATACCAATTTGTAAAATTTGAACGTTAAAAAAAAAAAGCCCGATTATGAAATGGGCATTCGGGTAGCTCCCTTGATCTTTCCTTTGATCCCTCAATGTTCTTTTTCTTGATCCCTCCTAGCCATTAATAAGATAGCCACACACTTGGATACCTGACTTCAGCCCTTTGGGCATCTTTCTGAGACCCTTAATGGAAAAGGCCAGAGGCTCCAGCTCTCAGGGTGAATGGGCTCTGGCCTGGCCTTGCTTAAGACCCAAGACTGTCACTCAGGCTGAGAGATCCCCTGGCCCCATCCTCAGGGTGCTCCACACAGGAATGGTGAATAGAAAGGGCTTTGCTCTGCCAGCCTGGTTAGCCAGTTAGTGAGGGTTTTTTAGAGGCTGAAGGCAGCTTTTCCAGCCCTGCTGGAGCAATTTAAATAACAAGGGTCAGGATTAGCCCTTCATAGAATCGAGGAGGAAAAAAAAAAAAATCCGTGGAGGCGGTGAAATGAGAAAGGCAGCTGAGGATGCATTCTCTTTCAATAGACCGGTCCGTCTTGCTCAGCACACACAGCCGTAATTATACTGCCTTCACCAACGTGTATGGACACCTCCTCCCTGCCACAAACACACACGTGCCTCTGTGGATGAAAACAGATTTTTATATAGAAACCCTGGTATCTATAATTCATGCTCTTTAGCCTTTACATATTTATTCTGCATTTTAATTAAGGCCAAAATCTGAATACTTTAGATGAGTGGTTTCTTTCTTCTATGCATAGCTTATAGGCGAATCACCTGGCAGACACCCAGATGCTACACAAACACAACAGAGCCTGTGATGAGTAACCTACTGTCTGGACACACTGCCGAGCTCTCTCCTTTCAAAGGTATCCATCTCAAGACAGGAAGAACTCATCTCCCCACCGCAATCATGACGAAATGAGAGGCTGAAACAGCAAAGTGTGGGCATTCCCAGTGCCGCACAGGAGGCAGCAACGGGTCCTCCTGACTGACCCTTGAGTGGAGTGGGCGGGAGGGACAGGGAGAGGGAAGGGGGCTTGGGAAGGCCCTGAGGTGGGCCAGAAACTCGTCATAAGCTTAGAACTGAAGTTCCCCTGTTGCCAGAATGATACAGCAGACACAAAGGCTAGATCTAAAATTAGAAAAGCCAGAAGCTCACATCTGACGTTGGGTTAGAAGGGCCAGACTTTTTGATGAATGTTGATGCTTTGAAACCCTAGGAGGTTTTCCCATGAATAATATATCAAGGAAGGTGATCTTTAAAATGTGAAATTCTACCCAAGCCTTGCCCAAGTAGGCATACTCAGGCGTTCTTTTTTAATTCCTAAAGCAGGCCAAATCTGGACTGATGCTTGTCTTGTCAATAAAGTTTTATTGGAACACAGCTGTGCTCCCTTGTTCACACATTCTCTGTGGGAGACGTCAGAGTGGAACACTTGGGACACAGACCATCTGACCTAAAAAAAAAAAGCCTAAAATATTTACTCTCTAACCCTTCACGGAAAACATTTACCAACCTCTGCTCCCAAGAGGTGCTCCTTCCCTTTCTGTCTTCTGTTTTCTCCCTTCAGAAAAATAAGAGAAAAATGGATCTGAGACATTTGGAATTCCCAGATTCTCACCATCATACTATTTCTTCTAATCTTTACAGAAGCAATGGAAAAAAAAAAAAAAAAAAACCTGCAGAAAAATCCTCCCCAAGCATCTCTGTGGCGGGTAAAACAGTCCATATTAATTTTTCAGGCTTCCTAATAATATCTTACTTCCAGACAAGCGAACAGTGATAGAAAAAAAAAACAAAACAAAAAAAACAAAACAGTCAGCACTACAGACAGGGTTAGGACTGCCTAAAGACCCGGCACTGGACTACAGTTTTATCTCATTTTTCATATTCATACAATCACAGAGTAGATTCTGCTAGAATACCAATTTTACACTGTTGGTAAGGGACAGTAGAGTTTTAGAAAATCAGATATATCTTGTTCCAAATCCTGTCTTAACTACTATACCTCTGAGGATGGGTGTCTGGCCCTGCCTTTGCTGCTGACAGTAACAGCTGCCACACGTTTACCCTCCAGGCTCTGTTCTCTTCACCCTGAAAACAGGCCCTTAATGAGAAAGGCAACACGCTAACTGGGGCTGCACACCCATTCCGCAGACTAGAAAGCCAAAGGTTAGGAAGGAAAATGGCGTGCCTGAGGCTGCTGTGCTCGAGAGGTGGTGCTGGGGAGCTGGCATCAGACAGCTTGTGCTCTGTCTTCCCAGGCTCATACAAGGGCTGCAACTGCCCACAACTGAGGAGCAGAGTAAAGGGTAACTTTGGAGATGCAGCAAAAACTGACATGCTAACCAAATAATGTCTGCAGGCCACGGAACACAGAGCTGTCACGTCGGGATCCCGCCTCTTGGCCCCATTATAATGAACGTTCAGCACAGATGGAGTGCTGTGTAGTGCTCGACAATGACACACACTGCTCCCTGTCACCTTGTAAGAACTCTCTCAAGTCTTCGGGGTTTCCTGATCTCCAGGTACAACACACACTAAATAAATAAGTAGATGAGCACATGGCAGACAGGTATAGAGAAAGTAAGAGAGAATACAGATGACACTGCTGTATTAACACTGTCAACTGATGCTTAGAAAGGACATTATTTCCGGCCACCCAGAATCCATTCTTCCTGTCTTTGGGGAGAGTACCCCAATCCCTTTTATAGGAGCCACCTTGTCCCTCCTAATTGGTCTGATTGAACTGAGTCTAGAATGTATTCTGCCCTCTCCTGGCCAAACCCCAGCTTTCTCAGAGCCAGCTGGGAAAACTCCAAAAGGGGGTCTTCCCAAGCAGGACTCCTTGAAAACGCATGGACCCTGGTAGCAAGACTCTGCAGTGGCCGATTCCTGGTACCTGCCCAGCCTGGCTCCAGCCATCCCTTCGTCTTACATTAGAAAGCTTAAGCAAATGTTTGCTTGCAACCAACCAACACTAACTTTCCCAATTCCAGGAGCACTATTCTTGAACAACAAATTGCCTTCAATTAGTGTTATTTCAATGGCACCCCACTCCGGTACTCTCGCCTGGAAAATCCCATGGATGGAGGACCCTGCTAGGCTACAGTCCATGGGGTCGGTAAGAGTCAGATACGGCTGAGTGACTTCACTTTCACTTTTCACTTTCATGCATTGGAGAAGGAAATGGCAACCCACTCCAGTGTTCTTGCCTGGAGAATCCCAGGGACGGGGGAGCCTGGTGGGCTGCCGTCTCTGGGGTCACACAGAGTTGGACACGACTGAAGTGACTTAGCATAGCACTGTGTTATTCAGTCTCCCTCGGGCTCTCCTTTCTAAGAATATCTGTTAACCAATTTTGTTTTTACTTTCCATTTAAAAAAACCAAAGATGTCTAGACAGACATTTTCAGATGCCGAGGAGGGTAGAAACTGACCAAATACAGACAAACCTCCAAAAAGGAATGATTAAATTAAACTTTATTAATACTTGTTCCAAATGGTAGTGCCCGCACGTATTTTCATTTCATTTCTGATCCTGTCGTCAGGTCTGCTCTCTCTGCTCCCAGCACTGACTCTAGAACTGTGATAAGCAGAGATTCTCTGAACTCGGCTGGGTCTTGACCTCAATCTAGTGACCAAATAGGTGCAAATTTCCTGCAAAGCACTACTGTCTGCTCCATGTTCTACTGTCCTATCCTGAGTTACTTCATTAAATGCTTTTATAAACATGATCCACAATGTCTACAGAATTGCTTTAATCTCTTGCTTTCATAAATATTACAAGAAAGGAAACAGAGTTACTTGGCACACTTTGTTCACAGGAAACCCATGGGAACCGTTCAAACAATTGTTTTCTTCTCGATGTGCTTATAAATGCTCTGTATAAATACAATTTAGAGCTTGCAATGGTTTCACATATCGTTTGGGTTAATATCCACACTTCTGACCACAGCAAGCAAATCCCCTCTCCCCTTGCATGAAATGGCCACAGCCTAAAACTCCAACTCCATTACAGATTCCACCCCCCGTACCCCCCCACCAACCCGTCCCCTCCTCTTCTCTCTCTTCCTGGTCCTAGGCTGTCTGCCCCTCACCTTCCCCACACTCAAGCCTCCTCTCCCCTCAGGACCCTGCCCTGCCCTTCCTCTGCCTGGAATGCTCCTCTGATCTCCAGGACGGTCCGCTCAGGTCTCAGACGAAATGTCACCACTTTAAAAGGCTTTTCTATACCACTTGACCTACACTATTCCCTGCTTTCTCCACTGCCCAGTTCTGCTTTGCTTCCCAGAATTCAGTGCCATGCAAAACATAGTCCTTGTGCTTCATCTCCTTATCTGTTGCCTCAACTACAATATAAGATCCGTGAAGGTGAGGATTCGCTATTTCTAGTAGTTTTGCTTGGAACAGCACGCTGGTGGAAGAAAGGGAGGTGAGGAAGGAGGGAGGGAAGAAGGAAGGGCGAAGGTGGAGGGGCTGAGAGTGAAGTGTCTGCGTCCCTTTGGCTGCTTATTAATTTTTGAAATCTATGCTTTCAAAAGTTAGGACACCATTTGCCTCTTCCTAAACCTTCTGATCAGGATAATAATAATGATTCATCAGAGGCAGAGTTAAGATTGTGGTAACCCATACAATTTTGGAGAGCCTCTTTAAGCAAAAGGATACAAAGAATGAATGTAACAGCACAGTATGGAAGTGCATATGTATTAAAATGAGAAAAGAAATCATACATGTCTTGGAAATTCACATCCCTTTTTAGATCTCTCTAGGAAATCTGCCAAAACCGCTCAGATAGAAATGCTTCCTCTAGGGGCCTGGCCTCAGCGACACACCTAAGACAGTGGGGCCCGCAGCACCCACAGAGCTGACAGGGGGCCAGATGCCGTCCCCAGGCTGCTGCCCCACTGGCTTTCCAGCCCGTCTGACTCACGTCTGTAAAGGACCACACCCAGCTGACTTAAGTCTCCACTTATGCTTGGAAGGAAAGTTATGACCAACCTAGATAGCATATTCAAAAGCAGAGACATTACTTTACCAACAAAGGTTCGCCTAGTCAAGGCTATGGTCTTTCCTGTGGTCATGTATGGATGTGAGAGCTGGACTGTGAAGAAGGCTGAGCGCCGAAGAATTGATGCTTTTGAACTGTGGTGTTGGAGAAGACTCTTGAGAGTCCCTTGGACTGCGAGAAGATCCAACCAGTCCATTCTGAAGGAGATCAGTCCTGGAATTTCTTTGGAAGGAATGATGCTGAAGCTGAAACTCCAGTATTTTGGCCATCTCATGCGAAGAGTTGACTCATTGGAGAAGACTCTGATGCTGGGAGGGATTGAGGGCAGGAGGAGAAGGGGACGACAGAGGATGAGATGGCTGGATGGCATCACTGACTCGATGGATGTGAGTCTGGGTGACCTCCGGGAGCTGGTGATGGATAGGGAGGCCTGGCGTGCTGCGGTTCATGGGGTCGCAAAGAGTCGGACACGACTGAGCGACTGATCTGATCTGATCTGATCTGATGCTGTCTCATTTTACCCTCAAGGCCACCTGATAATAAAGCCCCACTGATAACAAATCCCCATTTTGCAGACCGGAAAAGTGCTGTAGGAGTGTGCTGTTTCTTGAGCCCATCTGAGAGCGTGTTCAGCACCCAGTGATGTCCATCTCCTTTGGAGGAAAGCACGAGCTCATTTGAAAAAGTTCAAGAGCGTCACTGGCTCCCCACCTATCTTCCAATTTGATGTCATCTCAGTATTAGTCTTTATTAGTCATTTCCTGTCCAGACTGTGGCTCATTTTCCTCCCGTTCCCTGGCCACACTTCTCACATCTTTATTTGGCTTTCATTATTGCTCTTTGCGGTGGTTAATTCAGTGTGCTCCCGAGTTTCATCAGTATGCTCTTTGCTCCCTCTTGCAAGTCACAAAAGCAGATACATTTAAGGATGCTAAAGTGTATCTTCACCATGAGAGTGAACCCTGAGCTGGGAGGAAAGGCAGAGTCTCTCAGAGATCACGTCAGCTAGAGTCAAGAACAGGGGTCACCCCCTCTCTGTGCCAGTGAGGCCGTGTCTGCGGGTTCCATCCCCAGGATACAAATGGGCACAGCCTCTTCATATGCGTGTGGCAACACCTATCAAAATCACAAATGCATTTACACTGACTGAGCCACTCTACTTCTAGGAATGTTCTTATTTATATACAGGTAATATTTACACATACAAAGAAACTGATGCCAAAGGTTATTCATTGCCATGTTATTTCTGTACCAGGAAGTTATAAACAGCCTATATGTCCCTCATTAGGAGTCTGGTTAAATAAATGATGATACCAGCCGTACAATGAAGTGTTATAAAGCCTAAAACAAGGGCCTTCCTTGTCGGTCCAGTGGTTAAGACCCTTCGCTTCCGCTGCAGGGGGCGCGGGTTCCATCCCCGGACAGGGAACATAAGATCCCACATGCCAGGTGTAGCCTCCAATTTTTTTTTTAAAGAAAGGAGCATTTTATTCAAATATGAAAGGAATCATAAGACATATATCATGAAAGCAGAAGAATAAACAAGAATCTGCTAACAGGGTTTGCAAATTTGTTTTGGGGGCATGGGAATTAGGACAGGAGAAATATTTTCCACTGCTTGTCTTGTTATCATTTTTTAATCTACATGACTGGATTACCCTGTCAAATAGTACAATTAAAAATTAAATGGAATTGAGAGAGTAGCATATGCATGACCATTTGTAAAACAGATAGGCAGTGGGAATTTCCTGTCTGACACAGGGAGCTCAACTCGGTGCTCCGTGCCAACCTCAAGGTGTGGGATGGGATGGGAGATGGAAGAGGGGTTCAGGAGCGTGGATTATGTGTATTTCTGTGGCTGCTTCGTGTGGCAGAAATCAACACAATATTGTAGAGCAATTATCCTCCAATTAAAAACAAATTAATCTGGACTTCCCTGGTGGCTCAGTGATAAACAGAATCTGCCTGCAAAGGCAGGGGACATGGGTTCGATCCCTGGTCTGGGAAGATTCCACATGCAACTAAGCGCGTGCACCACAGCCACTGAGTCCATGCTGTGGGCCCGAGAGCTGCGACAGCTGAAGCCCATGCGCCCTACAGCCTGTGCATCGCAACGGGACAGGCTACTGTAGTGAGGAGCCCACACACAGCAGTCCAGAGCAAGCCCTGCTCACTGCAGCTAGAGGAAGCCCTCAGGCACTGATGGAGACCCGGCCCAGCAAAAATAGGGAAATGTTTTTTTAAATAAAAATAATTAATTAATTTGTAAAAATTAAATGGGTCACCATACCCCCATTAGAGTGACCACTATGAATAAAAAAGAAAATAGCATAGAGTTGACCAGGGTGTAGAGAAATTGGAACCCTTTTGCACTGTTGGTGGGAATAGAAATGAAAAACAGTATGACATTTCCTCAAAAAAATTAAAATAGAATTACTATATAATACAGCAATATCAATATATCTAAAATGGCTCAGTGATAAGAATCCTCCTGCTAATGCAGGAGATGTGGGCTTAATCCCTGGATCAGGAAGACAGAAGGAAATACAACCCACTCCAGGATTCCTGCCTGGGAAATCCCACAGACAGAGGAGCCTAGTGCGCTATAGCCCACAGGGCCACAAAGAGTCAGACACAATTTAACAACTAAACAACAACAGACAAAAAATAATTGAAAGCAGGGTCTCAAAGAGATATTCACATACTCATGTTCAAAGTAGCATTATTAACAACAGCTGAAACGTGGAAGCAGCCTAGAGGTCCACTGACAGATGAGAGCGTGAGCAAGATGTGTTATACACGGGCATACAGTGGAGCATTGGTCAGGAAACGCTTAAGAGAGGAGAGTCTTAATGGCAAGGAGTGCCTCACACGTGCTACAGCATGGATGCATCTTCAGGACTCTGTGCTAAGTGAAATAATGCAGCCACAAAAAGACAGATACTGCGTGATCTCATGGACATGAATAGTTGAAATCATAGAAACAGAAAATAAAGTGGTTGGCTGCCAGGGGCTAGAGGGAGGGGAGAATGAGAAGCTATAATTTAATGGTTATAGTTTTAGTTTTACAAGACGAAAAGAGTTATGGAGATGGATGGTGGTGATGACTGCATAACACTGTGAATGTATGCAATACCACTGAACCATACACTTGAAGATGGGTAAGATGTTTATGTCATATGTGTATTTACCACACATACAAAAGTTCTTATGACACCAAAAGCAAATATCAAGTGGGACTATATCTTATTGAAAGCTTCTGCATAAAAGAAAACCATCAACAGAATGAAAAGGCAACCAACTAAATGAGAGAAAGTACCTGAAAAATCATACATCTGATAATGGGCTAATATCCAAAGTACATATAAAGAATTAATGCGACTCAAAAGAAAAAAAAAAATCCAATCACAAAATGGACAAAGAACCTGGATAGACATTTTTCCAAAGAAGACATGCAAACGGTAACAAGGACAGGAAAAGGTGCTCAACAGCACTGATTATGAGGAAAATGCAAATCAAAACCAAAATGGTGCAGATGAACCTAGTTTCAGAGCAGGAACAGAAACACAAACATAAACAACAGACGTGTGGACCCCGGGTAATAGGAGAGGGTGAGGTGAATTGGGAGACTGGATTTGACATAAATAAGTTACCGGTGTAAAATAGCTCCTGAAAACCTATGGAACAGCATATGGAGCAGCTCTGTCTCTATGGTGACCTAGAGGATGGGACGAGAGTGGAGTGGGGAGTGAGGTACAAGAGGGAAGGACAGAGGCATACACAGAGCTGACTCACTTCATTGTAGAGCAGAACTGTCACAACACTGAAAACCAGTTACACTCCAATAAAAATAAAACCACAGTGAGGTGTCATCTCATACCTGTTAGAGTGGCTATTACCAAAAAAGGCTATTACACTTTTACAAGAGGTAAAAAGTTTTGAAGAGGACATGGAGAAAAGGGAACACTTGGGCACTGTTGGTAGGAATGGAAATTGAACTGATTACTATGGAAAACAATATTGAGAGTCCTCAAAACATTAAAATAGGACTATCAAATGATGCAGCAATTTCAATTCTGGGTATGTACTCAAAAGTACCCCTACTATTTAAAAGAATATATGTACCCCATGTTCACTGCAGCATTTTAAAAATAGTCAGACATGGAAACAACCTAAGTGTCTACTGATAAATGAACGGGAAAGCCAAGTGTGGTGCATACATACCACATATTATCCAGCCATAAAAGAGAAGAAAACTTGCTACTTGCCACAACATGGATGAAGCTTGATGGCATTATGCTGGCATAATGCCAGCATAAGTGAAATAAGTCATACAGAGAAATACAAATATTAAGTGAAATAAGTCATACAGAGAAATACAAATATTGTACAAACACTGTGGAACCTAAAGGGACACAAATAAACTGATAGATACAGAGAGCAGACTGGTGGTTGCCACAGGTGGGCGATGGGGAAGAGGAGGCAGGCAGAAAGCATGAAGGAAGCAACAGGTATAAACTTCTGGTTAAAATAACTAACTCATGAGGATGTAACACACAGCATGGTGATTATAGTCAATAATACTCTATTGCATATCTGAAAGTTGCTAAGAGAATAAATCTTCAAAGTTTTCATCACAAGAAAAAAATTTCTGCAACTGTGTATGGTGATGGATGCTAACTAGACTCTTGGTAATCATTTCACAATGTATACAAATATCAAATTGCTACAGTATACATCTGATGCTAATATAATTTTATATGTTAATTATATCTCAATTAAAAAAATAAGAGCTGATCTGAAAGCTGTAACTTTAAATGAAAACAAGACACTAAAACATTTAGAAAAGAGAAGTTTGGCTTAAATATTGCTCTGAAATGTAGAAATTATTGAACTTTATAATATTCTTAAAAGGGTATAACTTAGGGGCTTCCTGGGTGGCTCAGTGGTAAAGCATCTGCCCACCAAGGCAGGAGACACAGGCTTGATCCCTGGTCCAAGAAGATCCCATATGCCCTGGGACAACTCAGCCCGTGTGCCTTAACTATTGCTCTAGAGCCCAGGAGCCACAACTACTGAGGCCTGTCCTCTCCAGAGACCGCTTTGCATCAAGAGAAGCGGCTGCAGTGGGAAGACCACGCCCCTCAATGAGAGAGGAGCCCCCACTCGCCACAGCCAGAGAAAGGCCTGCACAGCTAAAGGCCCAGCATGGCCAAATAAGGAAATAAAGTTATTCTTAGAAAAGAGCTTAATACTTTTCAAATGTATGTTATAGCATAAATAAATGTTATCAAAGTGTTTTCAGAGGTAAAACAACCTTGTTTCAAGGACTAGATAATACTCAGAATTATCCTACAAAATCCCATTAATACATAAAAATAATTTTTAGAGATAAAGATTCATGTTGATATACATGAATATACATGATATACATGAAAACCAATACAATATTATAAAGTTAAAAAATAAAATAAAATTAAAAAACTAATAAATAAAGTGAATTGAAAACATAAAGAAAATAAATAAATAATGTCCTTAAGAAGAATCAGTATCTGACAATATACTTTGCATAGACTTATTGAATTAAGAATTCAATAAATTCTTCCTGAAAGAGAGACTGAAAAAAAAAATTGGCAAAAAAATGGGGAGACTAGAGACTGAATCATTCAACATCCCAGGGCCCAAAGAACAATATCACTGGCCATTAGTCATCATTTGAGAATGGATATGGTATCAGAAAATCTTAGAATTCTTTTCATCGAGCCAAAACTTATCAAAGTTCAAAAGGGGACCCTCGCGGTTACCCAGGTCAGTTATGTGACTCAGGTTGGCCAATACGAGCCCTCTGACTCTGAGCAGTGATTGGCCCAAGGTGGAACATGTGACACACAGTGGCTAGGACTGTGTGTCCCAGTGCAGGGGCCCAGGTTTGATATCTGATGAGAGAGCCAGATCCCACACGCTGCTCCTAAGGGTTTGCCACAACTAAGATCCGATGCAGCTGAATAAATTAATATTTTTTTAAAAGAAGGAAGTTTAAAGAAGAGTGTTGGCTAATATGCACTCAATATCAGCAACACCGCACTGTTTGTCCAGCGATGAGGGCAGTCCCCTCACCAGCTTCTCCTGGGTCCTTCTTATGACTAACGACTAACCCTGTCAATAGTTGCTACAATCTTGCTCTCATTAGTTTCACAGTCTTACCTACTGAGTTAATGCCACGAATCAATCAATACTTCAAAAGCATTGTTCTGAGGATAATAAGTGCTGTCAAAAAGAACAAATCTCCTTTGACAGTGAAGTCCTAGGAATGAAGATAAGGTGCAGGGGTGGGCAACAAAGTCACTGCGACCTTGGGCTATGATGTCATTTACTCTCACCTGATTCAGCCTACGGAAAACAGTTAAAGAGACTCAAAGCAACACACTGCTCAGCATTCCTTCCAGCTAAGAAAGCTAGCAAAGCTGGGTGGGAGGGGTTGGCACCAGATAGAATCCAAATTCATAACCCTGCTCTGCTGTGTACTAGCCATGTGTCTCTGGGCAGACACCTAAGCTCTCTGCAACCTCAGTTCTAACTATAAGACATGGATGGTTATTGTTCCTACGTCATAGGATTGTTGTAAGGATCCAGTGTTATAACAGGGGAGGAACTTGCCACCAGTTCAGACACACAGAAAGCATTCAAAACATGCTAGTGTTCATTTTTAAATTTTTTAAATGTTTAATTTTTTTGGCCATGCCATTCAGCTTGTGTGATCCCAGTTCCCCAACCAGAGATTGAACCTAGACACCCAACAGCTTAAGTGTAGAGTCCTAGCCACTGGACCACCAAAGAAGTTCCAATGTTAACATTCAGTATCAGTTATTCATTCAATAACACTGAATGATCTCTTGGCAGCAAAGTGCAGTGACAGATGAAATGGAGAATTAAAAGTTTCTCAAACATGGATCCTGACTTCAAATAACCTACAGTCTATTAAAAAAAGATCGAGGACTAGTATTTATGTAATTATTAATAAAATAATAATAATACATTTCCTGTGCCAGGCCCTGGAGACTTAGTGATCAATAAGACAATGATCTTTGCCTTCCTGGAGGGTATATATTATTGGAAGAAGCTGGCAATAAATAATTCGGCATTTAATTTAAAGTTCTGCTAAGGACCTCAAAGGAGGAGTCCACAGCATTGGGAGAGCAGTAACAGAGAGTCTAGAATGGGGTGTCTTGGTGTGAAAGTGATGGGTCTTCCCCCAATGCTGGGGAGACCAGGAAGAGAGTGGAAGACAGAAGAGGTGATGAAAGGTGGAGGAGGGGCCAAGCAAAGGGGGCAGCTTCAGCCCAGCCCCGCAGGGGCCTCAGGAGTGCAAGTTATGGCTCCAAGTCATCTCAACCTGCAGCCAACAAGCCAGGGTATCACACCCCAGGCCATCTGCGCTCAGCCAAGGGCCACCCTGGGAGATACAAGCATAGGTGTTCCCTGGCTCCCTGACTAGGCAAGGCAGCCTCGATGCTGATGGGAACCCTTAGTGCAGTCAGAGAGACCACGGGGATGTGCATGGCACTCCACAGCACCCATTAAGGTCCAAGGGGCCTTAACCCCATTAGGGGCCAGCAGGAAGTCTTCACTGGAAAAGTGACACTGCAGCTAAGCAGGAGTGGCTTGGCAGAGAGCGGGCACAGCCCACTCTGAGATTAGTTATGGGATGGTTCGGTTATAACATGTCTGTGGAAGGCAGTGAGTCCAGGACCCTGTAGGATGCCATTCCCCATGTGGGCTCGGTCTGCAGCCCTGGTCCCTTCTGCCAAAGTAGGGTTGATGGCTGCCTCTGGTGACACACACCCTCACCAGCCAACAAGGGCTGTTACCAGGATGTGCTGGCCAACCTCAGAGCTAAACGACTTGACCTGTTAATGGCCGATCCCTTGCTTATCACAAATTCTCCTAAGCACAGAGTCCTTGTTGCTCCCAGCACCCCTTCCTGCGGCCCCTTGCTGCTGATCGTGTTTGCCCCATGCAGAAGTTCTGAGAGACCTTGACTTCCCTCTCCAAGCATGTTCCTAGTGCCTACTGAAAAAATGAGACCCAAGAAACAGGTTTTAAGAGAAATCAAACTGGTATCTACCTAGGGCTGGGGGGCAGGGTTACTACTGGCATCAGTGGGTGAGGCCAGTGGTGCTGATAAAGCCCCTACAATGCCAGGACAGCACCCCCACAATCTGGCCCCAAACTGCAGCTATGCTGAGGCTGGGGAGCCCTGGTGGAGAACATGGCAGAACGTGTGACAACGGTTGGATCTACAATCTACAGTGTCCTCCTTTTTTGCCAAGATCAGTAATGTGATGTGTGTAAGGCATGATTTTTTTTTTTTTTTTCAGTGTCAAGAAACAGAAGCTATATTCAAACTATCTTAAGCATAAAAGGTTTGTTACTCAATAATTGATGATTCCAGACATACCTACTCTGGGGATTCTAATGACATCACAAATCAATCTCTCTCCTCCTTCTCCTCCTCCCTGCCTCCCTCTCTCTCTCTGTTTCCTCCCTTTTAGTCTTATTTCAAATAGCCTCTTTATGTGAGAGCTCTAAGGAGAATAGACTAGTTGTTGTTGGTTAGTTGCTAAGTCATGTCTGACTCTTTTGCGACCCCATGGACTACAGCCCACCAGGCTTCTCTGTCCATGATTTTCCAGGCAAGAATACTGGAGTGGGTTGGCATTTCCTTCTGCAAGGGATTTTCTCAACCCAGGGATCAAACCTGTGCCTGCTGCATGAGCCACTAGGGAAGCCAGACTCTACGTGCGACCTCTGAGGAGCATAGTCTTAAACCTGGCAAAATTGATAGCCCCCATGGGCATTGATAACCCCCTCTCAAAGCTGTGTGGCACTGGAGCGACTTTGAGAAGATACTCCTCGTTCAAGGGCAGAGAAGCCCCAGCAAGATGGTAGGAAGGCTGAATTCATGTTTAGAATCAAACTCCATACCCACCAGAGACATTCAGAGGGCTCAAACATACCTTGTGTGCACCAGGACCCAGAGATCTGACAGAGACTGAGCCAGAACTGTGTTTGGGTATCTTCTGAGGAGGTACAGGTCAGCAGTGGTCTGCAGCATGGTCAGGGGCTCTGGGTGCAGTAGACCTGGGTGTGGCGAAAGCCCTCTTGGAAGAGGTCGCCATTAACCCCACCATAGAGCTGCCAAAACTTACACAGGATGGGGAAAACATCTTGGAGGGCACAACATAACCTTGTGTGTACCAGGACTGAGGGGAAAGGAGCAGTGACCCCACAGGAGACTGACCCAGACTTACCGGTGAGTGTCCAGAAGTCTCCGGCAGAGGCATGTTTGGCGGTGGCCTGCTGCAGGGTCAGGGGCACTGAGTGTAGCAATGTGTACATAGGACCTTTTGAAGGAGGTCACCATTATCTTCATTACCTCCAACCATAGACTGAAGTGAAGTGAAAGTTGCTCAGTCATATCTGACTCTTTGCGACCCCATGGACTGTCCATGGAATTCTCTAGGCCAGAATACTGGAGTGAGTAGCCTTTCCCTTCTCCAGGGGATCTTCCTAATCCAGGGATGGAACCCAGGTCTTTCACATTGCAGGCATATTCTTTACCAGCTAAGCCACAAGGGAAGCCCCCCAGGTAAATAACAGGGAGGGAGCACAGCCCCACCCATCAACAGAAAATTGAATTAAAGATTTACTGAGCATGGCCCCACCATGAGATGGTTGGACGGCATCACCGACTCAATGGACATGAGTTTGAGAAAACTCTTGGAGTTGGTGATGGACAGGGAGGCCTGGTGTGCTGTAGTCCATGAGGTGGCAAAGAATCAGACATGACTGAGCGACTGAACTGAGCTGAATTGAGCATGGCCCCACCAGTAAGAACAAGAAGCAGTTTCCCCCTCAGTCAGTCTCTCCCATCAGGAAGCTTCCATAAGTCTCTTATCATTCTCCATCAGAGGGCAGACAGACTGAAAACCACAATCACAGAAAACTAACCAATCTGATCACATGGACCACAGCCATGTCTAACTCAATGAAACTATGAGCTATGCCATGAAGGGCCACCCAAGATGGATGGGCCATCATGGTGGAGAGTTCTGACAAAACATGGTCCACTGGGGAAGGGAATGGCAAACCACTTCAGTATTCTTGCCTTGAGAACCCCATGAACAGTATGAAAAGGCAAAAAGATAGGATACTGAAAGATGAACTTCCCAGGTTGGTAGGTGCCCAATATGCTATGGAGATCAGTGGAGAAATAACTCCAGAAAGAATGAAGGGATGGAGCCAAAGCAAAAACAGTATCCATTTGTGGATGTGACTGGTGATGGAAGTAAAGTCTGATGCTGTAAAGAGCAATATTGCATAGGAACCTGGAATGTTAGGTCCATGAATCAAGGCAAATTAGAAGTGATCAAACAGGAGATGGCAAGAGTGAACATTGACATTTTAGGGTGAATTTAACTCAGATGACTATTATATCTACTACTGTGGGCAAGAATTCCTTAGAATAAATGGGGTAGCCATCATAGTTAACAAGAGTCTGAAATGCAGTACTTGGATGCAATATGAAAAATGACAGAATCATCTCTGTTTCCAAGGCAAACCATTCACTATCACAGTAACCCAAGTCTATGCCCTCACCAGTATTGCTGAAGAAGCAGACGTTGAATGGTTCTATGAAGACCTACAAGACCTTCTAGAACTAATACCCAAAAAAAGATGTCCTTTTCATATAGGGGACTGGAATGCAAAAGCAGAAAGTCAAGAAACACCTGGAGTAACAGGCAAATTTGGCCTTGGAGTACAGAATGAAGCAGGACAAAGGCTAATAGAGTTTTGCCAAGAGAATGCACTGGTCATAGCAACCACCCTCTTCCAACAACAGAAGAGAAGACTCTACACATAGACATCACCAGATGGTCAATATTGAAATCAGATTGATTATATTCTTTGCAGCCAAAGATGGAGAAGCTCTATACAGTCAGCAAAAACAAGACTGGGAGCTGACTGTGGTTCAGATCATGAACTCCTTTTTGCCAAATTCAGACTTAAATTGAAGAAAGTAGGGAAAACCACTAGACCATTCAGGTATGACCTAAATCAAATTCCTTCTGATTATACAGTGGAAGGGACAAATAGATTCAAGTGACTAGATCTGATAGAGTGCCTGAAGAACTATGGATGGAGGTTCATGACATTGTACAGGAGGCAGGGATCAAACCATCCTCAAGAAAAAGAAAAGCAAAAAGGCAAAATGATTGTCTGAGGAGGCCTTACAAATAGCTGTGAAAAGAAGAGAAGTGAAAGCAAAGGAGAAAAGGAAAGTTATATCCATTTGAATGCAGAGTTCCAAAGAATAGCAAAGAGAGATAAGAAAGCCTTCTTCAGCAATCAATGCAAAGAAATAGAGGAAAACAATAGAATGGGAAAGACTAGAGATCTCTTCAAGAAAATTAGAGATACCCAAGGAACATTTCATGCAAAAATGGGCACAAAAAAGAATAGAAATGATATGGTCCTAACAGAAGCAGAAGATAGTAAGAAGAGGTGGCAAGAATACACAGAAGAACTGTACCAAAAAGATCTTCGTGACTCAGATAATCAAAATGGTGTGATCACTCACCTAGAGCCAGACATCCTGGAATGTGAAGTCAAGTGGGCCTTATGAAGCATGACTATGAACAAAGCTAGTGGAGGTGATGGAATTCCAGTTGAGCTATTTCAAATCCTAAAAGATGATGCTGTGATACTGCTGCACTCAATATGCCAGCAAATTTGGAAAACTCAGCAGTGGCCACAGGGCTGGAAACAGTATTCACTCCAAACCCAAAGAAAGGCAATGCCAAAGAATGCTCAAACTACTGCACAATTGCACTCATCTCACACTGTAGTAAAGTAATGCCCAAAATTCTCCAAGCCAGGCTTCAACAGTAGATGAACCATGAACTTCCAGATGTTCAAGCTAGATTTAGAAAAGACAGAGGAACCAGAGATCAAATTACCAACATCCGCTGAATCATGGAAAAAGCAAGAAAGTTCCAGAAAAAACATCTATTTCTGCTTCATTGACTATGCCAAAGCCTTTCACTATGTGGATCACCACAAACTGTGGAAAATTCTTCAAGAGATGGGAATACCAGACCACCTGACCCGCCTTCTGAGAAATCTGTATGCAGGTCAAAAAGCTATAGTTAGAACTGGACATGGAACAGCAGACTGGTTCCAAACTGCGAAAGGAGTACATCAAGGCTGATATTGTCACTTTGCTTATATAACTTATATACAGAGTACATCATTAGAAATGCTGGACTGGATGAACACAAGCTGGAATCACGATTGGCAGGTGAAATATCAATAGCCTCAGATATGCAGATGTTACCACCCAGATGATGACTGCAGCCATGAAATTAAAAGACGCTTGCTCCTTAAAAGAAAAGTTATGAACAACCTAGACAGCATATTAAAAAGCAGAGACATTACTTTGTCAAAAAAGGTCCATCTAGTAAAAACTATAGTTTTTCAAGTAGTCATGTATGGATGTGAGAGTTGGACTATAAAGAAAGCTGAGCACCAAAGAATTGATGCTTTTGAACTGTGGTGTTGGAGAAAACTCTTGAGATTCCCTTAGACTGCAAGGAGATCCAACCAGTCCTGACTATTTATTGGAAGGACTGATGCTGAAGCTGAAACTGCAATAAATACTTTGGCCACCTGATGTGAAGAACTGACTCACTGGAAAAGACTCTGATGCTGGGAAAGATTGAAGGTGGCAAGAGAAGGGGACGAGGACGACAGAGGATGAGATGGTTGGATGGAATCACCAATTCAATGGATGAGTTTGAGCAAGCTTCTGGAGATGTGATCGACAGGGAGGCCTGGCATGCTGCAGTCCATGGGGTCACAAAGAGTCGGACACAATTGAGCGACTGAACTGAACTGAACTGATCAGCAGGAGAGTTGCTCTTTTCCAATACTGTAGTTAGGTCATGATTTAGGAATTGGGTTAGTTTTCTCTCTGGAGTGACTTGACCATCCGTGAACTAAGCACTGTGACCAGGGCATACAGTATTCTCATAGATAAGGCCAAGTCAGCTTTCCATATCTGGAGCCAGGGTAGGTAAAGCCACCCAGAATCATATACTGAGATTAGTTCTCCAGGAAAATATGGTGCTTTATGTGTGACTGTGTACTGAATCCTCAGGTCAACCCTGGAACAGAGTTGACATGTTGTACTCATTGTACAGACACAGAATCCATCAGAAGGCCATGTGGCAGAGTAGTTGAGCTTGGCAACGGTGGGGGTCAGACAGCCGTGGTTCAGTTCCCAGCTCAACAACTGACACTGCTCCATTACTTGCCCTCTGTGTTTGATTTTCTTATCTGCAAAGGGAAATGGTCTGTTGTGGGAATTAAGTGAGTTGTTATAAATCAAGGGCATTGACCAATCACCAGGCACAGATTAAGCACTTAATAAACGTCATTCATCATTTTTAAGGGGGCTTCCCTGGAGACTCAGATGGTAAAGGATCTGCCTGCTGTGCAGGAGATACAGGTTTAATACCTGCATCAGGAAGATGCCCCTGGACAAGGGAATGGCACCCCACTCCAGTATTCTTGCCTGGAGAATGCCAAGGATAGAGGAGCCTGGAGGGCTCTAGTTCATGGGGCCACAAAGTGTCAGATACGACTGAGCGACAAACACTGTCATCACTTTTGAGAACTAATCCAGCTGCTCACGTTTATAAAAGGGGAAACTGGGGTCTGGAGAGGAAGCTTCTCCTCCAGGGTTAGGGAGGCAGGACAAAAGAACTCAGCTGTCCTGGCTAGAGTCCGCCTCTCACTGCACCATGGACACATCTGAAGGTTTCATTCCCCTCTGAACATCATTGGCCCCAACAGCTGGAAACACACCCAGGACCAGCACTAGCTGATTTGATAGCTTCCATTCAGGCCCGCCTCCCCAATGGAACTCTGCGGGGGCACAGATCCTGCCCTTCCTTGTCAGGGTTGCTCATCCAGCTCCTGCACCTGCAGAAGGCGAGGTGGGCTTGCAGGGTCCTCTACACAAAGCCCTGGCTTTCCCTAGCCTCCCTCCCTCCCTCCTTCTTGGGCTCCCTGGAAATCCATCAGTCTCCTGATATTTATTACCTGCTCCTTCCACTCATGCCTTAGCTGCAGAAAGAGAAGCCGTGCTCCTTTCAGACAGCATGAGAGGCAGAAAGAAGAGAAGGTTACGGCTGTGTTTACTTAGTGCTGTTTTCCTGGCTGCCTCACAGTCCAGCTGCTTATTTTTAACCAAAGAGCTTTTTCAGATAAACACCCGACGGCGGCTGTGATGACACAGCGCCTAGGTGGAGAGGCAAAGACAAATGCTAATTTTAAAATTGAATTGCTCTCTCCCTGATTGTCTCAGAGAATGGGGCAGGATAATGAGTAGGAGTGAAAGGCAGTTGGGGTGGACAACCCCACTGGTGGGAGGCACTCATTTCTGTAGAGGTTAGAACAGTGTAGCTGAGACGGTGGAGAGAACTAACGCTCACGGAGTGTTCACCACATGCCAGACACGATGCATTATTCCACAGTGCCCACAAGGCCCTTATACAAATGGAAATGTTTCCAGCACCCCCACTTTACAGATGGAGAAACAGGCTGACAGAGGCCAAGTCACTGGGATAAAATCATGCTGCCTATGAGCAGAGAGGTCATAGTTTGAAAGCAGGTGGCCTGGCTCTGAATCCCATGAACTTGGACCTGATGCTAAATGGACCCCGGGCACAGGGAGCTGACATTTCCCAGATTTGAAGGTGCATTTTGAGTTAATCAGCTACTGGTTTAACAAATATATACTAACTTCCAGTCCATTAGCCACTATGAGTTGGGGACCACCAAACTTTCTTGTGTTTCCTTGCAAAACAGGCTTATATTTGGTTGGCCAAAATGTTCATAACATCATACAGAAAAAAAAAAAAAAAACCTCAAGCAAACTTTCTGGCCAGCCTCATGCATATGCTGGCAGAGGGAACCCAGGCTGGTTCTGAAGGACAGCCTGACACAGGAAAGCAAGTGAGGATCCAGGGTTTCCCTCTCTGGTGACCAGGAGCAGATCCACCACGAAGACCATGTGGGTCAGTGGTTACTCCATTGAGAGACCTCAGTTTCAATCCCTGTCTCCCCTCCCATGGGCCAGGTGTCACTGCAGGAACATGGCACAGTCTCTCCAAACATTTTTTTCCTCTTAGTATAAAATGGAGAAAATAGTCATATCTACTGCTTGCAGTTCTTGTAAAGATTAAACAAAGACTGTTATCATTCAGCTGAAGTCCCAGATTTCCCTGCAGTAACAAGGCTGTGGACAGAGCTCCCCTGCTGCTCTGAACAGTCAGGAGTCGTTTTTTCATCACCTGGGTGCCCGTGGCCTCAAGAACCCCTGGCCACCTGCTGAAATTGCCTTGCATCCTGTGCCCTCTGGTGGAACCAAAACCTTCTGCACTGATCACACGCGGCCGCCCCCTGGCGGGCATCAGTTGACACTATTTTCACTGTGAAACCCCAACTGAGTGTCCCCTTAGGAGTTTGAGTGAGTGGATAACAGCAGGCATATTGACAGAACCTTCTCCTTACTAAAGACTCCTCCCACTCATGATCTGAGATCACCTGCGGTCAAGCCACTTCTGACTGTCCTGATTCTCCATTAAACACAGTAGTTATGCAAAGGCTGCCTAGGGCGATAATAGCCAACACATTTAGCACCTCTCCGATGCCAAGCTAGGCTTACACACTGCATAAAGAACCGTCTCCCACTGCAGCTGTGACGATGCTGTAGCTCAGAAAGGACCATCCTTTGTCCCCAAACCACACTCCCTGCAGGAGACAGAACTGGGCTTCAAACCAAAGTCTCCTGGAAACAGAGTCCTTCTGCCGGCGGTCAGTCTGTCTGCAGGACTGGAGGCCCGTGACTGTGGGTTCTTGGCTGCTGTCCTCACTAGCCTTCATAGAGACGAGCACACACCCCAAGAATTCCTGAGGCCAGACCAAAAGCCCTGAGTAACAGCCTGCACCCTCCAGGTTTCCAAAACCAGCTACTTCCCCAGCTCAAGAGGTGTGCTTCACACTCATCACCACCTATGACATTGGCATAACTTGACCCTTGTTGTAACTGAGTCAGTACTTTACTATCTAACTGCTGCATTAAACACTGTCTGTGACTTAATAGAGTGAACACTCCGTGAGCGTTAGTTCTCTCCACTGTCTCAGCTACAGTGCTCTAACCTCTGCAGAAATGAGTGCCTCCCGCCAGTGGGGTTGTCCACCCTAACTGCCTCTCACTCCTACTCATTATCCTGCCCCATTCTCTGAGACAGGCAGGGAGAGAGCAATTCAATTTCGAAATTAGCAGTCAACCAAATCTGGATTAAGAGGGGAGAAACCCCATAAAATTTGCTGGCACATACAACTAAAAAGTTCAGGGGCAAAGGTTAATTCTGGCAAGAAGTATCAAGGTCCTTAAATCTTTCTGGTGACATCTACTCCTTGACTCCACCTTCCTAGGAACCAGCTTTACGCTCAGATATTCTTTTCCTGGGGCTTCCCACATGGCTCCCTGGTAAAGAATCCACCTGGCAAGCAGGAGACTCAGGTTAGGCCCCTGGATTGGGAAGATCCCCTGGAGAAGGGAAAGCCATCCCACTCTAGTATTCTTGCCTGGTGAATCCCATGGACAGAGGAGCCTGGTGAGCTACAGTTCATGGGGTCACAAAGAGTTGGACATGACTTACTGACTAAACAACAACAATGCTTTTCCTTGTCAACAGCTGAATGACACGAGGAGGTGCAGGCAGACACCCCTGCTCAGCAGTCCTGGTTGGAACAAAGCCTCTGGCGCTCAGTCCTTTCAGTAGACACCTCAGTCTGTAGTGCCATTGGTCTACTGGGGTGGGGTGGTCACATGCTAACCGCGCACCAGTGATGAGAAAGGGCCGTCATCTGATTGGACGGACTGGGGTCACTGGAGCTTTCCCACACCCTGAGGATGGGAAGCCTCATCCGAGAGAGAGAGGGAGACTGCAGTCCTCCAAGTGGAGATCCAGGAGCCAGCCACCAGCACTGGAGGACACTGTGGGAGACGCCAGCCACACAAGGGCCACAGGCGCCCGCGAGTCACCTCTCTGCTTTCTGCTCTCCAAGTCGAATGGCACTTCGGGTCTGACACTCTTTCCTCCGGTCCCTGTTTCCTGACCTTGTTCAGAGGCTTAAGAAGCAGCACAATACAGTGCAGGAAGCCGTGTAACCCTGAGGACGCTCAGGAGAGCAGGGGACAAAGACATAGGAAGAGAGAGACAGCTTCATTCTTTTCCCACGGGTTCACAGCAGCCTGGAGGTCTCTGGCTTATGGATACACACTAAAGAATCTTTTCATGAGGGCTGTTCTATGAGAGAAAGTCATTTAAGCAAAGAGGCACTTGGCTTCTCCTTTTAAATGGAAATTTTCAATTAGTCTGAAGAAGTTAATTACACCATCCTCTAATAACCACACTTGTGATTCTGCAAATCCTCTATTAATTGATTCAACCCTCCGCCCCCAAACCAAGAATCAGCAAATAGGTAGAAAAAGACAAAGAAAGAAGCAGCAGTGGAGGAAAAAAAGACAAAGATAAAGACATGGTGTGTTGTCTGCTGGGCAGGCAAGGTGCAGGAGACAAGTGCAGGAGAGTTATTGAAAATTGTGGCTGGTGAGAGATTTGGGAGATTCTTCCTACAGATCAAATGAGCTTTCACAGGCTGCTTGCAGCACACACGATGCTAGCAGGATGCATCTTGCTGCCGCAGCATCTCAAAGGGAAAGCAATTCCACAGAACTGGTCCTGACAAGTAAAAAGAGCTACTGGATCCACATTCCCCTCCCCAAGCAGGTTAGGAAGAAGCTACAAATAGCAGCTTTCTGTGGGGGTAGAGAGGACAGCAAAGCAGAAGCTAAAAACTAAGAGATTCCAATCTGTCTTTGAAAAAAATGACCACATCTGTCCTCCTGCAACTCACAGTGTAGAGCCCTCTAGTCTATAACCCAGACTGGCCTGGGCTCAAACCCTGGTTCTGCTTCTGACCAGCCACATGGTCCTGGGTAATCCATCCTTGACTCAATTTTCCCATCTACTAAGTGGAGAGAATAAGCATTGTTTACATTGTAGGGATCTTTTGACAACTAAGTGGGCTAATGTCTATATACTTTTCAGCACAGGTTCTTGAACATGGTAAGAAATTAATAAATACTTAATGTATAGTCAGACTAGTGTGGTGCTAGTGGTAAAGAACCCACCTGCCAGTGCAGGAGATGTAAGAGACCTGGATTTTATCCCTGGGTCAGGAAGAGCCTCTGGAGAAGGGAATGGCAACCCACTTCAGTATTCTTGCTTGACGAATCCCATGGACAGAGGAGCCTGGTGGATTACAGTCCATGGGGTCACAAAGAGTCAGACATGACTGGAGTGACTTGGCACAGTTGGCCAGCTGTTACCCTAATGACGATGCATAAGAAATCAGAGGCATCCAATAATAAGGTTTATCTCCTCCACACACACCTGCAGTTGAGCTAGAATTCAGCTTGGCTTGGTTTCAGGATGAGGTTGGGCCTAGGTCTACTCCTGTCCCCCTCATTCTCCTAGGCTGGGTAGCTGCAGAGACAAGATCTCTCCCTGGAGAAATGTTGCTTCAGGGGGCAACTGTAACCCGGGAAGCACACTCCAAGGCTCTGCTCATATCTGCTGACTTCCCATTGGACAAAGAAAGTCACATGGCCGAAACCAAAGTCAGGGGCAGATACCCATGGAGATGAGAGGGAAGGAATTCTATTTGCCAAATAATTATCTGACCTAGCATAATCATCTTATTTGTATGTGACGAGCACACAAATTATATTGCAAAGCGAGCTGAGATATGAGTATGAGATGGGTGTCTATTATGGACTTAATTGTGTCCCTCCAGATTCTTATATTAAAGCCCCAACTCTTGGTTTAACTGTATTTGGAGACAGGGTCTTTAAAGAGGTAATTATGGTCACTAGCACTAGCAAGGTCAGAAGAGGACTTTCCTGGTGGTTGAGACAGTAAAGGGTCTGCCTTCAGTGCAGGAGACCCAGGTTCAATCCCTGGGTTGGGAAGATCCTCTGGAGAAGGGAATGGCAACCCAGTTCCCTCCTCTTGCCTGGAGAATCCCATGGACAGAGGAGTCTGGTGGGCTACAGTCCATGGAATTGCAAAGACTCTATGGGGTCGCAAAGAGTTAGACATGACTGAGCAACTAACACACACACGCACACGGTCAGAAAAACAGGGCCCTAATCCAACAGAATCCTTATAAGAAGAGGCGGAGACATGAGGTGTGAGCACACAGAACAAAAGGCCACGTGAGGATACAGCGAGAGGCAGCTGTCTGCAAGTCAAGCAGAGGCCTCAGGAGAGACCAAGCCTGCCGATGCCTTGACCTTGGACTCCCAGCCTCCCAAACCACGAGGAAATCACTTCTTCTGTTTGATCCACCTAGTCTATGGCACTTTGTTAGAGGAGCTGAAGTAGACCAATCAGTGGGAGAGAAAATAAATGTGAGAGCAGAAAGGTATTACTTAGAGAAGAAATCATGTTCTGTGGCAAAGCTATTCTCAGGTTATAAGCTGGGTGGTAATTCAACAGGTGGAGGTGGAAGAGTCGTCAGGAGGATGGCATCCAGGTGCAGAGTCGACCCGAGCCAGAGCTTCAATGAGGACAGAGGACGGACCTGCCACTTCACTGAGCTCTCGGTTGCAGACACTGCATTAGGCTCTTCACATCAGGCACCTGTTCATCCTCAAACAATCCGAAAAATCGCATGCTCTTAGTAGCCCACTTTGTAAGGATGAAGAAGCAGATTTGTGAAGATAAAGGTTAACATCCAAGGACATGATGCAGCAGAAGTGAAATGCTATGCTATGCTAAGTCACTTCAGTCATGTCTGACTCTGTGTGATCCCATAGACGGCAGCCCACCAGGCTCCCCCATTCCCTGGGATTCTCCAGGCAAGAACACTGGAGTGGGTTGCCATTTCCTTCTCCAGTGCATGAAAGTGAAAAGAGAAAGTGAAGTTGCTCAGTCATATCTGAATCTTAGTGACCCCATGGACTGCAGCCTACCAGGCTCCTCCGTCCGTGGGATTTTCCAGGCAAGAGTTGGAGTGGGGTGCCATTGCCTTCTCCGAGAAGTGAAACAGGTAAGCAATTTCAACTCATTGGTCTCCTTTAGCTGAGGTCTAGAAAAGATGACTCCGTGACATAACAATGAACAAGCCATGTTCTCCTAAGAAATATCAGACACACTGTGAAGGAGGGATGCAAAGGATCCCCAAGGCAGGGAGAACTGCAGAGTAGGAAGGAGAAAAACAGAGAGGAGAAAGGCAGGACCCATTCAGTAGGAAGAAACAGCAGCTAAGAGTTATCAGGAGCACAGCATGTTAGGCACTGTTCAAAGCACTGTTTACCTTTGACAATCAATTGACTTATTCTGCACAGGAACCAACCCTGTGACATAGGTACTAATAGACTTCCTGTTCCAGGGCTCCCCAGGTAGTCCAGTGGTAAAGAACATGTCTGTCAATTCAAGAGATACGGGCTTGATCCTTGATCCAGAAAGATCCCACATGCCGTGGGGCAACAAAGCCCATGAGACGCAACTATGGAACTTGTGCTCCAGGGCCTGTGAGCCACAATTCCTGAAGCCATGCACCCAGAGCCCACGCTCTGCAACAAGAGAAGCTACTGCAATGAGAAGCCCGCACACCAAACTAGAGAGGAGACCCTGCTCGCTGCAACTAGAGAAAAGCTCCTGCCTCAGGGAAGACCCAGTTCAGTTCAGTTCAGTTGCTCAGTTGTGTCCGACTCTTTGTGACCCCATGGACTGCAGCACACCAGGCCTCCCTGTCCATCACCAGTTCCCGGGGTTTACCCAAACTCATGTCCATTGAGTCAGTGATGCCATCCAACCATCTCATCCTCTGTTGTCCCCTTCTCCTCCTGCCCTCAATCTTTTCCAGCATCAGGGTCTTTTCAAAAGAGTCCCTTCTTCACATCAGGCGGCCAAAATACTGGAGTTTCAGCTTCAGCATCAGCCCTTCCAATGAACACCCAGGACTGATCTCCTTTAGAATGGACTGGTTGGATCTCCTTGCAGTCCAAGGGACTCTCTAGAGTCTTCTCCACACCACAGTTCAAAAGCAGCAATTCTTCAGCATTCAACACGAAGCCCGAAGGCCCAGCACAACCAAAAATAATATACACATACAATTTTAAAGAAAGTTCCCTTCTGCAGATGAGAAAATTGAGCCATGCCACGCTGCTAGTCAGCAGCAGAAGCCAAGACAGGAAACCAGGCAGCCTGAACGCAGAGTCCACAGCCCCAGCTTCTGCCTGTCTCCTACCTCCTGTTCTGCTGGAACACATTTCAGGAAGAAATTAATCTTGCTGAACAACTGCTTTGATTCTGACTCTTCATTCACAAAACATCAGTGGTCTCCACTGCCCTCAGGACAAAGTCCAAAATCATCACCTTGGCATTCAAGGTCACGTTCAATCTGTCCCCATTTGCCACTTACAACTTTCATTTCAAAATGATCGGCTAATCCATATGCAAGCAAACACCCGAAAGTTGCCCCCTACCTCCAGTCTGGGTTGGTCTCTCATCCTCTTGATCACGCCCACTTACCCACAGCAGGACACCTGCCCAGCAGCAGCTCCACAGCCAGGTCCAGCACTGGAGTCCAGAGCCCGCGGCCAGCACAGGGTGCCACCTGGTGGCAGGAATCTGATCTGACGTAATGACTAGGTGGACTCTGGGCTCTGGGCTGCTTCTCCCAGTTCTTGCTCTCAAATCCCTATGATTACTCAGTGGAAGTGACAATAGATTCAAGGGATTAGATCTGATAGATAGAGTGCCTGATGAACTATGGGCAGAGGCTTGTGACATTACAGGAGGCAGGGATCAAGACCATCCCTAAGAAAAAAAAAATGCAAAAAGGCAAAATGGCTGTCTGAGGAAGCCTCACAAATAGCAGTGAAAAGAAGAGAAGTGAAAAGCAAAGGAGAAAAGGAAAGTTATACCCATTTGAATGAAGAGTTCCAAAGAATAGCAAGGAGAGATAAGAAAGCCTTCCTCAGCAATCAATGCAAAGAAATAGAGGAAAACAATAGAATGGGAAAGACTAGAGATCTCTTCAATAAAATTAGAGATACCCAGGGAACATTTCATGCAAAGATGGGCTCAATAAAGGACAGAAATTGTAGGGACCTAACAGAAGTAGAAGATATTAAGAAGAGGTGACAAGAATACACAGAAGTTCTATAAAAAAAGATCTTCATGATCCAGATAATCATGATGGTGGGATCACTGACCTAGAGCCAGACATCCTGGAATGTGAAGTTCAGTGGGCCTTAGGAAGCATCACTACAAACAAAGCTAATGGAGGTAATGGAATTCTAGTTGAGCTATTTCAACTCTTAAAAGATGATGCTGTGAAAGTGCTGTACTCAATAGGGCAGCAACTTTGGAAAACTCAGCAGTGGCCACAGGACTGGAAGAGGTCAGTTTTCATTCCAATTTCAAAGAAAGGCAATGCCAAAAAATGTTCAAACTACCACACAATTGCACTCATCTCACACGCTAGTAAAGTAATGCTTAAAATTCTCCAAGCCAGGCTTCAATAGTACATGAACCATGGACTTCCAGATGTTCAAGCTGGTTTTAGAAAAGGCAGGGGAACCAGAGATCAAATTACCAACATCCATTGGATCATAGAAAAAACAAAAGAGTTCCAGAAAAACATCTATTTCTGTTTTATTGACTATGCCAAAGCCTTTCACTATGTGGATCACAACAAACTGTGGCAAATTCTGAAAGAGATGGGAATACCAGACCACCTGACCTGCCTCTTGAAAAATCTGTATGCAGGTAAGGAAGCAACAGTTAGAACTGGACATGGAACAAGACTGGTTCCAAATTGGGAAAGGGGTACACCAAGGCTGTATATTGTCACCCTGCTTATTTAACTTATATGCAGAGTACATCATAAGAAATGCCAGGCTGGATGAAGCTCAAGCTGGAATCAAGATTGCTGGGAGAAATATCAATAACCTCAGATATGCAGATGACACCATCCTTATGGCAAAAAGCGAAGAACTAAAGAGTCTCTTGATGAAAGTGAAAAAGGAGAGTGAAAATGTTGGCTTAAAACTTAACATTCAGAAAACTAAGATCATGGCATCCAGTCCCATCACTTCATAACAAATAGATGGGGAAAGAATGGAAACAATGAGAGACTTTATTCTGGGGGCTCCAAAATCACTGCAGATGGTGACTGCAGAAATTAAAAGATACTTGCTCCTTGGAAGAAAAGCTATGACCAACCTAGACAGCATATTAAAAACAGAGACATTACTTTGCCAACAAAGGTCTGTCTAGTCAAAGCTATGGTTTTTCCAGTAGTCATTTATGGATGTGAGAGTTGGACAATAAAGAAAGTGGAGCACTGAAGAACTGATGCTTTTGAACTGTTGTGCTGGAAAAGATTCTTGAGAGTCCCTTGGACTGCAAGGAGATCCAACCAGTCCATCCTAAAGGAAATCAGTCCTGAGTGTTCATTGGAAAGACTGATGCTAAAGCTGAAGCTCCAATACTTTGGCCACCTGAGCAAAGAAGTGACTCATTTGAAAAGACCCTGATGCTGGGAAAGATTGAAGGTGGGAGGAGAATGGGAAAAGAGATGAGATGGTTGGATGGCATCACTGACTCAATGGACATGAGTTTGAGCAAGCTCCAGGAGGTGGTGATGGACAGGGAGGCCTGAGTCCATGGGGTCGCAAAGAGTCAGACAAGTCTGAGAGCCTGAACTGACTGACTGTTCTGCCAGGAATTGGGAACTTCTCTGTTATCTGACACCCACTTCACCAGCCTGATCCAGGGAACAGGGAGAACTCTGGGACCTGGGCCCTCCCCCTCCGCTTCTGGGCACAGTGTCGTTTGTGGCAGGGGCCCCTGGCTTCTTTGCAGACTAGCTGTGCTCCTCCACATTCCCCCTTCCTTAAAAAAGTTAAACTCTTGAGCTCAGCCTTATTTGAGAAGAGAGGAAAAGAGTCATCCAGCAGCTAGGTTACATCACCATTCATGATACTTCAGGGTTCATTTTCTCAAGGTTCTGTTGTACTATATTATTTGAAATTTTATAATGGTCATGGATCTTCCTTATAATCAGAATAAAACAGCAATTATAATCTTGTAAGTTAAGAAGGAAGGAAACTACACTGTGTTTCTTTTCTATTTTTACAGGTATACCAATGTGAATGGGTAGGGGTGTGAGATTTTTAAAACTACATCTTCCATCAGAGTGAATTCACTTACAGCTTCTCCTGAACAGCAATTCATGAGTTAATAAGTGTTCTAAGTCTCAATCATCCCTTTATCCACCTCTGATTTCTTTTACAAGTATTGTATTTCCTTGATCTCTCAGGTGGGCAGAGAGATCAACCCTCAACCTCCCCATAAAAAATAAGTGGCCTTGATAAGTCGAACTCACACTACACTCCCAACAGAACAGCAAAGGTGGACAAGATAGATATTCCAAGGGCTGGTGAGGATCCACAGCACCTGAGCGTCTCAGTAGAGGATGAGTCAGTGGATACAAACCACTTTGGAAAACTCTCTTTGGTAGTATTCATGTCACGTGAGGTCCCAGGAATTCCATGCATGTTCCTCAAAAGACAAACCCTAGAATGTTCACTGCCATATCACTCACAGTAGCCAGAATCGAAGAACTTCCCAAATGCTCATCAGTAGTAGAATATATCACTGCATGTTCTCACAGTGGAATATAATAACACTACAGAAATGTTACTTATACTCAATATGAATCAATATCACAAGCATAATATTAAGAGAGAGAGGCCAAACTTCTGTGCATACTATCAGAGCCCATTAACATAATGTACTAACCTTTGGATACGGAAGTCAGGGTAGTGGTAACTTTCCGGGGGCGATCAGCGGAGGGGTGTCTAGAGCTTTTGGGCAGGCTGATCACCTTCTATTGCCCTTTACATGGGCGTGTTCAGCATGTGAAAGTCACTGTGCTTTCACATGCTGAAACTGGGCACTTAAGGTGTGGGCACTCCTATTTGCATATTATAATCCCCAAAGTTTTTAAAAATAGATATAGCTCCTATGAAGGATGAGGTTTTAATTGGTGTAATTCACTTAGTGACTTTTTCTCCATTTAATAGCTAAGGAGCCCCTGCAGGTTGAAAAGACCTTACAGATGAGAGGAGAAAAATCAGACTGCATGCCACACCCACAATCTTATCAAAAACCAGATGCATATCTTATCATCCACAGGTTTCTTAGCAAGAGGAAATAGTAATATTTCATCCTCCAAAAAGGCCAAAGAGTCTTAATCTGTGTGCAAGTCTATCCCAACATCTTTAAAGGTGTCTGGGGGTCATTCCTTTGCCTGCTGGCCGTCAGGTTAAGTGACAGGTATTTTCTGGAGTCTTAGAAGGACCCAGAGAGTGGCATACTGCCATTTGACCTGATTGTGATTAAGTTTAATCTTCTCCAAAATATGTACAGGAGGTTGAATAGACCTATAGAATGAGGTTATCTTTTGAATGCCTTATGCCCAAGCAAGCAGAAGGAAGCCCAGGCGGGCATCTATTAAATCTTAACCACACTTCTGTCTCTACGACCCAAGGATGGGCGCCTCTTCTCCAGACGGGTGGACAGCGACACTTAGTGGCAGTATTGGGGAACAGGCTGCCTTTGGAAACTGCAGCTGATAAAAACCCCTTGCAGGCCTTTACTTTAAATGATGTAATGGATCTAAGTCTTTTTAAACACACATGAGAGTCACCTATTTAAAAATGGACCAAGTATACAAAGAAGGAGATGAAAGAGTAACCTTTTCAAACAGAAAATACATATATATGAAAAGATGTTAAATACAACTAGCAACTGGAGAAAAGGAAATTAAAACACTAATTAAGTACCATTTTCACCTACGTGATTGGAAAAATTACTCAAGTTTAACAATGTCAAGGACTGATGAGAGTGAAGGGAGACAGGTTCCTCCCAGGACGCTCACAGTGCAGGTGGAACAGTAAATGCATTCTGTATTATGGGGAGCAATTTGATGTTCGTTTTCAAAATATTAAATGCACATAACCCAACAGTTCTCATTTCAGAATTAAGCCTAGACAATCATTTTCATTTCTGCACAAGAACATGAGTACAATCTATGACATACTGTTGCTCCATAAAGCAAGAAAATGCTCAGTGAGTAACGGGCTCCTGTTCTAAGGAAGGGGCACCGAAGAGCCAAGGCTGAGACAAGCAGAATATGGAAACAGTAATGGCTATAATTAACACAGAGCAAATATATAAAACCCATGAATTCATATTGATACATGAGAAAGGTGTCAAGAAAACAAAACAAACATATCTGCCATCACTGAAAAGAACTATAATACCATCTCTTTACTCTAAAATTTGGTAATTAATAGGAAATAATTAAACATTGGTCTTAAATTTCTAACAGGAACTAAAACTCTATAACCTCAGTAAATGAAAGAAATTTCTTCTTTACAGATGACTGCCATCAGTTCATCGGTGCAGAAGATATGGGAGAAATTGCAAATCAAAATTTGCAATCGCAAATGAAATATTTGACAGAGATGAGTACCAGCACTTTGGGCAAATGACAGGGAGCTGGACATCTGCTTGGTGCCGACACACACTTCCACAGATTATTATCCATGTCCAAGAGGAAATCTGTAACTTGACAATGCAGGGAGGTGACTCCCTCAGTTTTAGCCTAATTATCACCATTAGCAGCTCTAATCAGAGAAGGCAATGGCAACCCACTCCAGTACTCTTGCCTGAAAAATCCCATGGGCGGAGAAGCCTGATAGGCTGCAGTCTGTAGGGTTGCTAAAAGTTGGACACGACTGAGCGACTTCACTTTCACTTTGGAGAAGGAAATGGCAACCCACTCCAGTGTTCTTGCCTGGAGAATCCCAGGGACAGGGGAGCCTGGTGGGCTTCATCTATGGGGTTGCACAGAGTCAGACACGACTGAAGCAACTTAGCAGCAGCAGCAGCAGCAGCAGCTCTAACGTGGGGGGTGCAGGTGCCTGCCAGATGTTAGGTGTTTTCTGTTGCAGTGCAATGTGGAGTATGCATTTGGTACCTCTGTCGAATATTCTTCCCCAAAACTTATCCTGAATCAACTAAAATCTTTAGAAATAACTGCCAGTTTGCAGAAAATTTAGGTGATAGCAGAAAAAATTATTCATAAAGAAACAATCTCAAAATCTAAAAGATAAGATATTCTATAGGAGAATGGTCTTACCAACATCCCTAAGACAGATTAAAGTGGGATCAAAAGAGACTTTCAGGACAAAACATAGCAACCAGATGTAATGTACAACGTAGACTCCTCTATTGGATTCTGATTTGAGACACATTTGGGAAACTATTAGGAAAAACCGAATGTGAACAAGATATTCAGAAGCTATTGTTAGGGATGACACGAAATTGTAGTCGTGCAGGAAAACATCTTCATTTTTTAGAGATGTATACTGAGATATTTTGGAGTAAAATGCTATAATGTCTTATTCACTTTAAATCTAGCCCCCAAAATAGGTTAAACCAAGATGGCAAAATGTTAACAATTATTAAACACAAGAGATATAAATATAGGTACTCTTGATACCACACTCTGCTTTTCTCGGCTTGGAAGTTGGAGTTGGAACTGAAAGTGGCTCAGTCGTGTCCGACTCTTTGCAATCTCATGGACTATACAGTCCATGGAATTCTCTAGGACAGAATACTGGAGTAGGTAGCCTTTCCCTTCTCCAGGGGGGTCTTCCCAACCCAGAGATTGAACCCAGGTCTCCCACATTGCAGGCTGATTCTTTTTCTTTTTTTAAAAAAATTTTTTATTACTATTATTTTTTTACTTTACAATATTATATTGGTTTTGCCATACATCAACATGCATCTGCCACGGGTGTACACATGTTCCCCATCCTAAACCCCCCTCCCACCTCCCCTCCCCATACTATCCCTCTGGGTCATCCCAGTGCACCAGCCCCAAACTTCCTGTATCCTGCATCGAACCTGGACTGGCGATTCGCTTCTTATGTGATATTATACATGTTTTAATGCCATTCTCCCAAATCATCACCCCTCTCCCTCTCCCATAGAGTCCAAAGACTGTTCTATACATCTGCAGGCTGATTCTTTATGTATTGAAATAAAAAAAATAATAATAGACGGGGAAAAAATAGGATGGCTTCTACAAGAATGTTCAATATGATACAGCTTATCACAGCAAAAATCAGAAGCAAACTCAATGTCTTTCAACACCAGAATGGATAAATAACTGACCTTAATAAACAGACTTCACACTGTAATCCCACCAGAATGGCCAAGATGAAAAGAACAGAATATTTAGTACTATTAAATACTAGTAAGCAGTAAAATGACAAATATTTTTCTACTTTTATGTATACTTATCTCTAAAATTTGTTTATATTTTCCTTTACACCTCATCATAGTCTTAGATTCTGGATCTCTCTCTCTCTAGTCACACAGTCGTGTCTGACTCTTTGTGATCCCCTGGATTGTAGCCCACCAGTCTCCTCTGTCCATGGAATTCTCCAGGTAAAAGTACTGGAGTGTGTAGCCAATCCTTTCTCCAATGGATTTTTCCAGCCCAACAATTGAACCCAGGTCTCTTGCATTGCAAGCAGCTTCTTTACCATCTGAGCCTTCAAGGAAGCCTTAATAGGTATTAGATAAGGTCAGTAGTTCCATTTTTGAATTTCATGAACTGGTAACATTTCAAAATTCACCTCCCTCAAAAATGGCATAAGGACTTTTGGAAATGGCATAAATTTCTTATGTGTAAAAAAAAAAACAAAAAAAAAAAAACACATTATTTACTAGCATCATCTTTTCAGACAAGAAAGGATATTGTCACCAAAAGGTACAGATACACAAATATAATCCCAGAATAAAACACAGTCCCTTGCACAGAATAAATTTAGATTTACGAAGAGTCTCTATATGGTCTGAACAACCAGTAAAATCTTCGCATTTGAGACAAAAACTAAACTCTGGCACCTGGGGCTTTTATTAAGTCACCTTGTTTGGACACGGAATATTAGAATGTGATGCATTACTGGGCAGAATTCAGACTTGTGAGTTATCGCATCTTATTTCTGGGGGAAAGCTCCATTGCCAAAAAATGTTAACAACAATTGTACATGACAACCAAAATCCCAAGCCCCCAGTGAACTGGAACTTATTAGATAAGTTGCCTCCAAAAGACCTATAGCTCAGAGCCTACCAACCGCCTGAGGTTTAACCTGAGTTCAAAGGCTCCTCTGTGTCAGCTAGTATGTGTGGTAGGTAGAATCCTGGGCTTTGAACCAACTTCATTTAGAATCGAACTCTACTGGCTACTGACTCTAATCTTTAGTACCGTGTGGGGATGAAGTGGAATACTGCAGGTCAGCACCCAGCTCATGTGCTGAGCAAGAAAAACACCTACTGTTACTATACTGTCAATCCCGATGTTCAGTTCCAAAGTTGACGACTCTTAGGAGATCTAACCTGGAAGGAGAGCACGGGTGTGAGCATAGGGTGACATCACTAGGCACTAGAAAGTTCCACGTAACTTTCTACCAGGTCAGGTCATCGTAAGTGTGGTTGGAGGTGAGAAGGGAGCTCAGCAGACTTCACCAAACCCCTGGAGGGAAAGCGGGGTGGGGACTGGTCGCGCTGACACTCCAAGCGGAGGCTGGACCTTCTTGGCTCTGTGGACCCTTTACTTCCAGAGACCCCTGCCACCCAGGCCTTTGGTCTGGCTGAGACTGTCAATCATATCTCCCCGCCCACCTCTGGTGATTGATGCAAACTACAGCCATTCAGATTCTGAGTCGCCCTCTTTTTGAATCAATTACCGCAGGCCAGAAAACAGTCAACTGATCTTGATTTGATGATATCATGAATGTCCAGAGCTGCCTGGGGCCCCATTCCAACCAAAGAAAAGGTTCTACAGGGTTTCCTTTTATCTAAAAAGGTCCCATAACCCTCCAATGTAAGTTAAACAAGATTAAATCCCATTTCAAATACTACTCAGATCAGATCAGTCACTCAGTCCTGTCTCACTCTTTGCAACCCCATGAATCGCAGCACGCCAGGCCTCCCTGTCCATCACCAACTCCCAGAGTTCACTGAGACTCAGGTCCATCGAGTCAGTGATGCCATCCAGCCATCTCATCCTCTGTCATCCCCTTCTCCTCCTGCCCCCAGTCCCTCCCAGCATCAGAGTCTTTTCCAATGAGTCAACTCTTCGCATGAGGTGGACAAAGTACTGGAGTTTCAGCTTTAGCATCATTCCTTCCAAAGAAATCCCAGGGCTGATCTCTTTAAGAATGGACTGGTTGGATCTCTTTGCAGTCCAAGGGACTCTCAAGAGTCTTCTCCAACACCACAGTTCAAAAGCAGCAATTCATCAGCTCTCAGCCTTCTTCACAGTCCAACTCTCACATCCATACATGACCACAGGAAAAACCATAGCCTTGACTAGACGAACCTTTGTTGGCAAAGTAATGTCTCCGCTTTTGAATATGCTATCTAGGTTGGTCATAACTTTCCTTCCAAGGAGTAAGCGTCTTTTAATTTCATGGCTGCAGTTACCATCTGCAGTGAATTTGGAGCCCAGAAAAATAAAGTCTGACACTGTTTCCATGTTTCTCCATCTATTTCCCATGAAGTGATGGGACCAGATGCCATGATCTTCATTTTCTGAATGTTGAGCTTTAAGCCAACTTTTTCACTCTCCACTTTCACTTTCATCAAGAGGCTTTTTAGTTCCTCTTCACTTTTTGCCATAAGGGTGGTGTCATCTGCATATCTGAGGTTATTGATATTTCCCCCAGCAATCTTGATTCCAACTTGTGTTTCTTCCAGTCCAGCGTTTCTCATGATGTACTCTGCATATAAGTTAAATAAACAGGGTGACAATATGCAGCCTTGACGTACTTCTTTCCTATTTGGAACTGGTCTGTTGTTCTATGTCCAATTCTAACTGTTGCTTCCTGACCTGCATACAGATTTCTCAAGAGGCAGATCAGGTGGTCTGGTATTCCCATCTCTTTCAGAATTTTCCACAGTTGATTGTGATCCACACAGTCAAAGACTTTGGCATAGTCAATAAAGCAGAACTAGATGTTTTTCTGGAACTCTCTTGCTTTTTCCATGATCCAGCGGATGTTGGCAATTGGATCTCTGGTTCCTCTGCCTTTTCTAAAACCAGCTTGAACATCAGGAAGTTCACGGTTCACATATTGCTGAAGCCTGGCTTGGAGAATTTTGAGCATTACTTTACTAGTATGTGAGATGAGTGCAATTGTGCGATAGTTTGAGCATTCTTTGGCATTGCCTTTTTTGGGATTGGAAGGAAAACCGATCTTTTCCAGCCCTGTGGCCACTGCTGAGTTTTCCAAACGTGCTGGCATATTGAGTGCAGCACTTTCACAGCATCATCTTTCAGGATTTGGAATAGCTCCACTGGAATTCCATCACCTCCACTAGCTTTGTTTGTAGTGATGCTTTCTAAGGCCCACTTGACTTCACATTCCAGGATGTCTGGCTCTAGGTCAGTGATCACACCATCGTGATTATCTGGGTTGTGAAGATCTTTTTTTGTACAGTTCTTCTGTGTATTCTTGCCATCTCTTCTTAATATCTTCTGCTTCTGTTAGGTCCATATCATTTCTGTCCTTTATCGAGCCCATCTTTGTATGAACTGTTCCTTTGGTATCTCTGATTTTCTTGAAGAGATCCCTAGTCTTTCCCATTCTGTTGTTTTCCTCTATTTCTTTGCATTGATTGCTGAAGAAGGCTTTCTTATCTATTCTTGCTATTCTTTGGAACTCTGCATTCAGATGTTTATATCTTTCCTTTTCTCCTTTGCTTTTCACTTCTCTTCTTTTCACAGCTATTTGTAAGGCCTCCCCAGACAGCCATTTTGCTTTTTTGCATTTCTTTTCCATGGGGATGGTCTTGGTCCCTGTTTCCTGTACAATGTCACGAACCTCATTCCATAGTTCATCAGGCACTCTATCTATCAGATCTAGGCCCTTAAATCTATTTCTCACTTCCACTGTATAATCATAAGGGATTTGATTTAGGTCATACCTGAATGGTCTAGTGGTTTTTCCTACTTTCTTCAATTTCAGTCTGAATTTGGCAATAATTCATGGTCTGAGCCACAGTCAGCTCCTGGTCTTGTTTTTGCTCACTGTATAGAGCTTCTCCATCTTTGGCTACAAAGAATATAATCAATCTGATTTCAGTGTTGACCATCTGGTGATGTCCATGTATAGAGTCTTCTCTTGTGTTGTTGAAAGAGGGTGTTTGTTATGACTAGTGCATTTTCTTGGCAAAACTCTATTAGTCTTTGCCCTGCTTCTTTCCATAATCCAAGGCCAAATTTGCCTGTTACTCCGGGTGTTTCTTGACTTCCTACTTTTGCATTCCAGTCCCCTATGATGAAAAGGACATCTTTTTTGGGTGTTAGTTCTAAAAGGTCTTGTAGGTCTTCATAGAACCGTTCAACTTCAGCTTTTTCAGCGTTCCTTGTTGGGGCATAGACTTGGATTACTGTGACATTGAATGGTTTGCCTTGGAAATGAACAGAGATCATTCTGTCGTTTTTGAGATTGCATCCAAGTACTGCATTTTGGACTCTTTTGTTGATCATGATGGCCACTCCATTTCTTCTGAGGGATTCCTGCCCACAGTAGTAGATATAATGGTCAACTGAGTTAAATGCACCCATTCCAGTCCATTTCAGTTTGCTGATTCCTAGAATGTCGACATTCACTCGCCATCTCTTGTTTGACCACTTCCAATTTGCCTTGATTCATGGACCTGACATTCCAGGTTCCTATGCAATATTGCTCTTTATAGCATTGGACCTTGCTTCTATCACCAGTCACATCCACAGCTGGGTATTCTTTTTGCTTTGGCTCTGTCCCTTCATTCCTTCTGGAGTTATTTTTCCACTGATCTCCAGTAGCATATTGGGCACCTACTGACCTGGGGAGTTCCTCTTTCAGTATCCTATCATTTTGCCTAACCCAAATACTACTCAGTGGTAAGAAAGAACTAAATAATGCTATTTGCATCAACTTGAATGCAACTAGTGATTATCATACTAAGGCAAGCCATAAAGAGAAAGATAAATATCAGTACCATACAATATCAGTTATACATGGAATCTAAAATATGGCACAGGAGCTAAGATGGTGGACGAGTAGGACGGGGAGAATAGTTTCTCCTCCACAAATCCATCAAAAGAACATTTGAATGCTGAATAAATTCTACAAAACAACTTCTGAATGCCGGCAGAGGTCATCAGGCACTTAGAAAGACAATTCATTGTCTTCAAAACGAGAAAACGAGCCCTGCGGTAACTCCTTTTGCGGAGAAGCGGCGCGGACACCAGCATTTGCTATTAGCAAGCGGGGGCTGGGCTAGGAGGAGCAGCGCGGCCTGCATTGCTTTGAGAAAGGATTTGGCCTGGCTATCTCGAGCGCTATCTGAGCGAAATAACCAGACTGTCGGTTATCTACTACATCAAAAGCCAGCCCTAACTTAAGACACCACCAGGACTACCTACGGAACAAAGGACTGCACGGAGATAGGCCCCCCCCCCCGGGCGGGCCGCCCGCCCGGGGGGGGGGGAGGGACAGACCAGAGAAAAAAAGACAAAAGAAAAAGAGAGTGGGAGTTTGGGTGGAGGTACGTTTTTGGGGGGCCTGGGGGTGGTCAGGGTTCGGGAAAAAAGGCCTGTGTGTGAAACCCGAAAAAATAAAGAGAGAGAAGGGGGAGAGGAGAAGAAACAAGGCCCCGTAACAGATCAATAAACACACAAAACCACAACGAGAAGGGGAAAAAAAAAAAAAAAAAATAAAGACACTGTTGTGTGTATGTTATTATGATCGGAGGGCCACAAAACAAAAAAATCGCAGAAGTGTCTCACTCTTTTTCCCACCTCAGAAACCCCAACACCCCCACCCTCCCTCTCCATCACCACCTCCCGGCGGTCACCCGGAACCCCAACCCTCGAAGAGATAAAAGCAACCCACCCACCCCATCCCCTTTCCTCCCCCTCCCCTCCCCCCCTCCACCCCCCCCCCCAACAGAATCTTCTCCAAAAAGTCAACTCTTCGCGGGAGGGGGCCAAAAAATTGGAGTTTCAGCTTTAGCATCATTCCTTCCAAAGAAATTCCAGGATTGATTTCCTTCAGAATGGACTGGTTGGATCTTCTTGCAGTCCAAGGGACTCTCAAGAGTCTTCTCCAACACCACAGTTCAAAAGCATCAATTCTTCGGCGCTCAGCCTTCTTCACAGTCCAGCTCTCACATCCATACATGACCACAGGAAAGACCATAGCCTTGACTAGGCGAACCTTTGTTGGCAAAGTAATGTCTCTGCTTTTGAATATGCTATCTAGGTTGGTCATAACTTTCCTTCCAAGGAGTAAGCGTCTTTTAATTTCATGGCTACAGTCACCATCTGCAGTGATCTTGGAGCCCAGAAAAACAAAGTCTGACACTGTTTCCACTGTTTCCCCATCTATTTCCCATGCAGTGATGGGACCAGATGCCATGATCTTCGTTTTCTGAATGTTGAGCTTTAAGCCAACCTTTTCACTCTCCACTTTCACTTTCATCAAGAGGCTTTTTAGCCCCTCTTCACTTTCTGCCATAAGGGTGGTGTCATCTGCATATCTGAGGTTATTGATATTTCTCCCGGCAATCTGGATTCCAACTTCTGTTTCTTCCAGTCCAGCATTTCTCATTATGTACTCTGCATATAAGTTAAATAAACATGGTGACAATATACAGCCTTGACGTACTCCTTTTCCTATTTGGAACCAGTCTGTTGTTCCATGACCAGTTCTAACTGTTGCTTCCTGACCTGCATACAGATTTCTTAAGAGGCAGATCAGGTGGTCTGGTATTCCCATCTCTTTCAGAATTTTCCATAGTTTATTGTGATCCACACAGTCAAAGGCTTTGGCATAGTCAATAAAGCAGAAATAGATGTTTTTCTGGAACTCTCTTGCTTTTTCCATGATCCAGCGGATGTTGGCAATTTGATCTCTGGTTCCTCTGCCTTTTCTAAAACCAGCTTGAACGTCAGGAAGTTCACGGTTCACATATTGCTGAAGCCTGGCTTGGAGAATTTTGAGCATTACTTTACTAGCGTGTGAGATGAGTGCAATTGTTCGGTAGTTTGAGCACTCCTTGGCATTGCCTTTCTTTGGGATTGGGATGAAAACTGACCTTTTCCAATCTTGTGGCCACTGCTGAGTTTTCCAAATTTGCTGGCATATTGAGTGTAGCACTTTCACAGCATCATCATTCAGGATTTGGAATAGCTCCACTGGAATTCCATCACCTCCACTAGCTTTGTTTGTAGTGATGCTTTCTAAGGCCCATTTGACTTCACATTCCAAGATGTCTGGCTCTAGGTCAGTGATCACATCATCATGATTATCTGGGTCTTGAAGCTCTTTTTTGTACAGTTCTTCTGTGTATTCTTGCCACCTCTTCTTGATATTTTCTGCTTCTGTTAAATCCACACCATCTCTGTCCTTTATTGTGCCCATCTTTGCATGAAATGTTCCTTTGGTATCTCTGATTTTCTTGAAGAGATCCCTAGTCTTTCCCATTCTGTTGTTTTCCTCTATTTCTTTGCATTGATCACTGAAGAAGGCTTTCTTATCTCTTCTTGCTATTCTTTGGAACTCTGCATTCAGATGTTTATATCTTTCCTTTTCTCCTTTGCTTTTTGCTTCTCTTCTTTTCACAGCTATTTGTAAGGCCTCCCCAGACAGCCATTTTGCTTTTTTGCATTTCTTTTCCATGGGGATGGTCTTGATCCCTGTCTCCTGTACAATGTCACGAACCTCATTCCATAGTTCATCAGGCACTCTATCTATCAGATCTAGGCCCTTAAATCTATTTCTCACTTCCACTGTATAATCATAAGGGATTTGATTTAGGTCATACCTGAATGGTCTAGTAGTTTTCTCTACTTTCTTCAATTTCAGTCTGAATTTGGCAATAAGGAGTTCATGGTCTGAGCCACAGTCAGCTCCTGGTCTTGTTTTTGCTGATTGTATAGAGCTTCTCCATCTTTGGCTGCAAAGAATATAATCGATCTGATTTCGGTGTTGACCATCTGGTGATGTCCATGTATAGAGTCTTCTCTTGTGTTGTTGGAAGAGGGTGTTTGTTATGACCAGTGCATTTTCTTGGCAAAACTCTATTAGTCTTTGCCCTGCTTCATTCCGTATTCCAAGGCCAAATTTGCCTGTTACTCCAGGTGTTTCTTGACTTCCTACTTTTGCATTCCAGTCCCCTATAATGAAAAGGACATCTTTTTTGGGTGTTAGTTCTAAAAGGTCTTGTAGGTCTTCATAGAACCTTTCAACTTCAGCTTCTTCGGCGTTACTGGTTGGGGCATAGACTTGGATTACTGTGACATTGAATGGTTTGCCTTGGAAACGAACAGAGATCATTCTATCGTTTTTGAGATTGCATCCAAGTACTGCATTTTGGACTCTTTTGTTGACCATGATGGCCACTCCATTTCTTCTGAGGGATTCCTGCCCACAGTAGTAGATATAATGGTCATCCGAGTTAAATTCACCCATTCCAGTCCATTTTAGTTCGCTAATTCCTAGAATGTCGACATTCACTCTTGCCATCTCTTGTTTGACCACTTCCAATTTGCCTTGATTCATGGACCTGACATTCCAGGTTCCTATGCAATACTGCTCTTTACAGCATCGGACTTTGCTTCTATCACCAGACACATCCACAGCTGGGTATTCTTTTTGTTTTGGCTCCATCCTTTCATTCTTTCTGGAGTTATTTCTCCACTGATCTCCAGTAGCATATTGGGCCCCTACTGACCTGGGGAGTTTCTCTTTCAGTATCCTATCATTTTGTCTTTTCATACTGTTCATGGGGTTCTCAAGGCAAGAATACTGAAGTGGTTTGCCATTCCCTTCTCCAGCGGACCACACCCTGTCATATCTCTCCACCATGACCCGCCCATCCCAAGTTGCCCCTCGGGCATGGCTTAATCTCATTGAGTTAGACAAGGGTGTGGTCCTTGTGTGATTAGACTGACTAGTTATCTGTGAGAATGGTTTTAGTGTATTTGCCCTCTGATGCCCTCTTTCAAGACCTACTGTCTTACTCGGGTTTCTCTTACCTTGGGCGTGGGGTATCTCATCCCGGCTGCTCCTGGCTGCTCCCGGCCAGCAAAGCACAGCCATCGCACCTTACCTTGGACGAGGGGGTCTCTCCTCACCGCCGCCCTTCCTGATCTCGGTCGTGGGGTAGCTCTTCTCGGCCGTGCTTAGTGCACTGGCCCTCACCGCCGTCCTTCCTCGGTCGTGGGGGTAGCTCCTCTCGGCCGCGCTCTTAGTGCGCGACGCAGCCGACGGGGCTGGCGGGGGCTGCGGGGGGCGGCCGGGGCAGCGGTCGCGGGGGGGGTGCCTAATGGGGCGGGGGCGGGTTAAATTCGGTAAGCCGGCTAAATTTGTGTTTCTTTTTCCACCCACAAACAAAAAAGAAAAAAAAAAGAAAAAAAAAAAAAAAAAAAAAAAAGAAAAAAAAAAAAAAAAAAAAAAAAAAAAAAAAAAAAGAAAAAAAAAAAAAAAAAAAAAAAAAAAAAGAAAAAAAAAAAAAAAACAGAAAAAAAGAAAAAGGAGAGATATCCAAAAAAAAAAAAAAAAAAGGAAGAGATAGGGAATCTACCTGATAAAAAAAAAAAGAATTCTGAATAATGATAGTGAAATTAATCCAAAATCTTGAAATCAGAATGCAATCACAGTTAAAGAGTCTGGAGACAAGGATTGAGAAGATGCAAGAAAGGTTTAACAAGGACCTAGAAGAAATAAAAAAGAGTCAACACATAATGAATAATGCAATAAATGAGATCCAAAACACCCTGGAGGCAACAAATAGTAGACTAACGGAGGCAGGAGATAGGATTAGTGAATTAGAATCCTAGAAATAAATGAATCAGAGGAGAAAAAAGAAAAACGAATCAAAAGAAATGAGGACAATCTCAGAGACCTCCAGGATAACATTAAACGCTACAACATTCGAATCATAGGAGTTCCAGAAGAAGAAGATGAAAGACCATGAGGAAATACTTGAGGAGATAATAGTTGAAAACTTCCCTAAATTGGAGAAGGAAATTACCACTCAAGTTCAAGAAATCCAGAGAGTCCCTAACAGGATAAACCCAAGGCGAAACACCCCAAGACACATATTAATCAAATTAACAAAGATTAAATATAAAGAACAAATATTAAAAGCAGCAAGGGAAAAACATCAAATAACTCACAAGGGAATTCCCATAAGGATAACAGCTGATCTTTCAATAGAAACTCTCCAAGCCAGGAGGGAATGGCAAGACATAATTAAAGTGATGAAAGAAAATAACTTACAGCCTAGATTATTGTATCCAGCAAGGATCTCATTCAAATATGAAGGAGAAATCAAAAGCTTCACAGATAAGCAAAAGTTGAGAGAATTTAGCACCACTAAACCATTTCTCCAACAAAAACTAAAGGACATTCTCTAGATAGGAATTATTAAAAGGGTGTATAAATTCGAACCCTAAACAATAAAGCAAATCCTATTTATCAATAATTGCTTTAAACGGTAATGGGCTGAATGCCCTAATCAACAGACAAAGACTAGCTGAATCGATACAAAAACAAGACACCTACATACCTTGTCTACAAGAGATAACCCAAAGACTAAAATGCGTCAAATGGATACAAAAACTAGACCCCTATATATGTTGTCTACAAGAGAACCACCTTAAAATACCGGATATATACTGACTGAAAATGAAGGCCTGGAAAAAGATTTTCTATGCAATTATGGACCAAAAGAAAACAGGAGTAGCAATACTCATATCAGATAAAATTGACTTTAAAGATCCTGAAAAGGAGACAATCAAGGTTATACATAACGACTTAAAGGAACAATCCAAAAAGAAGTTATAACAATTATAAATATATATGCACCCAACATTGGAGCATTGATATATCTAAGACAAACATTAATTAATAATGATAGAAGAAATATGCAACAGTACAATAATAGTGGGAGACTTTAATACCTCAGTCATACAAATTGTCTGTAATAGACAAAGTAAAGAAGAAAACATATTCACTTATGAGCCTCAAAAAATTCAGTTCACTTAGGAGAGTTAAAAAAAAAATATTGACTTATTTGTTCATTCTGTAAAGCTTTATTGACTATTTTATGGGACTGGTACCACTTTGGGTAGTAGGGAGGAAGAAGTGACGAATGTGATCCTGTCCTAAATAATATATCATGGTAAAGATAGACCTACCAATACAAAATACCAAGATGTGCCTAAGATGAGGACACCCAAACTGGACTTTTAGTTTCCTGAACTTTTCATTTCCAGATCAAACCTCCTAATATAGGATGAATTCAACATGTTTTTTTAAAGTGTTCTTTGTGATTAAAAACAGAAAGCCATTAGTTAAGAAATTACATATACTCCTCCCCACCATCACTCCCCTTCTTTCTTCCCATTTCCCTCCCACCCTCATTGATCCTTTCCTTTGTCCATTTTCCCCTGCAAAAAAAAAAAATAAAATAAAATATGGCACAGATGATCCTACCTACAGAACAGAAACTGACTGCTAGACATAGAGAACAAATTTACCATTGCCGGGGGGAGGGGGACGGAGAGCTGTGCTGGCAGTTTGGGGTTGGTGGTTGCAAACTATCCCATTCAGAATGGGTGAGCAACAGGGTCCTGATGCACAGCGTGAAAGTGAAAGCGGAGTGGCTCAGTTCTGTCCAACTTTTCTCGCCCCCGTGGACTGCAGCCCCCAGGCTCCTTTGTCTATGGGATTTTCCAGGCAAGAGTACTGGAGTGTGTTGCCATTCCCTTCTTCAGGGGATCTTCCCAGCCCAGGGATTGAACCTAGGTCTCCTGCATTGCAGGCAGACAGTTTACCATCTGAGCCACCAGCTCGTATAGCTAGCAGCTCTATTCAATAAACCATAAGAGAACAGAATGTTTGAAAAGAAAGTATATATGTGCATAACTGAGCCATTTTGCCACACAGAAGGGATTGTCACAACATTGAAAATCAACTATACTTCAACTAAAAAAAAAAAAGATTGATTCCCATGTCTTGCAACCCCTAAATTCCAAAAGGCATCATCATCTCTACTGAAGATCCAGACCCTCCAGCAGCTCCATGTCTGCTTCTCCCAATGTAGGGGTCACATTCAGTGATTTTGCTTCAAGGTTTTCCTTTTGTATTGGAGATATAGCTGATTAACAATCTTGTGAATTTCAGATGAACAGTGAAGGGACTCAGTCATACACATATACATGTATCCATTTTCCTCCAGACTCCCGTCCCATCCAGGCTGCCACATAAAATTGAGCAGAATTCCGTGTGCTGTGTAGTAGGTCCTTGTTGGTTATCTATTTTAAATATAGCAGTGTATGCATGTCCATCCCAAACTCCCTAACTATGCCATTGCCCCCATCCTTCCCCTCCACCTACAACCATAAGTTTGTTCTCTAAGTCTGTGATTCCCTATTTTGTAAGTTCGTTTGCATCATTTCTTTTTAGAGTCCGCATACAAGGGATGTCATACGATCTTTCCCCTTCCTTGTCTGACTCATTTCACTCAGTATGACACTGTCTAGGTCCATCCATGCCACTGCAAATGGCATTATTTCATTCTTTTTAAAGAATGTTCTGTGATTTTTCTAATGAATACCTAGAGGTGTGGAGTGGTGCACCGGCCACGGGAGCAGCAGTGGACCCTGCAGCTGCCCCCGTGACTGACACTGACCGCAGCCAGGGAGGTCCACGCCCTGGGCAGAGGAGTGCTGAGGCTCCTGGGGAAGGGGGTGGGGTTCCCCAGATTGCCCCAGTGGCTGGAGAGAAAAGTTAGCACACCGCGTGTGACTGCAGAAATGCTATTGGGATGCTTCTTCCCATCGAGATGTTCTGTTTCTTTCTTAGATTTTTCCATTAAGAGTCCCTTAAACTGCATTTTCATAGATCTTTTCAGAGGTTACAAACTGAAATGCCTACAGGGCCAGATATTTTATTCATTCAACACAGTTACAGTTTGAATATTAAACACACAGGAACATTCTTCTCTTCAGTTAGAAAAGTATACTCTCCAACACTTGTTTCATTGACAAACTACACCCTCTCCGTCTATGTTTGGTTTTGCAACACTTGAGAGACATGGGCCTGCGAATTCTATCAGTTTCCTCTTAATTACATGAGAACAATGAAGAGCAAGTGTAACAGCAAATAGAAGCTGACACTGGCCCTCGCCTTCTGAGACCTCATAGCACGTGCTAGGGCCACGGCAGACTGAAGAGCCCTGTCTTGATCGAAAGGGAACCTTGAACACCGGCTACAGCTCTTTATTGTTATGTGGGAAAGTCTCTTTTTTTAGAGAAACCAAGAATCTAGATTTCTATGTCAATGTATCTGATTTTTAAATATTACCAAATAATTCAAAACTTCATGTTTTTAATGCCATGCAGCTCCATTTGCAATTTAAACAGACAAACAAGCAAGAAAACACGAGCTACATTCTGCTCTGGGAATGTTAGTTTACAGCCTCTGTGGTTACAATCCTAGCCCACACTTCACATTTATGCAAATTAGATAAAGGTATCCTTTTCCCAGAGATATTTTATTACCATTTGTCAGAATATTTCTCCTAAAGGCCACAGGTAAGTGAAAGTTGCTGAGTTGTGTCCGACTCTTTGAGACCCCAGGCCAGAATACTGGAGTGGGTACCCTTTCTCTTCTCCAGGGATCTTCCCAACCCAGGGATCAAACCCAGGTCTCTCACATTGCAGGAAAATTCTTTACCAGCTGAGCCTCAAGGGAAGCCCAAGAATACTGGAGCGGGTAGCCTATTCCTTCTCCAGCAGATCTTCCTGACCCAGGAATCAAACCAGGGTGTCTTGCATTACAGGCAGTTTCTTTACCAACTGAGCTATGAGGGAATCCCCTAACAAATATAAAAATTTTAGGTGTTCATGGTGTACAAGGTACTTTCTGGAGTTAGGCAGTACACAACCTGCCCACCTGGCCATGGCACCCAGCTTTCATCCTCTTTGAACTATTCAAACTAAGCCCCTAAAATCCCACTCATGATTTTAAAAAATTGTCTTACTTTTTAACTTGTTGTTGTTTTGTCACTAAATCATGTACGACTCTGCGACCCAATGGATTGCAGCACTCCAGCCTTCCCTGTCCATCACTATCTCCCAGAGTTTGCTCAAACTCATGTCCATTGAGTCAATGACATCCAATCATCTCATCCTCTGACACCCTCTCCTTTTGCCTTCAATCTTTCCCAGCATCAGGGGACTTTTCCAGTGAGTTGGCTCTTCCCATCAGGTGGTCGAAGTACTGGAGCTTTAACTTTAGCATCAGTCTTTCCAATGAGAATTCAGGACTGATTTCCTGTAGGGTAGACTGGTTTGATCTCCTTGCTGTCCAAGAGACTCTCAAGGGTCTTCTCCAGGACCACATTTCAAAAGCATCAATTCTTTGATACTCAGTCTTCTTTATGCTTACATTTCTATTTATATTTGATATTATATTTCTATCCCAAAGATGAATTGAAGAATTGAATAAATGATCCAGTGAGGACAAGTCAGAATAGAAATTAAAGGAGATATGACTACAAGGAGCTCCAACCAGTCCATCCTAAAGGAAATCAGTACTGGGTATTCATTGGAAGGACTAATGTTGAAGCTGGAACTCCAATCCTTTGGCCACCTGATGTGAAGAGCTGACTCATTGGAAAAGACCCTGATGCTGGGAAAGATTGAGGGCAGGAAGAGAAGGAGATGCCAGAGGATGAGATGGTTGGATGGCATCGTCAACTGAATGGACATGGGTTTGGGTAGACTCCAGGAGTTGGTGATAGACAGGGAGGCCTGGCTGCAGTTCATGGGGTCGCATAGAGTTGGACATGACTGAGCGACCTAACTGAACTGAGTGGGTTTGGGGCTCGAATCTCAGTCTCTTTCTTCACTTTGCAGCTTCCCAGGTGGCACTAGTGGTAAAGAACCTGCCTGCCATTGCAGGAGATATAAGAGATGTGGGTTCGATCCCTGGGTCAGGAAGATGCCCTGGAGAAGAGAACCACTTATCTCCTTTAGGATGGACTGGTTGGATCTCTTTGCACTCAGATTTCCTTTAATTTCTATTCTGACTTGTCCTCACTGGATCATTTATTCAATTCTTCACATCTCTGGGATATAAATATAATACCGACCCACTCCAGGGTTCTTGCCTGGAGAACCTCGTGGACTGCAGAGCCCTGGGGCTCCTCCATAGTGTTGCACAGAGTCAGACACTACTGAAGTGGCTTTAGCTCTCTTCACCTTGCAGCACTGTGACTCCCAGACACATCTGCCCTTGACAGGATAATCTACCCCAGGTGCTCTGAATCGTCTCACGTTCTGGAAATAGATGGATGTGATTGTTTACGGCTGGCATTTTCATTGTACAGAATCATCTTCTCCCAGCTATCAATTATAGTCATTATCTGTAGCTAAGGCAAGTTCTCCACACTGTTTTCCGAAACTATCTCAGATCAGTAATTAACTCCCCAGCCACGGCTCCTGGCTTTCACACTTTAATGAGGAGCATGGCCATGAAGCCGTTAGAATGTGAAAAATGAAGCTGATCCCCCGTCATCCCTCTGCTATACAACAGGCTCATTTCCTCTCTTCTGCGGAGAAAGGTTCAGCAGAAACCTTTTCCACTTTTTGGTAGGAGCCCTTCAGAGGCCAATCTACTTAGTCTAAAAGGCTACAAGTCACCCCTTGAGGCAGAAAGCACATGGTAGAAATGAGGTTGATGCTTTCCCTCCGGCAAAATCCCTTCTTCATTAAGAAACACACCTGTATAATTTAAATACGCTTGAGCCAGAGTCCAGCCAAGGGTCCAGCTGCCTGTCTCCACTAATTGTCCGAATTCACCAGCACCCTGCCTCCTTTACAATGAAAAACTGCCCTCTCCCTGGACTCGTCACATTCCCAGAGATTCAAAGAAGTGACCAGGCCAAAAGCGGCACCAAATTCTCCCTTATCTTGATGCTGGGCACATGAGAATGTTCAGCTCCCTGTGGAAAGTAGATTTCATAGAGAAAAAATCTGAAGGTGGAGGCTTTGTCTTTTTGGCCAGATATTAAATTATCCTCTGAACAAATACACTTTTCCTTCATACAGAAGAGCCTTCATTATGAATATTTCTACATTTAGGAGGAATCCCAAAGCTCAAAAGAAAACTCAGTCAAGTATTTGAAGCTGCTCTCAGAGAAAGAAATTGCTGCTTCTCAAAAGACCTCTGCACACTAGAGGTTAGCTTTCCAGTCTGATCTGCAGGACAACAGAGGAGATGGGAATATGGTGATTGCAGAGGACAGGCACCCGGCTGATGAGTCGGGTCATCAAATGGTTCTTATGGACGCCCAGAGTCAAGACGCTGCTGGTATAGCGGGGGAAGGAGAGGGTGGGGCAGACTGAGAGAGTGGCACTGGAGTGTATGCACTCCCACGTGTACATGGGCAGCTAGTGGGACGCTGCTGTGCAGCAGCAGCTCAGCTCTGTGCTCTGTGATGACACAGAAGGGGTGGGATGGGTGTGAGAGGGGGCTCGAGAGGGAGCAGGTATATATAGGATGCTGGTACTCAAGTTGCTCAGTCCCATCTGACTCCGTGTGACCCCATGGACTATAGCCCACCAGGCTCCCCGTCCATGGCATTCTCCAGGCAAGAATACTGGAATGGGGTGCCTTGCCCTCCTCCAGGGGATCTTCTCAACCCAGGGGCTGAATCCAGGGCTCCTGCATTGCAGGCAGGTTCTTTATCACTGAACCACCAGGGAAGCCCAGATATATGTATACTTACAGCTGATTCACTTTGTTGTGCAGCAGAAACTAATACAACATTGTAAAGCAATTATACTCCAATTTAAAAAAATACATAAAGAAAGAAGCAAGTAATGTTGGTCAACCCTAAAACCTTGATTTTTCCAGTGTTCTTCACCATAACTCATATTTAAAAAAAAAAAATTATACCACAATCCAGATGGAGACACACACAATGAAACAATACATTTATATACCTATTGTATGCAATGCATTCTGATATTTCTCTTCTATTTTATGTCATTTTTTAAAAAATTATCAGTTACAAACAAAAAAGAAATGCTGAGGATGGAGCGAGCACTGGATAGGAGTGAGGGGCCTGTGGTTTGAGGAATGGCTCTCCCACAGTGACCCCAGAAACCCAGATCAGGCACTCTGCAGAAGTCTGCATTAGGGCAGTGGTGACGCCTGCAAGGGCGGGGTGCAGACCGCAGGGAATGACACTAACCAGGTCAGCCCCCAGCATCTCTGCTGCCTTGGTTCAACTACTCTCTGACACATTGTAGCCGAGTGACTGCGGACAAGTCACTTCATCTTTCTGTGCCTCTGTCACCTCTTCTGCAACCTGTGGGTGGTTGTGTCCAACCTGGGAAGAAGGGGTTTTAGGAAACTATTCAAACAGTTCACCCTGTATCCTGTGGAGGGTGTGGGGTCTGGGACTGGCCTGAGAGGTTCTGTCTGCGTGTTGGGAAGGGGAAGTAACTGCACCCCCATTGCTGGGGAGGCAGGGTGTGTACTTCCCCGAGAGCCTCAGGCCCCCTCAGAGGACCTGGAACCCTCTGGAAGGATGCTCAGTAATGGCATAGGCTTCCCGGCAAGGAGACATGGCCAGAAGAGGCCATGGATCGTCCCCAGAGCAGGAACAAGACGATGGGCTTGCCGGCAACAAGTCTGAGTGGACTGCCTGTGTCTGGGGACTCTGCAGGGTTTCCGAACATTCAGAGAACCGTTAGATGTACCCTCGAAGAAAGAGAGTTCTGGATGGAAGCAAACGCCAGAGAACTAAGTCTTATTCATTTCCCATTGCTGCTGTAATGAATTACCACAAACTCAGATCAGATCAGATCAGTCGCTCAGTCGTGTCCGACTCTTTGCGACCCCATAAACTGCAGCATGCCAGGCCTCCCTGTCCATCACCAACTCCCAGAGGTCGCTCAGACTCACATCCATCGAGTCAGTGATGCCATCCAGCCATCCCATCCTCTGTTGTCCCCTTCTCCTCCTGCCCCCAATCCCTCCCAGCATCAGACTCTTTTCCAATGAGTCAACTCTTCGCATGAGGTGGCCAAAATACTGGAGTTTAAGCTTCAGCATCATTCCCTCCAAAGAAATCCCAGGGCTGATCTCCTTCAGAATGGACTGGTTGGATCTCCTTGCAGTCCAAGGGACTCTCAAGAGTCTTCTCCAACACCACAGTTCAAAAGCATCAATTTTTCGGCGCTCAGCCTTCTTCACAGTCCAGCTCTCACATCCATACATGACCACAGGAAAGACCATAGCCTTGACTAGGCAAACCTTTGTTGGCAAAGTGATGTCTCTGCTTTTGAATATGCTATCTAGGTTGGTCATAACTTTCCTTCCAAGGAGTAAGCGTCTTTTAATTTCATGGCTGCAGTCACCATCTGCAGTGATTTTGGAGCCCAGAAAAATAAAGTCTGACACTGTTTCCACTGTTTCTCCATCTATTTCCCATGTAGTGATGGGACCAGATGCCATGATCTTCGTTTTCTGAATGTTGAGCTTTAAGCCAACGTTTTCACTCTCCACTTTCACTTTCATCAAGAGGCTTTTAGTTCCTCTTCACTTTCTGCCATAAGGGTGGTGTCATCTGCATATCTGAGGTTATTGATATTTCTCCCAGCAATCTTGATTACAACTTGTGTTTCAAGTTGGCAAGAATACACAGAAGAACTGTACAAAAAAGAGCTTCACGACCCAGATAATCATGATGGTGTGATCACTGACCTAGAGCCAGACATCCTAGAATGTGAAGTCAAGTGGGCCTTAGAAAGCATCACTACAAACAAAGCTAGTGGAGGTGATGGAATTCCAGTGGAGCTATTCCAAATCCTGAAAGATGATGCTGTGAAAGTGCTGCACTCAATATGCCAGCAAATTTGGAAAACTCAGCAGTGGCCACAAGATTGGAAAAGGTCAGTTTTCATCCCAATCCCAAAGAAAGGCAATGCCAAAGAGTGCTCAAACTACCGCACAATTGCACTCATCTCACACGCGAGTAAAGTAATGCTCAAAATCCTCCAAGCCAGGCTTCAGCAATATGTGAACTGTGAACTTCCTGATGTTCAAGCTGGTTTTAGAAAAGGCAGAGGAACCAGAGATCCAATTGCCAACATCCGCTGGATCATGGAAAAAGCAAGAGAGTTCCAGAAAAACATCTATTTCTGCTTTATTGACTATGCCAAAGCCTTTGACTGTGTAGATCACAATCAACTGTGGAAAATTCTGAAAGAGATGGGAATACCAGACCACCTGATCTGCCTCTTGAGAAATCTGTATGCAGGTCAGGAAGCAACAGTTAGAACTGGTCATGGAACAACAGACTGGTTCCAGATAGGAAAAGGAGTACGTCAAGGCTGTATATTGTCACCACAAACTCAGAGGCTTACAATCCTTTCCAGTTATGCAGGTCGGAAGCCAAAATGGATCTCACTGGGCTAAGATCAAGTTGAGCTCCCTTCCAGAGGGTCCCAGAAGGAACCTGCTCCAGGTCATTGGTAAAGAGCCCTTATGCCAATGCAACAGAAGTAGCAGACTTGGTTTGATCCCTGGGTTGGAAAGATCCCCTGGAGGAGGAAATGGCAACCCACTCTAGTATTCTTGCCTGGGAAATTCCATGGACAGAGGAGCCTGGTGAGCTACAGTCCATGGGGTCACAGAATCCAACATGACTCAATGACCAAGAAAATAGCTGATTAACAGCGTTGTGATAATTTCAGGTTGACAGGGAAGGGACTCAGCCATATCTATGCTATGCTATGCTATGCTCAGTTACTTCAGTCGTGTCTGACTCTGTCCGACCCCAGAGACGGCAGCCCACCAGACTTCCCCATCCCTGGGATTCTCCAGGCAAGAACACTAGAGTGGGTTGCCATTTCCTTCTCCAATGCATGAAAGTGAAAAGAGAGAGTGAAGTCGCTCAGTGATGTCTGACTCTTAGCGACCCCATGGACTGCAGCCTACCAAGCTCCTCTGTCCATGGGATTTTCCAGGCAAGAGTACCGGAGTGGGGTGCCATTGCCTTCTCCGATACATGTATTCATTGTCCCTCAAACTCCTCTCCCATCCAGGCTGCCACATATCATTGAGCAGAGTTCCCTGTGCTCTACAGTGCATTCATTTCAGTTCAGTCACACAGTCATGTCTGATTCTTTGCGACCCCATGGACTGCAGCACGCCAAGCCTCCCTGTCCATCCACAACTCCCAGACTTTACTCAAACTCATGTCCATTGAGTTGGTGATGCCATCCAACCATCTCATCCTCTGTCACCAAGATGCCTAAAACAGCACCTACTGATTCACCAGGCAGGAGTACCAGAGTGGGGTACCATTGCCTTCTCTGAAGGTGTTGAAGTATCATCCAAATGCCCCCTGCTTCATGAGTCTAGGCATACAGTCACGTTGAAATCTGTGATACAAATGTCTTTGGGGAGCTGCCCCATGTCTTCATTTGGGATCTTCAGTTTCCCCCACAAAATTGATCAATACCAGCCCTCAACCTGGGAGTCCCCAAAGGCTCTGATGTACTATTCCTGAGTCTTCCATAGCCACCTACCTAAGGAAAGTCACTGTCCTCTGTGAAGCACTTTTTTTTTTTCTTTAAAATGAATTGTGGTTTTCATTTTGTTTTTTAACTTTTGTGCATGTTCAGTTGCTCAGTTGTGTCTGACTCTTTGCAACTCCATGGACTGTAGTCCACCAGGCTCCTCTGTCCATGGGATTTCCCAGGCAAAAATACTGGAGGGAGTTGCCATTTCCTCCTGCAGATGATCTTCCTGACCCAGGGATCAAACCCGGGTCAATTGCATCTCTTGCTTTGCAGGCAGATTCTTTACCACCAGAGCTACCCGGCAAGTCCCTTTTAACTTTTACTGGAGTATAATGGATTTACAATGTTGTGTTAATTTCAGGTGTATAACAAAATTAATCAGTTATACATACACATATATCCACTTTTATCTAAGATTCTGTTCTCATTTAGGTCATTAAAGAGCACTGACTAGAGTTCCCTATGCTCTGCAGTAAGTTCTTAGCATCTATTACACACATAGTAGTGTGCACATGTCAATCCCAGTCTTCTAATTTATCTTCCACTCCTTGTCCCCTGGGAACCACCAGCTTGTTTTCTACATCTGTGACTCTGCTTCTGTTTTGTAAATATGTTCATCTGCACCATTTTTTTTTTAGATGCCACATGTAAGTGACGTCACACGATATTTTTGTGCAGCACTTCACCACAGAGCCAGTGTCCTCTAGGGAAAGGCCAATTCCTTACGGCTGGATTGTCAACACTGCCTGCTCTGATGGACCAGGGGGGCCCTGTAGGAAGGAGAGGGACGCTGTCCCCTTCTGCTAAGTGCTTCCCTGGATCAATGAAGCCCAGAGCAGCTCTGCTGAGCCCCCTTCACACAAAAGTGCAAGAAAACAGCTCACTCAGCTTCTGGCTGTGCCTTTGTACTCCTGAGCCATAAATAATTCCAAGCAACAGGCCAGGAGACAACTGGACCAGGTCTCCCCTTCTCTCATCCTCCTTGTGTTTCTCCTGTCTTTAGGAAGGCTCTAGATCACTTTTCTCTTCTTCTGGAGCCAAACAGTAAAGTAAGCTAACAGAAATCCTGGATGCCTATGAACTATTTCCTATTTAGACTGAGCAGGAGAGTCCCTGCTCTCAGCTCTGCAGGCCCTGCATAACACGCACATAAGCAAGATGTCGGTAAACAGTCAGCGTCACCCAGGTGAATCTTGTCCTCAGGATCTGGTGCTCAGACTGACACCTCATCCCTCACCCTGGACATCTGCTCTCATGACTGACACTGTTCGGGCCCTGGCAAGTGCTTCCCTGCATTGCTAGGCCTGGTCGTTAATTCAAAAGTCAACTGCCACAGATGCAGAGAGCAAACATATGGACACCAAGCCAGGAAACAACCAGTGGGATGAATCTGGAGATTGGCATTGACATATATATGCACTGTGTGTGTGCATGCTAAGTTGTTTCAGTCATATCTGACTTGTTGCAACCTTATGGACTGTAGTCTGCCAGGCTTCTCTGTCCATTGGATTCTCCAGGCAAGAATACTGGAGTGGGTTGACATGCCCTCCTCCAGGGGATCTTCCTGACCCAGAGACTGGCTTGTGCCCTTATACATCTGAGCCCAGAAGTTGAACCCACGTCTCTTGTTTTCTGCATTGGCAGGTGGGTGCTTACTACTAGCACCACCTGGGAAGCCTCTATATACACTCTGCTGAGCTGTACTAAGTCACTTCACTCATGTGCAACTCTTTTGCAACTCACGAACTGTAGCCCACTAGGTTCCTCTGTCCATGGAATTCTCCAGGCAAGAATACTGGAGAAGGTTGCCATTTCCTTCTCCAGGGGATCTTCCTGACCCAGGGATTGAACCCTGGGTTTAATGCAGGGTCAAAGCAGGTTCTCTAGCATTCCTGGCAGATTCTTTACCATCTGAACCACCTGGGAACCCCGATATATGTATACATAAAGCTGATTCAGTTCCCTGTACAGCAGAAACTAACACAACATTGTAAAGCAACTATATGCCAATAACATTTTTTTAATTAAAATGTATATATGAGTTATGTCTATCTTTATTACTCAATCCTCAAACACTGCTAGGTCATGGAGAGAACTTCCAAACAATCACAATAATATTTCATCATCTTTAATCATTTTCCAACTCGGTCATCTGAAACCTGAATTTTTGCTTTTTTATTACTGAATATTAATATTTGCTTGTAGTTATTGCTCTTATAGTATATAAGGTGACAGGATAGGGCTTGTTTTAGTTATTAGTTTGATTTCTATGCTTTCAATATTGAGACATCTAGTGGGTGGATGTCCATTTGAACTCTTGGCCTGGATCCACAAGTGTTAGCACATCTGCACATAAGCATGCAGTGGAAGTGTGGGCCAAGCTTGTCATCTGAAGAACTCTACTTCAATGGGACCTGGGTAAATCTCCAGGAGACAGTGAAGGACAGGGAAGCCTGGTGTGCTGCAGTCCACAGGGTCTCAAAGAGCTGGACATGACTGAACAACAACAGAACCTCCAAAGACTGCATACTTTTTTAGCCCTTACTTCCTCATTGGCACCTTTGTCTTATAGCTGACCAGGGACACTGGGTCTTTTAACTCCTGAATAGGAAGCACCATGAACTTCACAGCAACCAGACAGTGCAGAACACAAGGGTTAAGTTGAGAAAACGAGTGAACCAGAGGGCAGGTAGAAGCCCCCAGGAAGAGCTGAGAAGTCACAGCAAAGACCATGTGCCCCCAAATCCAAAATATTAATTATCTGACCCTTTCAGAAAATATTTTCCAAATCCTAGCATAGCTCTTGGAGGATTTCACAAGCCAGTTAAAGGATTAAGCTTTATCACAAAGACAATGATGAGCTCTGGGATGATTTAAATAGAACTGACATAGATTTACAACTTTAAAATCATCCCTCTGACTGCAAGGTAAAGGATAGAATAAGGAGGGAGAGGATGAAGACAGAGAGTCCAGGTTGGAGGCTGCACCAATGATCAGGTTAAAAATGGAGGGCAGCCTGGACTGGAGATGGCAAAGTTAAATGTTGTTGCTCAGTCATTCAATCTTGTCTGATTCATTGCCACCCCGTGAACTACATACAGCATACCAGGCTTCCCTGTCTTTCACCGTCTCCCAGAACTTGCTCAAACTCTTGTTCATTGAGTCGGTGATGCCATCCAACCATCGCATTCTCTGTCGTCTCCTTCTCCTCCTGCCTTCAATCTTTCCCAGAATCAGGGTCTTATCCAATGAATTGGCTCTTTGCATCAGGTGCCAAAGTATTGGACCTGTAGCTTTAGCATCAGTCCTTTCAATGAATATTCAGGACTGATTTGCTTTATGATGGACTGGTTGGATCTCCTTGCAGTCCAAGGGACTCTCAAGAGTCTTCACCAACACCACAGTTCAAAAGCATCAGTTCTTTAGTGCTCAGCATTAATTATAGTCCAGCTCTCACATCCATACTTGATTACTGGAAAAATCATAGCTTTGACTATACAGACCTTTGTCAGCAAAGTAATCTCTCTGCTTTTAAATATGCTTTCTAGGTTTGTCACAGGTTTTCTTTCAAGAAGTGTCTTTTAATTTCATGGCTGCAGTCACATCTGCAGTGATTTTGAACCCAAGAAAATAAAGTTTGTCACTGTTCCCATTGTTTCCTATATATTTGTGGACACTTTGATGACTGTGTATAGTTTCAATGCTGCCCAGCCCAGAATTGGAGTGAAAGTATGAGAGTATTGCAGGTTATTGATTATAAAGGGGACAACTATGGAGAAATAGAAGCAGCTGTGATGTAACAGAAAGAACAGTTTACATGGAGTCAGAATTCCTGAGCTCTGTGAGTTCTGTTTGCTGTGAGGACTTCGAGTGAGTCATTAACCCTCTCCTCTGCCAATTTTAGAAATATAATTAATAAAGATTTCTCAGATGGTGGTAATGGATATATGATGATGATAGTTACAACTTATCGAGTGAGTACTATATTTTAGGTGAGGTACTTTACTGAATTTCTTAAATAACTCTGATAATTAAGGATTATTCCCACTTTACCGATGAGGAAACTGAGGCTTAGAGAGTTGAGATGTCCAGGTTCATGCAGTGGAGGGTCTGGAAATGCAAACCTGGGCTGAGTGTGACCCCAGAGCTTGTGCTCCTTCCCCTTCTCTGTGCTGCCTGCCTTCATCTGGCCTGTCCTGGGGGCAGTGATACACCCTTCCCTGTCCAGGGGCTGAGGACAGAGCTGATCCTGATCACTGAGCACAGATCCTGGGTCCTTACTTCCTGTCTAAGAACCTCAACTCTACTGATCAGCCATGGAGTCTGAACAAGGCACTTAGGCTCTGGGCTCAGCACCTTCATCTTTGAAATGAGAACAGGAGCAGCTCCCTCCTCCCAGGTGCAATGAGAGCCCAGGGGGTTAGGGTTCAGAGTCAGTCAGTAGCGTCATGAGGTGTGGGTGGGAGTCAGGCCTCCTTACAAATTCCCATGGACCCTGTAACTTCATTGTCTTCCTTCTGAAATAAGCTTCATAATCAAGCTCACATCAGAACGTAATCTTCAAACTCTAAGGAAGAGGAGGTGACGTGGCTTCAATGGAGATGCTTAGGGTTTGTTCACATTGGATTTGGGCTCCTCTGTGGTGTCTCACAGGTGGCGTCTCCTCCATTTGCAGGAGCATCTACTTTTAAGCCTTGCAAGGGCCCCTTCAGTGATCTGAGCCAGGTACAAGCATGCAACTGACCTTCCTGTTCCATAGATTCCCCACAGGCCACGTTAGTGTGACCAGGATTGAAAAAGACCAAAGGTGTTAAAGACCAGTGTCCATCCTCCTGGAGACACCTATACGTGACCAGTAGTGTGCTTATTCAGCAGGCTGATGGTATGCACTCCCTTGCCCTCTGCTATGTCAAGCACAGGTCCAGACTGCTTTTCCAGGAGACCAACAGCCTGATCTTTTCAGAACACTGGTGAAAGAAATCAAAGACGACACTAATAGATGGAGAAATATACCATGTTCATGGATTGGTAGAATCCATATAGTGAAAATGAGTATACTACCCAAAGCAATTTATAGATTCAATGCAATCCCCATCAAGCTACCAACGGTATTCTTCACAGAGCTAGAACAAATAATTTCTCAATTTGTATGGAAATACAAAAAACCTCGAATAGCCAAAGCTATCTTGAGAAAGAAGAACGGAACTGGAGGAATCAACCTGCCTGACTTCAGGCTCTACTACAAAGCCACAGTCATCAAGACAGTATGGTACTGGCACAAAGACAGAAATATAGATCAGTGGAACAAAATAGAAAGCCCAGAGATAAATCCACGCACATATGGTCACCTTATCTTTGACAAAGGAGGCAAGAATATACAATGGATTAAAGACAATCTCTTTAACAAATGGTGCTGGGAAAACTGGTCGAACACTTGTAAAAGAATGAAACTAGAACACTTTCTAACACCATAACCAAAAATAAACTCAAAATGGATTAAAGAGCTAAATGTAAGACCAGAAACCATAAAACTCCTAGAGGAAAATATAGGCAAAACACTCTCTGACATACATCACAGCAGGATCCTCTATGACCCACCTCCCAGAATATCAGAAATAAAATCAAAAATAAACAAATGGGACCTAATCAAACTTAAAAGCTTCTGCACAACAAAGGAAACTATAAGCAAGGTGAAAAGACAGCCTTCAGAATGGGAGAAAATAATAGCAAATGAAGCAACAGACAAACAACTAATCTCAAAAATATACAATCAACTCCTACAGCTCAATTTCAGAAAAATAAATGACCCAATCAAAAATGGGCCAAAGAACTAAATAGATATTTCTCTAAAGAAGACATACAGATGGCTAACAAACACATGAAAAGATGCTCAACATCACTCATTATCAGAGAAATGCAAATCAAAACCACTATGAGGTACCATTTCACGCCAGTCAGAATGGCTGCGATCCAGAAGTCTACAAGCAATAAATGCTGGAGAGGGTGCGGAGAAAAGGGAACCCTCTTACACTGTTGGTGTGAATGCAAACTAGTACAGCCACTATGGAGAATAGTATGGAGATTGCTCAAAAAACTGGGAATAGAACTGCCTTATGATCCAGCAATCCCACTGCTGGGCATACACACTGAGAAAACCAGAATTGAAAGAGACACGTGTACCCCAATGTTCATAGCAGTACTGTTTACAATAGCCAGGACTTGGAAGCAACCTAGATGCCCATCTGCAGATGAATGGATAAGAAAGCTGTGGTACATATACACAATGGAGTATTACTCAGCCATTAAAAAGAATACATTTGAATCAGTTCTAATGAGGTGGACGGAACTGGAGCCTATTATACAGAGTGAAGTAAGCCAGAAAGAAAAACACAAATACAGTATACTAATGCATATATATGGAATTTAGAAAGATGGTAACAATAACCCTGTTTATGAGACAGCAAAAGAGACACTGATGTATAGAACAGACTTTTGGACTCTGGGACCGGGAGAGGGCGGGATGATTTGGGAGAATAGCATTGAACTATGTATAATATCATATTTGAAATGAGTCGTCAGCCCAGGTACGATGCCCGATAATGGATGCCTGGGGCTGGTGCACTGGGATGACCCAGGGGAATGGTATGGGGAGGGAGGAGGGAGGAGAGTTCACGATGGGGACCATGTGTATACTGGTGGTGGATCCATCTCGATGTATGGCAAAAGCAATACAATATTGTAAAGTTAAGTAAAATAAAATTTAATTAAAAAAAATTTTAAGGACTACGATGTCTTTAGATAATTAGTCTACCTGGGTGAAGACCTTATTTTTATTCTAAGCTTTTGTTGAATTTCTGGCCTGTATCAGTGCTTAGCTGGTCTGTAAAATCATTGTGGTTATAAGGTATCATGCCTAAAGAGAATCAACTATTTATGACTCTAAATTCCCTAGAAAGCAATTGAGTGGTCCAAGGTTGCACAGCAGTAAAATTACCTACATATCAGAATTTAAAGTTTTTAAAATATTTTCCCTTTCATTTTGTGCAATATTATCATGTGATTACATCATTATACCTGGACAAAAATAGTATCTATATCTCAAGTGAGCACATAGTGCCAGCAAAGCACATCGGAATGGGTTGGCTTATTCAACATGTCTGTACAGTTCAGTTGCTCAGTCATGTCTGACTCTTTGCAAACACATGAACTGCAGCATGCCAGGCCTCCCTGCCCATCACCAACTTCCAGAGTTTACCCAAACTTATGTCCATTGAGTCGGTGATGCCGTCCAACCATCTCATCCTCTGTCATCCCCTTCTCCTCCTGCCTCCAATCCCTCCCAGCATCAGGGTCTTTTCAAATGAGTCAGTTCTTTGCATCAGTTTCAGCTTCAGCATCAGTCCTTCCAATGAATATTCAGGACTGATTTCCTTTAGGATGCACTAGCTGGATCTCCTTGCAGTCCAAGGGACTCTCAAGAGTCTTCTCCAACACCACAGTTCAAAAGTATCAATTCTTCAGCGCTCAGCTTTCTTTATAGTCCAACTCTCACATCCATACATGAGTACTGTAAAAACCATAGCCTTGACTAGATGGATCTTTGTTGACAAAGTAATGTCTCTGCTTTTTAATATGCTGTCTAGATGGGTCATAACTTTCCTTCCAAGGAGTAAGCATCTTTTAATTCCATGGCTGCAGTCACCATCTGCAGTGATTTTGGAGCCCCCAAAAATAAAGTCAGCCACTGTTTCCCTATCTATTTGCCATGAAGTGATGGGACTGGATGCCACAATCTTTGTTTTCTGAATGTTGAGTTTTAAGCCAACTATTTCACTCTCCTCTTTCACTTTCATCAAGAGGCTCTTTAGTTCTTCACTTTCTGCCATAAAAGTGGTATCATCTGCATATCTGAGGTTATTGATATTTCTTCCGGCAATCTTGATTCCATCTTGTGCTTCCTCCAGCCCAGAGTTTCTCATGATGTACTCTGCCTAGAAGTTAAATCACTAGTGTGACAATATACAGCCTTGATGTACTCCTTTTCCTATTTGGAACCAGTCTGTTGTTCCATGTCCAGTTCTAACTGTTGCTTCCTGACCTGGATACAGGTTTCTCAAGAGGCAGGCCAGGTAGCCTGGTATGCCCATCTCTTTCAGAATTTTCTACAGTTCATTGTGATCCACACAGTCAAAGGCTTTGGCATAGTCAATAAAACAGAAATATATGTTTTTCTGGAGCTCTCTTGCCTTTTTGATGATTCAATGTGTACAACTGTCCTAACATGTTTGTCCCATTCAGTTACAAAAGGAATTTTATTTCAAGAAGTGAAGGCTGCCTGAGATTATAAAGTGGGAGAATGAGAGACCACTGACATGAAATCAGGCTTCAGCTATGGGAACAGCTATGGGAACTCCTGCTTCTTACTGAAGTTTTCAGTAAGTTTTCAGGTGAGGGCCACAATAGTGGCCAAGTCCTCCAGGCCTCCCTGTTGGGCACAGTCAGACCCACACCCCTTGGACTCCCCAATCCACAGCCTGAAGGGCTCATGCTTGCAGGGCCTGGGGACGGGAGCTGTCACTCCACCAACCACTACACCGAGCCTGTCCCAGGCTCTGCTGCAAGTCTGCTCGCCTTTGCTCTCTGGGTCCTGCAGACGGGCCTGCAGGAAACAGGGGCCTTGAGTCCCATCCTGATCGTGTTTTGTGGAATTTCCACAATGCCCCTTTCAGCCCTGTTCTGAGCAAATGACTAGTCAGTCTGTGCTACGGTCAGCCCACAAGCAGGCTGAGAGGTTGAGGCTCTGAGCAGCCAAGTGACCCACCCAGAAGGACAGAACTGCAGCCATGGAGCTGGGTCAGTGCTCCCCGCCCAGGGTGACCGCCCGCTCACAGCACATTCACATCTGCCCCCTCACCTCCTCCCACTCACAGCAGGTTCACGTCTGCCCTTCACCCCCTCCCAGGGTGACCCCCAATCACAGCAGGTTCACATCTGCCCTTCACTCCCTCCCAGGGTGACCCCCCACTCACAGCAGGTCCACGTCTGCCCTTCACCCCCTCCCAGGGTGATCCCCAATCACAGCAGGTTCACATCTGCCCTTCACTCCCTCCCAGGGTGACCCCCCACTCACAGCAGGTCCACGTCTGCCCTTCACCCCCTCCCAGGGCAGCTCACAGAGCCTCCTCTTAGGGGGACTCACTCACCGTCTTTTATCAGGACTCTTGTCTCACATCCTGTCTCTAGGATCATCCAGAAGGCTTGTCCCTCTGAGGTGGATTCAGTCTCCCGTCATCAGGGCCCCTTCCCTGGGTCACACTCACCGCCAGCTCGCCCACTCCCTCTCAGACAACAAAGGCCCCCTCGGGTCCCGTGCCACCTGGCTCTGCCTGGGCTCTCACCCCTCTCCGGCCTGGCCCTTCCCTCTCAGGGCCCCTGCAGGGTCTGCAGGAGCTCCAACTGCCCAAGGCAGGCTGTCTGCTCTCCTGGGGAGGCCCCATGCTGTCAGGTGGGGCCTCACACACAGCACAGCGGCCAGCACCTGCCTCCCGCCCTCTTCACTCTGCATGGGCCCAGGGTGGGCTCAGGGCCCAGGGCAGGTTCAGGGCCCCAGGATGGGCTCAGGGCCCCACTGTGTGCCTGGTTCTCATCTCATCCTGGCTCTGCCCACGGGGGAGCTACTCTGTGCCTGCTGCTTAGAGAGGGCACTCATTCACATGTCCCTCCCAGGAGTACAGGGTTCTGGTGGGCAGGTTCCTCCCAGGGTACGGGGTTCACCTGGGCAGGTATCTGCAGGGCTCAGCACCCAGGAACTGAGTACAGAGCCCTTGTCGCAGAGCACCCCCAGCCCACCTGTTGGTCAGACCTGACCCTGAGCCCCTCAGCAGGACCTGAACAAACAAACAGCTGCTCCTGGACAGGGCAGTGACCCTGGGCCTCACTGCACAGCCTCCCTCCAAGTCTTTCAGAGACTTCCACTGCATCTGGGCACTGGGCCTGTCTACACATCCCTCCTCTCTCTGACTCCTGGGTTCTTCTCATTAGGAGATGGTCTTGAAATTACATCCCACAGGTGGGACAAATAAAATGATTAGAAAACAAGCCAGAGCTCCAGCCTCAAGTCCATCCTGACCCTCAGGACCCTCACCTGTTCCTTGCACCTGGCGGGCACAGTAAGGCCCATTTTCTGCAACTGAGAGCCCCTTATGGTGGTGGGGGGGTTGGTTTGGCTCACTGACCCCCGGCCAGCCCTTCGGGGTGAGCCTGGGCTGAGGCCTCTATAAGTGGGTGAAGCGCCTGCAGCTGGACTCTGTGCCATACTCTGCGGGACGTGTGGGCTGGGCTGGCGAGACGGCCTTGCAGTTGCTGTTTGTGATCAGGTCTTCTCTAGACCAGGTAAGGAAGCCGCGTGTCACCTGTGCCTGCTGTTGGACGTCTCCCCGCAGCGGGGTGGGGGGGTGGGGAGCCGGGGTGAGGAAGCAAGAGAAAAGGCAGTGGGAGCAGGATTGGAGAGGCAACTCAGGGAGGGGGATGGAAGACTTCCGGAAGAGCCCCTGGGTCAGGACCAACTCGGCAAGTGTGCTGTTGCTAGGGCGGCCCCAAGCCCTTCCCTCCAGCCTGTGAGGTCTTTGCTCATATTCAGGTATTTTACCTGGGAACGTTGGGTGACGTTCAGGAGCAGCTAGCCTGGGGCTCAGCCGAGATTTACTTAGAGAGGCCTCTGATGGGTCCCCCAACTTCCCACTGAAGATGCTCCTTGGGGAGTAGGGTAGAGGAGGGGGTGGGGTAAGGGGGTGGAGATGGTGAAGGGCTGCTGGCTGCATGTGAGTCCCCACCCCTGACCATCTTCAGAATTGATCATCAGTGTGGCAAGTATCCTAACTGGGTTTTCACCTGTGTAACTGGTGAAATTAGCAGTGTGAACAGTGACATTAAATGTCCTCAGTCAGGACTGAGATGTTACACCACTTGTTCAGGTGTAAGAACATGGGGAGGCATGTGCAGCCCTAGGGACAAGCTTCAGACTTGACCCCTCAACATTCTGGGGTCCAGCCACTGCTTTAGCATTTCTAAGGGGCCAGTGCAGTGTTCCATAATCCAGCCCCTATCTGCCTTTAGTGAGACCCACACTTCCAGGATCCTACAGAGCAGGGTCTGTGTGGCTGCTCTGCGGCCTCTAACAAATGACCACAAGCTGGGTGGTTTAAAACAACAAGAGTTCATCCTCCTCCAGTCCTGGACACCAGACACTTGAGATCAAGGTGATGTGGACCTCCAGGGGTTCCAGGATGGGGTCCTTCCTTCTTTTTTGAGTTAGGGTTAGGGTTTAGGGGTTAGGGGTTCAGGTTGGGGTTCAGGGTTCGGGTTCAGGGCTAGGGGTTAGGATTAGGGGTTGGGGCTAGATTTAGGGGGTTAGGGTTGGGTTATGGGTTTGTGTAGGGGGGTTGGGAGGGTAGAGGAGGGGGTCAGGGGTGTGGAGAAGAGGGTTGGCAGTGTGGAGGAGAGGTGGGAGGGTGGAAGGTCTGCTGCCTGCACACAAGTCCCCACCCCTGACCATCTTCAGAATTGCTCATTGGTGTAGCAAGAATCCTAATTGGGTTTTCACCTGTGTAACTGGTGGATTCTTAATGAGCAATGTTAACAGTGACATTAACTGTTCTTAGTCAGGACTAGATACTTACTATGCCACATACAGGTGTAAGAACCAGGGGAGGCTTGTGCAGCCAGTACTCCTAGGGACAGGGTTCAGACTTGACTCCTCAACATTTTGCTGCTGTTGCTGCTGCTAAGTCGCTTCAGTCGTGTCCGACTCTGTGCAACCCCATAGACAGCAGCCCCTCAGGCTCTGCCAGCCCTGGGATTCTTCAGGCAAGAACACTGGAGTGGGTTGCCATTTCCTTCTCCATTGTGTGAAAGTGAAAAGTGAAAGTGAATTCGCTCAGTCATGTCCGACTCTTAGCGACCCCGTGGACTGCAGCCTACCAGGCTCCTCCATCCATGGGATTTTCTAGGCAAGAGTACTAGTCACTGCTTTAGCATTTCTGAGGGCCCAGTTCTGACTCTAAGGGTTCTGTAATCCAGCCTCCATCTTCCTTTAGTGAGACCCACACTTCTAGGATCCTACAGAGCAGGGCCTGTGTGAGTTCTCTGTGGCTTCTCTAACAGACGACCACATGTTGGGTGATTTAAAACAACAAGAGTTCATCCTCCCCCAGTCCTGGAGACCAGACACCTGAGATCAAGGTGGCACAGGGCTGAGGTCCCTCCAGAGGCTCCAGAATAGGGTCCTTCCTGCCTTCTCCAGCTTTGGGGCTCCAGGGGTGCCAGGGCTTGTGACCCCTCCCTCCCATCTCTGCCTCTATCTTCACGAGGCTTCTCGTCTGTGTCCTCTTTCATCTCTTATAAGGACCCTGTCAGTTGGATTGAAGGTCACCCTAACCCTAGATGACCTCACCTTGAGATCTTTTACATCTACAAAGACCCTTTTCCCAGATATGGCCCTGTTCCCGTGTTCTGGGGGGACACATCTTTGGGGGCCACCATTCACTCCAGTATCTGTATATAAAATAACCCTCATTTTAGGAGATCACCACAGGCCCATATAGACAGGCACAGACAGCGGCCACACACATGGAGTCTGGAGAGAATGAGGATCCTGGAGTCACCTGGAATGGATCAGGCCTGGCTTCTTCAGGTGAGGGGAATCACAGGGAGGAGCGGGGCATGGTCTTGTTCAGGCTTCAAAAAGACCATGTTGGGTGGGATGTGAGATGCACCGTGAGGGCAGGGAGCTTTGTAGAGCCTGATGGAGGGATTAGGTTGGGCCTGGGGCCATGGGTGAAGAGTGGAATTAGTGTGGGGGTTGGCCATATGCCCTGGAGAAGGAGCTGACAGTCCCTGGGGCACAAGGAACTGGGAACCTGGGAGGCTTCTGTGTTACTGAACCAAACCTGAGTCCACACACCTGAGTGCAGTACAGCCAGTTACCTGACACCAGGTGCAGTAAAGGAGAGTGCGCATTAATTGTAAAGGCACCAATATGTGGAGACAGGTAACTCGTGCTCTAAACCCTGAAATCCCTGAGGGGCTTCAGGAAAGCAGTTTTACGGGACACGTGAGGGGGTGGGTCACAGAGAACTGCTGGTGCACAGTTCTCTGGTGGGTGCGGTAACAGGCGGCTAGCCTCACAGATCCTCAGAAACTGGACACTCTGGGGGTGACGTGTTCATGCTCATCAAATAGTTAACCTCTTCCCCTCAGTGGGGCTTTTAGCAGCTGTAAAACAACTCCCAGAATGTGCTTCAGATACTATTATCTCCATACTTCAGAGAGAAGTTACAGCAGAGGATACGGGACGGGGTCTGTCCTGGAAGGGCCCCATCGGCTCCTGCTCAGTTACACCAGGTGTCTGGGCTCAGCAGCTGGAGAAGTTGGGGCTGTCTCCTGGGTGTGGGGAGCAGCAGGGTCGCAGTCCTCGAGGGGCCTGTTAATCCCCAGGATGAGACAGGGAGGCCATGGATGGACAGATGCACCTGGCCTGGGAGAGGGGTGCAGGCTGGAAATGTCACTGGAATCATTGCAGGGAGGAAGCGGAAAGGCCAGGAGGGGGCAGGTGGGTGATAGCACCTACGTGCAGGTGATGGTGGTCCTGTTGGACACAACTCAGAGCCATAAGGAGTGGTGGTCGGGGGCTCAGCTTCGTCCTCTTGTTCTTTGCTTATCTGTAACTTCCCACTCCTGCAGCAAGGAGCCTGGCCCCCACCATTTGCATTTGTCAGCTCTTTTCTCCTCTTCAGATTATGTGTACAGTGGTCTCAGAATTGCTAGCTATTGCACTCTGGAAAGATCTCTATAAAATGAAGCCCAGTGTTTATGTGCAGGCCGTTTTGCGTTTTGTGAATCGATTCATTCATTTCCACAAAGTCAACACATTTTGCCCATCCCCTACAGTGAGATATCTTTTCACTGCATTTCTAATGTGGTTAGATTTTGTTGCATTGTGTATTCTGTTCTGCGACTCTCCTATACTCTGAATAACTATACTTGAATAGACTGTTTGATCCCTTGGGCTGTACAAATCGATGAGCGTAGACAAATGCATAGTGACAGGTGTCCATCCTAAAGCATCACAGGGAATACTTCAACTCCCTTCAGCAGATTATCTGCTTATCATCTATGTAGCTTTGCTTTTCCTAGAATGTCATAAATGAGGTCAGACTCCAGACTGTATTATTTCAGTGAGTGATATGCACGTGAGAGTTAACCATGCTTTTCAGTTTGGTGGTTCATTCCTTACTACTGATGAGTAATACTCCATTGCATGTGTATGTGAGGAAAAACAATTTTCACTCTGCCCTTCCATAATAAGAGACAAATCACCAGGAGAAAAAACAGAAGCGTACCTCCTCTATGCTTCCCTGGTGGTTTTGTGGTAAAGAATCTGCCTGTAATACAGGAGACTTGGGTTTGACCCCTGGGTTGGGAAGATCCCCTGGAGAAGGAAATGGCAACCCACTCCAGTATTCTTGCCTCTGGGGAAGCCCATGGACAGAGGAGCCTGGCGGGCTACAGTCTGTGGGGTCGCAAAGAGGCGAACATGACTTAGTGACTAAAACAACAAATAGCTTCTGTACCCAGGGGAGCTACCAAGGAAACCTGAGTCACTCCCTGAAATGTCCGAAGTCATCACCTTAAATGCCATCTTCAGCTAAAATCAAGACCCTGAGGAATGGGAGAAGCCCTTATGGAAGGTAATTACACAAAACACAATAAAGAAGGGTATGATTGTTTATAGATTTAAGTCGACACCTCTCCATTGATAAGTTACTTGAGTTTTAATTGTCCTTTTATTTCTGGTGCAAACAGGGACAACCCTTAAATGCAGAGATTTCTCTGTTGTAAATGTCCATCACAAGATGGCAATTGCCAGTTAGTTTACTGAGAGTCCTCTTTTTTTTCTTTCATGGAAGTGGACTTAAGCAATCCTCACAGCAGAGAGGCATATTTTGGGGTCGCATGTTCTACTTGCTTTGACATGGATATACCCCAGTTTGATTATGCATTCATCTATTGAAGGATATCCTGATTACGTCAAGCTTTTAAGTATTATGGGTAGTGCTGCCGTGCCTAAGTTCATCTTTGTTTGCATTTAAGCATGGATTTTTCAAAGCAGTTTCCTAAATACTGGAAGTACGATTGTTGGATCCCAAGGTGAGGTGTGTTTAGCTTTGAAGAAAACTGCCCAACTGTGTTACAAGGTGCATGCATCCCACCAGCAATGAGGGAGCGTTCCTGCTACTCCTCAGCCTCCAGCAATTGGTATTGTCATATATTTAGAGTTTAGCAGCCCTAATATGTGTAGTGTGATAGCTTGTGACTTTAATTTGTAATTCCCTAATGGTGTATGATGTTGAGTGTGCTTCTGTTTTGTACTATCTATAACATTTGGCTGGGTGTCTGTTCAGATCTTTACTTATTGTTTATAGGGTTGTTCAAGAGGTCTCTGTCTATTTTGTGTCCAAATCCTGTATCAAATATGAATTTTCCAAATATTTTCTCCCAGTTTGTGGCTTGTATTTTGATTTTCTGAATGAGGTATTTCAGAATAGACATCTTTATTTCTATAAAGTCCACAATATTTTTCTTTTGTGGATTGACAGCTCTTGTGTTAAAACTCAAAGCTCATGATATACAGGCCAAACCCAGGATCATGTAGATTTTCTATGTTTATGTCTACAATTTCGATAGTTTCAAAATTTAAATGTCTGTTAATAAATTTGAGTGAATTTGGTGACTACATTTCATTCTATACAGTTTCAAGTTAATTATTCCTTAACTATTTTGGAGAAGTTTTGGATATTGGCAATATTTCAGTTTGAATTTCCATAATTTAATGGACCTAGCAGAACTGCCCTGAGGGGCAGAGTCTCCACTTAGCTGTGAGGGAGGCTTAAGCTGCAGTTCCCATTGGCTGGCAGGGAGCGAACCCGACCCACCCCCACCCCAAGCAGCATTCCTGCTCTGCCTGAGCACCTGGCTGCCTGTGGCTGCTGACGGGAGTCTGGTCTCCTCAGGACCCATTGGGGCTTCAGCTTTGGGACGTTGTGGGATTCAGTTCAGGAAGACAGGGAGTCTGGTCTCCTCAGGACCTGCTTAGGTTTTGGCTTTGGGACACTGTGGGGTTCATTTCAGGCTGACAGGAGATGGGTCTTCTCAGGACCCATTAGTGTTTCGGCTTTGGGACATTGTGAGGTTAGTTCAGGCTGAATGGGTGTCCTTCTAAAGCACTGGGAATAAACATGATGCCCCAGGAAGCTGTATCACAGACACTCTGTTTTGCGTCCTCCGTGCCTGGAACTGGGGCCATGCATGCTCCAGTTAGAGACGTGTGTAGGCATGTGGTCCTTGGAGTTAATCAGACCAACTAAATGGAAAAACAATCTAAGTGACTCCTGACATTGCCAGTGTGGTTGTGAAGGGGAAAGGCTTGAGCCGCATTGCAGGACCGGAATACGGAAAGTGTGTGCTAGCTTCCTGCACTAGCGTTCCAGAACACTTCAGAAGGATCGAGGGGATCTCCGAGGCTTTTAGTAGGAGAACAGAGTCCGTGAACCTGGCGGCCCTGGCAGCGTGGGCAGGCGGAGAAGGCGGTGCGGGCGTGGCCATCCCTGTGCAGCTGTCTCCTGACCGTCGCACAGGGGCCTTTCCACGGCGAGTTCCCCTGTTTACAACGGGCAGTGGAGCAGCCCCTCTGAGAGGCTGGACCACAGTGGGAGCTGCTGAGCAGCTCAGGTCCTGGGGAGGCTCCTGTGAGCCACAAGTCTCAGGGGGAGGAGTCAGGAGGAGACACAGCAGCCCAGAAGGGCGAGGGGCGGAAGAAAGGGCCTTAAAAAAGCTAAGTTCCAGATTCCCAGGAACCAGGTGTTTCCACTTTAGGTGGTGAGTCTGTGTGTCAGATGTCTGTCCCGGCGCTTGCACATGGGCTCCTGGAAGCCCTGGGCGGCTACATGTGGCCCAGGGGCCCCGTGTTCCCGGCTGTCACCATGCAGTGACGCTGCCCATGGGACCACACCGGACCAGTCAGAGAGGACCCTCCTCCAGGCCCAGAGAGCGGTCTGGGAAGCAGGAGGACTTGCGGGGAGCTGGCTTGGATCAGGGCTCCACTCATGACAAAGGTCACAAGGAAGGAGGCTTGGCAGACGCGAAGGCGAGATCAAGCCTCAGGAGTCCCCCCGGATATTCTCGAGCATCTATCCCCCCAAAACCAGAGTCTGCCTACTTTACTGCTTTGTGCTCTCAACTCTGACTTTACTGGGGGCTGTCCCCCACCACCATCTCGCTCTCTCTAATAAAGAATTAACTTACAGCTCCAATTAATAAAGTTCCTGGGCATTAGGAGTGTTTAAATCCAAACCCCTCAGATAGCTTTCTAACTCGCCTGACAAGTTCACCTGGACTCCTATAGCTATGCATACGATTATTTACAGTGTCTCAGCCTCGAGAGGCAAGGGAAGGTTAAGATATTCAAATAGCTTAGAGCCTCTCATAGAGTTAAAAATTGTCGGAATAAGACTAGTAAAAAATTTTATTAATGAGCCAATGGTTTTTGCCAAGTTTTCACATCCCCCGTTTTGTATCCTTGAATGTGTATTAATTAATATAGTTGGTTTGTAGAAAAAATAAGTAGTGGCCTTGGTGCTAGTAACTTTAGACCCTTAAGGTAATAAATTCTTTTCTTTGTTGTAAACCCATTGTGCCTCCCCCCTATAGGAATGTAAGTTTATCCGACACCTGTGGATGAAGATGGCGCCAAACCTTAAAATAATTACTCTTAGAGAAAATAAGTCTTGCAGTTGACAAACCTTTGTCAAGAGTCATAAAATGTTAATAGGTCTTCTGGCCAGAAGATTATGTAAATCACCTGAACCATTTGTACGCAATAAATTTGCAGGAAAGAAACCCTGGTTTTTGATAAGGATCAAAGACTGCTGACTTCGCATCCCCTATTATCCTCTATGTGTAACTTAGTGTATAAAAGCCCCTGTTGAAAATAAAGCTACGGGCCTTGCTCACCAGAGCTTGGTCTCCCCCTGTCATTCTTTCTCTCAATTTCCATTTCCGGCTGAAGTCTCCATCTGGAGCGCGGAACTCACCAAGTTTGCTAATCATGCCTGGGCTTCTAAGACCCACTTGAGAAAGCGCCTAAGGTGGGGCACTTTTCGCTATTCGAGCGGGTGCCTGCGGCCTAAGCAAGTGGTGCAAACTTGTTGTCTTGAAGTTTTATTGGTCTCCCACGTAAACCAAGCTACTCAGCCTCTTTTCTCCTCTGAATTTCCTACTGAGCTATCGGCTATTATGTACTCTTAATGTTTCTAATTGATATGTAAATAAAGCTATTATCCAGTGACCCCCGCCCGACGCCTCTCCCTTCCGAAGACCCTGGATTAGCCAGGGCTGGACCCCGGTAAGGACTGGAACGGGGTGGGGGCCCTGCTGTGCCCTTTATCTTCCCAGTTCTGGCTTTCTGGCAGATCCTCAGGACCTGCTGGTGCTTCAACTCTCGTCATCCTATGCCGGCCCTGCCACCAACAAAGAGCAAGTTTTTTTCCATGTGTTTCTAAGTCATTTAGACTCTGCTGCATTGGGTTTCATTCTGTGACACTCTCATACCCTAAATAACTAAATTTGAATAGATTATGATTTACTAATTGAGGTCTAAAGATCTATCAGATCAGATCAGTCACTCAGTCGTGTCCGACTCTTTGCGACCGCAGGAATCGCAGCACGCCAGGCCTCCCTGTCCATCACCAACTCCCGGAGGTCACCCAGACTCACATCCATCGAGTCAGTGATGCCGTCCAGCCATCTTATCCTCTGTCGTCCCCTTCTCCTCTTGCCCTCAATCCCTCCCAGCATCAGAGTCTTCTCCAATGAGTCAACTCTTTGCATGAGGTGGACAAAGTACTGGAGTTTCAGCTTTAGCATCATTCCTTCCAAAGAAATCCCAGGGCTGATCTCCTTCAGAATGGACTGGTTGGATCTCCTTGCAGTCCAAGGGACTCTCAAGAGTCTTCTCCAACACCACAGTTCAAAAGCATCAATTCTTTGGCACTCAGCCTTCTTCACAGTCCAACTCGCACATCCATACATGACCACAGGAAAAACCATAGCCTTGACTAGACAAACCTTTGCTGGCAAAGTAATGTCTCTGCTTTTGAATATGCTATCTAGGTTGTTCATAACCTTACTTCCTAGGAGCAAGCGTCTTTTAATTCCACAGCTGCAGTCACCATCTGTAGCGATTTTGGAGCCCAGAAAAATAAAGTCTGACACTGTTTCCACTGTTTCCCCATCTATTTCCCGTGAAGTGATGGGACTAGATGCCATGATCTTTGTTTTCTGAATGTTGAGCTTTAAGCCACCTTTTTCACTCTCCACTTTCACTTTCATCAAGAGGCTTTTTAGTTCCTCTTCACTTTCTGCCATAAGGGTGGTGTCATCTGCATATCTGAGGTTATTGATATTTCTCCCAGCAATCTTGATTCCAGCTTGTGTTTCTTCCAGTCCAGCATTTCTCATGATGTACTCTGCATACAAGTTAAATAAACAGGGTGACAATATGCAGCCTTGACGTACTCCTTTTCCTATTTGGAACCATTCTGTTGTTCCATGTCCAGTTCTAACTGTTGCTTCCTGACCTGCACACAAATTTCTCAAGAGGCAGGTCAGGTGGTCTGGTATTCCCATCTCTTTCAGAATTTTCCACAGTTGATTGTGATCCACACAGTCAAAGACTTTGGCATAGTCAATAAAACAGAAATAGATGTTTTTCTGGAACTCTCTTGCTTTTTCCATGATCCAGCGGATGTTGGCAATTGGATCTCTGGTTCCTCTGCCTTTTCTAAAACCAGCTTGAACATCAGGAAGTTCACAGTTCACATATTGCTGAAGCCTGGCTTGGAGAATTTTGAGCATTACTTTACTAGCATGTGAGATGAGTGCAATTGTGCGATAGTTTGAGTATTCTTTGGCATTGCCTTTCTTTGGGATTGGGATGAAAACTGACCTTTTCCAATCTTGTGGCCACTGCTGAGTTTTCCAAATTTGCTGTCATATTGAGTGCAGCACTTTCACAGCATCATCTTTCAGGATTTGGAATAGCTCCACTGGAATTCCATCACCTCCACTAGCTTTGTTTGTAGTGATGCTTTCTAAGGCCCACTTGACTTCACATTCCAGGATGTCTGGCTCTAGGTCAGTGATCACATCATCGTGATTATCTGAGTTGTGAAGATCTTTTTTTGTACAGTTCTTCTGTGTTTTCTTGCCACCTCTTCTTAATATCATCTTCTTCTGTTAGGTCCATACCATTTCTGTCCTTTATCAAGCCCATCTTTGCATGAAATGTTCCTTTGGTATCTCTGATTTTCTTGAAGAGATCCCTAGTCTTTCCCATTCTGTTGTTTTCCTCTATTTCTTTGCATTGATTGCTGAAGAAGGCTTTCTTATCTATTCTTGCTATTCTTTGGAACTCTGCATTCAGATGTTTATATCTTTCCTTTTCTCCTTTGCTTTTCACTTATCTTCTTTTCACAGCTATTCGTAAGGCCTCCCCAGACAGCCATTTTGCTTTTTTGCATTTCTTTTCCATGGGGATGATCTTAGTCCCTGTTTCCTGTACAATGTCACGAACCTCATTCCATAGTTCATCAGGCACTCTATCTATCAGATCTAGGCCCTTAAATCTATTTCTCACTTCCACTGTATAATCATAACGGATTTGATTTAGGTCATACCTGAATGGTCTAGTGGTTTTCCCTACTTTCTTCAATTTCAATCTGAATTTGGCAATAAGGAGTTCATGGTCTGAGCCACAGTCAGCTCCTGGTCTTGTTTTTGCTCACTGTGTAGAGCTTCTCCATCTTTGGCTGCAAAGAATATAATCAATCTGATTTCGGTGTTGACCATCCGGTGATGTCCATGTATAGAGTCTTCTCTTGTGTTGTTGAAAGAGGGTGTTTGTTATGACTAGTGCATTTTCTTGGCAAAACTCTATTAGTCTTTGCCCTGCTTCTTTCCATAATCCAAGGCCAAATTTGCCTGTTACTCCGGGTGTTTCTTGACTTCCTACTTTTGCATTCCAGTCCCCTATGATGAAAAGGACATCTTTTTTGGGTGTTAGTTCTAAAAGGTCTTGTAGGTCTTCGTAGAACCGTTCAACTTCAGCTTCTTCAGCGTTACTGGTTGGGGCATAGACTTGGATTACTGTGACATTGAATGGTTTGCCTTGGAAACCAACAGAGATCATTCTGTCTTTTTTGAGATTGCATCCAAGTACTGCATTTTGGACTCTTTTGTTGACCATGATGGCCACTCCATTTCTTCTGAGTGATTCCTGCCTGCAGTAGTAGATATAATGGTCATCTGAGTTAAATGCACCCATTCCAGTCCATTTCAGTTTGCTGATTCCTAGAATGTCGACATTCACTCTTGCCATCTCTTGTTTGACCACTTCCAATTTGCCTTGATTCATGGACCTGACATTCCAGGTTCCTATGCAATATTGCTCTTTATAGCATCGGACCTTGCTTCTATCAGCAGTCACATCCACAGCTGGGTATTCTCTTTGCTTTGGCTCCATCCCTTCATTCTTTCTGGAGTTATTTTTCCACTGATCTCCAGTAGCATATTGGGCCTCTACTTACCTGGGGAGTTTCTCTTTCAGTATCCTCTCATATTGCTTTTTCATACTGTTCATGGGTAAAGATCTATGGGTTTATACAAATACACAGTGGTGGGTATTCATCTGTAATATCAGTACGTCGCTCAGTTGTGTCCGACTCTTTGCGACCCCATGGACTGCAGCCCGCCAAGCTTCCCTGTCCATCACCGACTCCTGGAGCTTACTCAAACTCATGTCCATCGAGTCGGTGATGCCATCCAACCATTTCATCTGTAATGTATCAGATGGAATATTGAACCTCCTACGTCATAATCTTTTTATAAGTCTGTTTTGCCTTTTTCAGAATGTCGTATAAATGGGGTCATTAGTGTGTAGACTGGATTTTTTCACTTAGCAATATACACGTAAGATTAACCCATGGTTTTTGCTTGGTTTGATGGTTCATTCAGTTATATTTCCAAATACTATTCTATTGCATGTGTATTGGAGGAAAAATAATGTTCCCTTTATATTTCTCTTTTCCTCATTGAGACTTTCCCCTGCAACAAAAGGCAGATGAACTGGAGGAAAACAGAAGCTTATTATCATGCATACCCCCTATATGCTTGTAAGGTACCTAGGAATACCTGAAATGGCCCAAGCCTGTAACTTATGTGCTATCTTTAGCTAAGAACAAAAGAAAGACATTGGTGGGGGAAGGGGGTGGTGGAATGATTTGGGAGGTTTGGAGGCAAAGCACAGTAAACAGGGGTCTGGATATTATGCAGATTTACATCCAGGCCATCTCCATGGACTAGCTTCTCTGAAGACTTAGTTATCCTTCCATTTCTGGTACACAGGTGAAGACAGCCTTATAAGTGGAGATTTCCCTAATAAATGTAAATTTAATTCCTAAAAGGGCATTTTCAAACATTCTCCTGGATCTGCTGTTTTTTAAATGTCAGTCCAGAATTATCCTGATGTCAAAAAGACACAACTTGGGGTGGCATATTCTACTCCCCTTGATGCACATGTGCCCTAATTTGCTTATTAATTCATTTACAGAAGAACATTCTGATGTCTTTCAGTTTTTAACCAATTTTTAACCCAGAATAGAGCTATTGTGCATTATTTTATGCTAGTTTTTGTTTGAACACAGTTTTTCAAAGCTGTTGTCTAAATACAAGAGGTGTAGTATTGCATCATAGATGAGTCTGTTTAGCTTTGGAAAAAAATGTCAGACTGTCTTCCAAAAGTGGCTGTGCATGCATCCCACCAGGATTTTGAGTATGTTTTTTATGGTTGTTTACTGTCAGTGTCCCCTCTGTGGCCAGGTGTTTTTCGTGGTTTTTTACTATCAGTGTCCCCTCTGTGGCCAGGTGTTTTTATGGTTTTTTACTGTCAGTGTCCCCTCTGTGGCCAGATGTTTTTCATGGTTTTTTACTCTCAGTGTCCCCTCTGGCCAGATGTTTTTCATGATTTTTTACTCTCAGTGTCCCCTCTGTGTCCAGGTTTCTGTTGCAGTCTTTACCCAATTATTAATGGGTTTGTTTGGTGTAGAATTCTTGGTATAATTTGAGTACAAATTCTTTATCTAATATGTGTTTTTTTAATTTTAATTATTAATATTTGGCTCTGCTGGGTCTTCATTGTATGGACTTCTGTCTAGTTATGGCGAGCAGGAGCTACACTAGTTGTGATGCGTGGGCTTCTCACTGGTGGCTCCTGTTGTTGTGGGACACAGGCTCTGAGGCCCATGGGCTCAGTAGTTGCAGCTTCCGGGATCTAGAACTCAGGCTCAGTGGTTGCAGTGCATGGGCTTAGCTGCTCCACAGCATGGACAGGGATCCAACCTACGTCTCCTGCATTGGCATGAAGATTCTTTAATACTCAGCCACCAGGAAAGCCCTCAGCCGTGTTTTAGATTCTAGTTTGCCACACCCGTATCTGGTGAGAAAGGCCAGTATCAAGAGGCCTGGGGGCTGGGAGTGCTCAGTCACAGTTCTGGCTGTGCCATCGAAAGTTTTGGGGCCTTTGGTGAGTGCCTCAACTTTCCCGGGACTGTTTCCTCTCTTCAAAAATGCCCTGCTGTTGGACTGTAGCCCACCAGGCTCCTCTGTCCATGGGATTTCCCAGACAAGAATACTGGAGTGGGTGCCATTTTATTCTGCGCAGATAGGAAGGGGGAACCCATTCCATGGCCTGAGAGCAGGCTCTTGTCTGATACTTGGAAATGAATTGTCCGAGGAGACATGTGCTGTCAAAGCAAGAGGTTTTATTGGGAAGGGCTGCCTAGGTGGATGGTAGGAGGGTGAGGGAAGCTGAGAGAACTGCTCTGCCATGTGGCTCACAGTCTCAGGTTTTATGGGCGTTGGATTAGTTTCTGGTTTGTGTGTTGAACAGGGTCATGGAGATTTTTGGCTCCATTTCAGTTTGGATTTCCACTCTGCGTGCTCACAGCAAAGCTGGTTCTGGGTGAGCCCTCTGGGGTCTGTGAGCGCGGTGCTGCCAGCTCTTTTCTGGTGGCTCGCAGGGGGTGCCAAACCCCCCTCTGACCCGTGGGCACAGGACACTTTGCCTTCAGACTTGCTCGATGACCACCTGGCGGGAGCTTTTTCTCCTCAGGACTGTCAGGGCTCGGGCTTCTGGATAACAGGGCTGTGTCCAGGCTGAGAGGAGCGGGGTTGCCTCAGTGCCCACCAGCAAGGAGGCACTGCAAGAGGGAAAAATGAGGACAAAGTAGACGTTTCCTGTGTCCAGCTGAGGGCTGACTGGAGGTCCATCTCAAAGGACTCAGGAGGGAAAGAGCTCATGTGCAAAATGGTGGGTTTTTAGTCAGATTTCTGTATGATCTAGAGGATGGCCAGTGATGTTCTTTGGTGTAGGTGGCCAGTTTTCCTGTCACTGTTTCTTGAAAGGACTGTCCTTGCCTCTTCAAGGCTTGGACAAGGCTTGATTTTCATGAACTGTCCACATACATGTGGCTTTATTCCTGGGCTCTCTATTCTTTCCTCTGGTCCCTGTGCCTGTGTTTGTGCCGGTTCCTCACTGTTGTGGTTATTACAGCTCCGTGATGTAGTTTGAAGACAGAGAGGAAGATGCCTCCAGGTTTCTTGTTCTTTCTTAGAGTCTTTTTGACTGTTCAAGGACCTTAGTTGTTGCAGAATATTATTAGGAATATTTCTATTTCTGTGAAAAATGCCATTGGATATTATAGTTTTATTGCAGTGCATTTGCTGATGGCTTTGGTTGGAATGGACAATTTAATAACTAATTCTTCCAGTGCATGAGCATGGAATATTTTTCTGTTTATTTGTGTTTTCTTTGATTTCTGTATCAGTGCTTTCTAGTTTTCTGCCTACTGGTCTTTTATGTCCTTGGTTAAGTTTTTTCTTAATTTTTGTTTCTGATTGTTTGTAGTGTATAGAAATACAACTGATTTTCGTATATTGATTTAGATTGTAAATTGTAGTATTTTATATGATTGTAAATTGATCCCAAATTATTCAACTTTACTGAATGTATTCTAACAACTTTTTGTGAAGTTATGTGGGAAATTTTATTTGTAAATTCCATGTGGACTCCTTCAAGGGCAATGAGCATCACAACTTCCCTTGAACTTTGTCTGGGTAGTTCTTGGCGTCTATAAGAAAGTTTCAAGCCTGTCTGATCTGATTTTCTTTTGTGGTATTGACATGGTTGTTTTGAAAAATAATTTATTTTTCAGTAACTTAAAATGTGCAGGAAACTCTTAATAATGGTAAAAAATACTCACATTTGCCACATCACCTAAAATACTCCATGCGTTTTATCCAAAATGGGCACATTCTCCTGTGGAACCAGCACATAATCTCTAAAATCAGGAAATCATATAGTTTCTACATTATAGTGTAATCCACCAGCCCCACTTCCACTTTCAGCAATTGTACAATTGTATGAAAATATCTTTTTTTCCCATCCTCATCCAGTATCTTTTTAGACTGTTACTGAGATTTTCAGACATTTGGACAAACTTGGTGGATGTAAAGCAGACATGGTGGATATGGGATCTGGGTGGCCTTTTCTATGTGGATTTTTTCACTAAAGATGTTTTTAATGTTTATTCATTTTGTAACATGTACCAATACTACATTCTTTTGCCCCATAGTAATTAAACATAAATAACATGCAATTTACCATTTACATATTTGTAAGCATACAGTGTTGTAGTATGAACTACCTTTACTTGTTTTGCAAACCAATTTAAAAATGTGTTCCTTGTACGTGCTTTGGAGAAACTCGGGAAATTGAGTCAGTGACTGAAATGGCCCAAGATATCACCTTAGATACCATCTTCATCTAAAAACAAAACAGGGGCTTCCTGGTGGTCCAGTGGCTAAGACTGGACACTCCTTAAGAAGGAGGCCCAGGTTCCATCCCTGATCAGAGAACTAGATCTCCTATGCCACAACAAAGAGTTTGCACGCCACAGCTAAATATCTGGCTTGCCTCAACGAAGGTCGACCTGGCGCAGCCAAATAAAAAAACAAATAAATATTAAAAAATAAAACTAAAGGAAAGGAAGGGTATGGTTGTTATACAGATTTACATCTTAGCTTTCCCTATTGATAAAAAAAGAGTTTCACAAGACTGTCATCCTTCTATCTGATATGTACAGAGAATTCCTTTGAAATGAGATTTCTCTTGTAAATGTGACTCAGAAGATCCATCTTGAACTTGGGTTTCAGAGATGATCATGTGTCCTCTTTAAAAAAAAAAGTTAATTAAGTCCAACGAATTCTCATGCTGAAGGGGTATATTTTGGGGTGGCATTTGCTGCCCTTCACTTTGGATGTATCCCAATTTGTTTACACAGTCATCTACCGAAGACATCCTGATATTTGAAAGTTTTTAGCTATTAGAAGTAGAGCTCCTGTGTATAATTGTGTGTTAATTTTTGTCTGGACACTTTTTCAAAGCTGTTTACTAAGTACTAGACATGTAGTGTTCAGGTCACAGGTGAGCCTTGTTTAGGTGAGGAAAAATCCAACTAAGTTTCTCTGTGGCATGTGGGATCTTCCTGGGTAAGGGATTGAACTTGAGTGTCTTGCATCGTCAGGCAGATTCTTTACCACTGAGCCACCAGAGAAGCCCCGCCCCCCGTCCCCCTTTTTTGAGTTTCCTGATCTAATAGGTGTGCAGTGCTACTTCACTGTTGTTTTAGTTTGTAATTTCCTTATGATATATGACTTTGAGTATTTTTGATATGCTGATTTACTATCTGTATATTTTCTTTGGCCAGGTGTTCAGATTTATACATTTTAAATGAGGTTGTTTGTTCCAGATTTTTTGGTATAGTTGGAGTACAATCCAGAAGTAGATGTTTTTTGGAACACCTTTGCTTTCTCCATGATTCAATGAATGTTGACTTGATCTCTACACTTACAGCAATAAAAGAACCATTGCTATTTAGAATGTGGGGGGCTTTAGGAAAGTCATTAGGTCATGAAGGCTTTGCTTTGCCCTCATGAACTGAATTAGTGCCTGCACATGCTTAGTCGTGTCCACCTCTGTGACCCCATGGACTGTAACCCTCCAGGCTCTTCTGTCCATGTGGTTCTCCAGGCAGGAATACTGGAGTGGGTTGCCATTTCCTGATCCAGGGAACATTCCCTACACAAGGATCAAACTCAGGACTCCTGCATTGCAGGAATATTCGTTACTCTCTGAGCTACCAGGGAAGCCCATGAACTGGATTAGTGCCCTCATGAAAGAGCCCAGGGCACTCCCTTGCCCCATGTGATGTGTGGGCACAGCAGAAAGACAGCCATCTGCAAACCAGGAAGAATGGTTTCATCAGAACCCAATCCAATCTTAGACTCCCAGCTTTCAGAACAGTGTTAAATAAATGCTTATGTTATAATTACTATAGCAGTCCAAACAAGCTAAAACAATCATCAACACAATGTTCAGATATCAACAGAGTTTTCACCAGAAGACTATACATCAAAGAATGTGTTCTGTTTGATTTCACTTGTGTAAAATTCAGGAAAAGACACAAACTATGTAGAGTGCTACAAGTAAAGACTCATCTAACTTGAGGAATACTGACTCAGAGAGAAGAGGAGAAGTTTGTCTGATGTAGTGTTGGTCTTCTGCTTGGTTTAGAAGTTTGGTCATAAAGGCATTTTTACTTTGAAAAATTCAATAAATTGTAAATTTATGTTTTGTGCACATTTTGAATGTGTACTGTAAATGTTTGAAATATATTAAAAATGATACTAGTCTTCAAAGAAGCAAAACTTCCTTTGAATATGAAAGCAGTCTCTTTGTCTACTGAAGGCAGAACATTGTAGTTTGCGAGGGCTGCTATAACTAAATATCACAGACTGGGATGGCTTAAACAGAAGAAACTGATTTCCTTCCAGTTTGGAGGATAGTAATTCAAGATCAAAATGTTAGTAGGGTTGGTTTCATTCTGAAGCTTCTGTCTGGCTTATAGACAGCCATCACCTCCTGTGCCTCTCACAGTTTTCCCTGTGTGTATTCTTGTGTTCTAATCTCCTTTCTTAAAAAAAGATACCAGTCATCTTGGGTTAGGGTGCACTATTTGAACCAATTACAATTTAATTTCCTCTTTAAGAACTATGTCTACAAATTCAGTCATATTCAGCAGTACTGGGAATGAAGATGTTGATATATGGATATTAAATAAACTTTTCAACCCATAACCCAAAGTGAGATGGTAATAGGTTGTGGCACAAAGTTATGATAATTGTGTGGAAGAAATTGTGTTAAATTGGATTAAACAAATATTACAGAATATGGCATGTGTATCGATGGCAGACATCAATATTATGATGTAGACTTCCCAATGTATGAAGGAAAATATTGACACAGAATCTAAAAAAGAAAAGCACTAGAAACCAGTTGGGCCCCATGACAAATCTGCATTGTACCCAATTGTTATTTCTCCAGAGAACTCATTTAGTTCAAAATACAAGCTAACACAGCAATTACTTAATACTCACCTATATGTATAATCACTTAAGGAAATGGCATCAATCTACAAATAATATAAATCCTGCCTGCATTATTCAGCAGAAGAGCCATGATACTGATGCTCTTTCTAAAATGGCTCTTCCTTCAAAGGTATGTAGACTTCTGTATTATACATTTATTTATAACCATAAAAACACTGCTTATTTGGGCAATCATGTGCCAAAACTAGACTTATGATTCATAAACGACAAGAAAGAAAAAGGAAATACCAATGACCAGAAAAGTGTGGATATTTACTATTTTAGGTACTATTACTTATATAATTCATTGAGTCATTTAGGTGGATGCTAAGGAATATATTGAATGCCATTCTCTATGATTCTTTACTTAATGACTAATAGCTACCATTTATTGATGACTACCCAGTCCATGGATGTACAAAGTGTCAGAAATGACTGAGCATGCACACACACACACACAGACATGTATGGAGAACAGTATGTTCCATAGTGCACACTTTCTGTTGCATAATCCTCAAAATAAACCTATCCATATAAGGAATCCATTTTGACAAAAAAAAAAAAAAACATGATGAAGCCCAGAAATATTAAGAAACATTGTCCAGAGTGCATGGATCAAAATTGTTAAAGCCAGAATGGGAATTCAACAAGTTGACTCCATAGCCCATGTTCTTCTCAGTAGATTCTACTCAATTCAGTTCAGTCATTCAGTTGTGGCTGACACTTTGCAACCTATGCACTGCAGCACGTCAGGCCTCCGTGTTCATCACCAATTCCTGGAGTTTACTCAAACTCATGTCCACTGAGTTGGTGATGCCATCCAACGATTTCATCCTCTGTCATCCCCTTTTCCCACCTTCAATCTTTCCCAGCATCAGGGTCTTTTCAAATGAGTCAGTTCTTTGCATCAGATGGCCAAAGTATTGGAGTTTCAGCTTCAATATTAGCTCTTCCAATGAATATTCAGGATTGATTTCCTTTAGGATGGACTGGTTGGATCTCCTTTCTGTCCAAGGGACTCTCAAGAGTCTTCTCCAACACCACAGTTCAAAAGGAACAATTCTTCAGTGCTCAGCTTTCTTTACAGTCCAAGTCTCACATCCATACATGACCACTGGAAAAATGATAGCCTTGATTAGATTGACCTTTGCTGGAAAAATAATGTCTCTGCTTTTTTATATGCTGTCTAGGTTGGAAATAACTTTCCTTCCAAAGGGTATCTTTTAATTTCATGGCTGCAGTCACCATCTATAGTGATTCTTGAGCCCCGAAAATAAAGTCTATCACTGTTTCTACTGTTTCCCCATCTTTTTGCTATGAAGTGATGGGACCAGATGGCATGATCTTAATTTTCTGAACGTTGAGCTTTAGGCCAACCTTCTCACTCTCCTCTTTCACTTTCATCAAGAGGCTCTTTAGTTCTTCACACTCTGCCATGAGGGTGGTATTATTTGCATATCTGAGGATGTTGATATTCCTCCCAGCAGTCTTGATTCCAGCTTGTGCTTCATCTAGCCCAGGGTTTCTCATGATGTACTCTGCATACAAGTTAAATAAGCAGGGTGACAAGATACAGCCTTGACAGACTCCTTTCCTGATTTGTAACCAGACTGTTATTCTAACTGTTGCTTTCTGACCTACATATAGATTTCTCAAGAGGCAGGTCAAGTGGTCTGATATTCCCATCTCTTTCAGAATTTTCCACAGTTGATTGTGATCCACACAGTCAAAGGCTTTGGCATAGTCATTAAAGCAGAAATAAATGTTTTCTTCTGGAACGCTCTTGTTTTTTCAATGTTTTTCCAGTGGATGTTGGCAATTTGATCTCTGATTCCTCTGCCTTTTCTAAAACTAACTTGAACATCTGGAAGTTCATGGCCCATGTATTGCTGAAGCCTGGCTTGGAGAATTTTGAGCATTACTTAACTCGCATATGAGATAAGTGCAATTGTGTGGTAGTATGAGCATTCTTAGGCATTTGCCTTTCTTTGTGATTGGAATGAAAACTGACATTTTCCAGTCCCGTGGCCACTGCTGAGTTTTCCAAATTTGCTGGCATACTGAGTGCAGCACTTTCACAGCATCATCTTTTAAGAATTGAAATAGCTCAACTGGAATTCCATCACCTCCACTAGTTTTGTTCACAGTGATACTTCCTAAAGGCCCACTTGACTTCGCCTTCCAGGATGTCTGGCTCTAGGTGAGTGATCACACCATCATGGTTATCTGGGTCATGAAGATTTTTTTGTACAGCTCTTCTGTGTATTCTTGCCACCTCTTCTCAATATCTTCTGCTTCTGTTAGGTCCATACCACTTCTGTCCTTTATTGTGCTCCTCTTTGCATTAAATATTTTCTTGGTATCTCTAATTTTCTTGAAGTGATCTCTAGTCTTTCCCATTCTATTTTTCCTCTATTTCTTTGCCAAGGAAGGCTTTTTTTTCTGATCTCAGGGGAAGGTTTTCTTATCTCTCCTTGCTATTGTATGGAACTCTGCATTTGAATGGGTATATCTTTCCTTTTCTCCTTTGATTTTTCACTTCTTTTCTTTTCTCAGCTATATGTGAGGCCTTCTCAAACAACCATTTTGTGTGTTTGCATTTCTTTTTCTTGGGTATCATCTTGATCCCTGCCTTCTGTACAATGTCACGAACCCCCGTGCATATTTCTTTAGGCACTCTGTCTATCAGATATAATCCCCTGAATCTATTTGTTGCTTCCCCTGTATGATTGTAAGGGGTTTGACTTAGGTCATAGCTGAATGGTCTAGTTGTTGTCCCTACTTTCTCCAATTTAAGTCTGAATTTAGCAAGTGAATTAGGCAAGTGGATTTGGATAATATTTGTCACCTCTTTCTTTTTTTTTTTTTTTTTAAAGTGAACCACTTTCTATACTCTTTTGAGATTTGTTTCAGTGTTGCATGAAGAATGATGATGTCAAGGTTCTTGGTTAAGTCATGTTCCTGGTTTTAGTTTCCAATTTTCAAAATAATTTGTGGGTGACCTTGAACCACGCATTTTGTGTCATTCATCCAGTTAATTTTTAGGATGAAGTATCTGACCTCCAAGATCACTTTTGGCTCATAATGTCCCCAAATCTTGATTTTTTTGGAGAATTTAAAGCAGTTTTGATATTTGCAGAAAATTCTGTAAAGCACTTTAAAAAATGGATCTCATTCATACATTTATTTAAATATCTATCATTTTTTTTATAGTTAAGCATCTCTAGTATAAAATGTATTTAACCTTGACTCTTTTCCTTGCTCTCTCTGTTTAACACACACACACACACATGCACACACACATACAGACACACTCACACACACAGTGCTTTCTTGTTTTAAATTCCCTTTTTCTCGAGGGAGTGCAAGTTAAATTGTAATAATCTGGTGCCGATGAGTTTGCCTTATGTAGCTTCTCCATAAAAGGTGAGAAGGAACTAAGGGGTTTGGGATCCTTGGGCACTGAAGAGGAAAACTTTGCCTGAGTATTATTCTGTCCATGATTTTCCAGCAAAATTGAGGTAGTACAAATGGGAGTTTATGAACAATCTTGATTTCCACTCAGATTCTTTAATCTGCTAGCTATCTTTAATGTCTGAGCCACCAGAGAAGCACTAAGAATACTGGAGTGGATAGCCATTCCTTTTTCCAGAGGATCTTTAGGACTCAGGGATCAAAACTGGGTCTCCTGCATTAAAGGCAGACTCTTTTCAGTCTGAGCTACCAGGGAAGCCCCTACTATCCATATTTTGTGGAGAAACTGAACCTCAGAATTATTTTACTTAGTTTTTTTTTTCTTAATATTTTACCCTTCAACACAGAGATAATACTGATCACAATCACAAATAGGTGGTAAGATCTTGTGAACTGTTAGTAGGTGAAAATTCACAGCTCATTTCAATTTTTTGACTGCTTCATCAGAGACAGGCATTGTGCTAAGAATTTCCCAATGTTGTCTGCGATCCCCATACCTCACTGTGTGACAGCAGTTTCCTTTTTCTACAGATGAACTTTGAAACTGAGAATCCTTACTTTTCCAAAGACAGGCAGTTAATTATGGTGCAGAGTTAAGATTTTATTTCTGATCTAACTGACATCGAAGTTGATGCTCTACTGACTCCAAAAAGAGCCTCAGTTCATTGGTAAATTGTTCACTACAGTCCACTGCTCCACTAGTGATCTCTACTTGTACTTTCACTGGTAAATTGTTCACTACAATCCACTGCTCCACTAGTGACCTCTACTTGTACTTTCACTGGTAAATTGTTCACTACAATCCACTGCTCCACTAGTGACCTCTACTTGTACTTTCACTGGTAAATTGTTCTACTACAATCCACTTCTCCACTAGTGACCTCTACTTGTACTTTCACTGGTAAATTGTTCTACTGCAATCCACTTCTCCACTAGTGACCTCTACTTGTACTTTCACTGGTAAATTGTTCACTACAATCCACTTCTCCACTAGCGACCTCTACTTGTACTCCTTCTCCCTGGATGTTTCCATGTAATCTGTACTTTGGAGGCACCTGGGATCTCTTCAACAGCCATGAGATGCATAGGGTATGCATTGCTGTGTTTGGCCTGAAAGATAATGCTTATGAGAACTAAAGCACCATAGAAAAGAAAGTGACTGACCAACATTGTATAATGCAAACCAAGAATGTTTTCCTGAGGTGCAAGGTGCTTTTCTGAGGCAGATATTATACCATGTGAAGATGGGAGAGATTACACCCATGATACTAAGGATACTGGTCATATAATGTTATCAGAAGACATTGTTCTGATTAACCCTCCGTAACTTCCCTTACTCCTGAAGCACTTGGCTTACTTCCCTTACTTCCCTTACTCCTGAAGCACTTGGCTTACTTCCCTTACTCCTGAAGCACTTGGCTTACTCCTGAAGCACTTGGCTGATTCCTCTGTCCATGGGATTTTCAAGGCAAGAGTACTGGAGTGGGGTGCCATTGCCTTCTCCAACTACAATTTAAACTCTGGCAATTTCAACAGGAAGACCCAACTGACCAGAATCCAGGTGTTCGCTCAGATGTTTTAGCGTTAGAATTTGAGGGCATTCTCTCAAACTTTCTGGACTTCAGTTTTCTAAGATTTAAAATAATATTGGAATTATGTTCATTCAGCTCTTAGGAGGGCATAAATACAGATAATAGATTATTGCTGTTTAGTTGCTAAATCGTGTCTGGCTTTTTGCGACCCATGGAATGTTGCCCACCAGACTCCTCTGTCCATGGGATTTTCTAGGCAAGAATTCTGGAGTAGGTTGCCATTTCCTTCTCCAGGGATATTCCTGACCCAGGGACTGAACCCATGTCTCTTGCACTGGCAGGCCAATTCTTTACCACTGAGCCACCAGGGAAGCCCCATATAGATTGTTACATAGGTTATTATATATATAATCAGGTTGGATAATACATTCTTTTGTCATTTCAATGAAGGGTGATAGAAAAGATAATTGTGTAAGCCAAAACATCCATTTAAAAAAGTAAAATAAATGGAAAAGATTATTAATATGTTCTTTAACTCTGCTTTATTTTTCTTAGATCTTCCCAATGGACTCTCTAGCAAAATCTATCAACCAATTTGCTCTGGAGTTTAGTAAAAAGTTAGCTGAATCTGCTGAGGGTAAAAATATCTTCTTTTCTCCCTGGGGGATCTCAGCCTCCTTGGTCATGGTGTATTTGGGCACCAAAGGGACCACTGCAGCCCAAATGGCCCAGGTGAGTAAGAAAGGTCAACTATCCTCTACTGGTTTAAAATGAAATGCTTTTATTTGGCTTTTACCTCCATTCCTCTCCTGGAACCCAAATAGTCCACAGTTTACAATCACGTCTTCCAAAATAAAACATACACACATTTTCCAGACCTTAAAAAGTAAGGCTGAGAAAGTGAATCAACAGACAACTGTCTCTAGGAAAGCTACCTAAGAACCTGTGTTCTCTGGCAAAATCAGATGGAAACATGAGGTTATCAAGTTTGGTTCCATGTCAAAATTTTTTAAAATTCTAATTATTAAAATATTTCAAGAAAGTCATGGCTCGTACTTTAATAGAGTTAGTCATCATCTTTCTAATCTTGGAAGGATTTTCTTAAAAACACAAATAGAGGACTTGTTTGGTGGCTCAGTGGTTAAAATCTGCTTGCCAGTGTAGGGGACATGGTTTGATCCCTGCTCAGGGAAGATCCCACAGGCTGCAGGGTAACTATTGTAGCCTGTGCACTTAGAGCCTAGGCTCCAAAACAAGGGAAGCCCTACTCCAAGAGTAGCCTTCAGGCACTTCAAATAAAGAAAGTCCACATGGCCATGCAAAGCAGCAAAGACCCAGCACAGTCAAAAAATAAATAAACAAAATAATAATAAATTGATTTAAAAAGACACAAATAGAAAAATCAGGTGAAATCTGTTTCTCATGCTTTGTTTGCTTGTTACTTTGTTCAGTCCCTGCTTGTCTGGGTGAATCTAATGAGTACATGAAGAGCATTAAAATAGTAGAACAGTATTACTGTTTGTTTCCAAGGCAAACCATTCAATATCACAGTAATCCAAGTCTATGCGCCAACCACTAATGCTGAGGAAGCTGAAGTTGAGTGGTTCTATGAAGACCTACAAGACCTTCTAGAACAAACACCCCAAAAAGATGTCCTTTTCATTATAGGAGATGGGAATGCAAAAGTAGGAAGTCAAGAGATACCTGGAGTAACAGGAAAATTTGGCCTTGGAATACAAAGTGAAGCAGGGCAAAGGCTTACAGAGTTTTGCCAAGAGAACACACTGGTGATAGCAAACATCCTCTTCTACAAAACACAAGAGAAGACTCCACACATGGACATCACCAGATGGTCAATATCGAAATCAGATTGATTATATTTTTGCAGCCAAAGATGGAGAAGCTCTATACAGTCAGCAAAAACAAGACCAGGAGCTGACTGTGGCTCAGATCATGAACTCCTTATTGCTAAATTCAGACTTAAATTGAAGAAAGTAGGGAAAACCACTAGACCATTCAGGTATGACCTAAATCAAATCCCTTATGATTATACAGTGGAAGTGAGAAATAGATTTAAGAGACTAGATCTGATAGACAGAGTGCCTGATGAACTATGGATGGAAATTCATGACAGTGTACAGGAGGCAGTGATCAAGACCATCCCCAAGAAAAAGAAATGCAAGAAGGCGAAATGGTTGTCTGAAGAGGACTTACAAATAGCTGAGAAAAGAAGAGACTCTAAAGGCAGAGGAGAAAAGTAAAGATACACCAATTTGAATGCAGAGTTCAAAAGAATAGCAAGGAGAGATAAGAAAGCCTTCCTCAGCAATCAGTGCAAAGAAATAGAGGAAAACAATAGAATGGGAAAGAATAGAGATCTCTTCAAGAAAATTAGAGATACCAAGGGAATATTTCATGCAAAGATGGGCTCAATAAAGGACAGAAATGGTATGGACCTAACAAAAGCAGAAGATATTAAGTAGAGGTGGCAACAATACACAGAAGAACTATACAAAAAAGATCTTCATGACCCAGATAATCACGATGGTGTCATCACTCACTTAGAGCCAGGCATCCTGGAATGAGGAGTGAAGTGGGCCTTAGGGAACATCACCATGGACAAAGCTAGTGGAGGTGATGGAATTCCAGCTGAGCTATTTCAAATCCTGAGACATGATGCTGTGAAAATGCTGCACTCAATATGCCAGCAAATTTGGAAAACTCAGCAGTGGCCACAGGACTGGAAAAAGTCCGTTTTCATTCCAATCTCAAAGAAACACAATGCCAAAGAATGCTCAAACTACCACACAATTGCACTCATCTCACATGCTAGCAAAGTAATGCTCAAAATTCTCCAAGCCAGTCTTCAACAGTATGTGAACTTCCAGAAGTTCAAGCTGGATTTAGAAAAGCCAGAGGAACAAGAGATCAAATTGCCAACATCCGCTGGATCATGGAAAAAGCAAGAGAGTTCCAGAAAAACATCTATTTCTGTTTTATTGACTATGCCAAGCCTTTGACTGTGTGGATCAGAACAAACTGTGGAAAAATCTAAAAGAGATGGGAATACCAGAACACCTGACCTGCCTCCTGAGAAATCTATATGCAGGTCAAGAAGCAACAGTTAGAATTGGACATGGAACAACAGACTGGTTCCAAATCGGGAAAGGAGTATGTCAAGGTTGTATACAGACTATTTTTTTTTTGGCTCCAAAATCACTGCAGATGGTGACTGCAGCCATGAAATTAAAAGAAACTTGCTCCTTGGAAGAGAAGCTATGACCAATCTAGTCACATTAGTCACTCAGGCATGTCCGACTCTTTGGGACCCCCATGGACTGTAGCCCTGTGTCCATGGACTTTTCCAAGCAAGAATACTGGAGTGGGTTGCCATTTCCTTCTCCAGGGGATCTTCCCAAGTGAGGGATAGAAAATGGTTCTCCTGCACTGCAGGCCGACTCTTTACCCACTGAGCCACCAGGGAAGCCCATGATCAACCTAGAGAGCATATTAAAAAGCAGAGACATTACTTTGCCAAAAAAGGTCCATTTAGTCAGTTATGGTTTTTCCAGTAGTCATGTATGGATGTGAGAATTGGACTATAAAAAAAGCTGAGCACCAAAGAATTGTGCTTGTGAACTGTGGTGTTGGAGGAGACTCTTGAGAGTCCCTTGGACTGCAAGGAGATCCAACCAGTCCATTCTGAAGGAGATCAGTCCTGAATATTCACAGGAAGATTTCATGCAAAGATGGGCTCGATAAAGGACAGAAATGGTATGGACCTAATAGAAGCAGAAGATATTACGAAAAGGTGGCAACAATACACAGAAGAACTGTACAGAAAAGATCTTCATGACCCAGACAATCATGATGGTGTGATCACTGACCTAGAGCAGACATCCTGAAATGTGAAGTCAAGTGGGCCTTAGAAAGCATCACTACAAACAAAGCTAGTGGAGGTGATGGAATTCCAGTGGAGCTATTCCAAGTCCTGAAAGATGATGCTGTGAAAGTGCTGCACTCAATGTGCCAGCAAATTTGGAAAACTCAGCAGTGGCCACAAGATTGGAAAAGGTCAGTTTTCATTCCAATCCCAAAGAAAGGCAATGCCAAAGAATGCTCAAACTACCGCACAATTGCACTCATCTCACGTGCCAGCAAAGTAATGCTCAAAAGTCTCCAAGCCAGGCTTCAGCAATATGTGAACTGTGAACTTCCTGATGTTCAAGCTGGTTTTAGAAAAGGCAGAGGAACCAGAGATCAAATTGCCAACATCCGCTGGATCATGGAAAAAGCAAGAGAGTTCCAGAAAAACATCTATTTCTGCTTTATTGACTATGCCAAAGCCTTTGACTGTGTGGATCACAAGAAACTGTGGAAAATTCTGAAAGAGATGGGAATACCAGACCACCTGATCTGCCTCTTGAGAAATTTGTATGCAGGTCAGGAAGCAACAGTTAGAACTGGACATGGAACAACAGACTGGTTCCAAATAGGAAAAGGAGTATGTCAAGGCTATATATTGTCACCCTGTTTATTTAATTTATATGCAGAGTACATCATGAGAAACGCTGGACTGGAAGAAACAGAAGTTGGAATCAAGATTGCTGGGACAAATATTGATAACCTCAGATATGCAGATGACACCACCCTTATGGCAGAAAGTGAAGAGGAACTAAAAAGCCTCTTGATGAAAATGACAGTGGAGAGTGAAAAAGTTGGCTTAAAGCTCAACATTCAGAAAACGAAGATCATGGCATCCGGTCCCATCACTTCATGGGAAATAGATGGGGAAACAGTGGAAATAGTGTCAGACTGTATTTTTCTGGACTCCAAAATCACTACAGATGATGACTGCAGCCATGAAATTAAAAGACGCTTACTCCTTGGAAGGAAAGTTATGACCAACCTAGATAGCATATTGAAAAGCAGAGACATTACTTTACCAACAAAGGTTCGTCTAGTCAAGGCTATGGTTTTTCCTGTGGTCATGTATGGATATGAGAGTTGGACTGTGAAGAAGGCTGAGCATGGAAGAATTGATGCTTTTGAACTGTGGTGTTGGAGAAGACTCTTGAGAGTGCCTTGGACTGCAAGGAGATCCAGCCAGTCCATTCTGAAGGAGATCAGCCCTGGGATTTCTTTGGAAGGAATGATGCTAAAGCTGAAACTCCAGTACTTTGGCCACCTCATGCGAAGAGCTGACTCATTGGAAAAGACTCTGATGCTGGGAGGGATTGGGGGTAAGAGGAGAAGGGGACGACAGTGGATGAGATGGCTGGATGGCATCACCAACTCGATGGACGTGAGTCTGAGCATACTCCGCGAGTTGGTGATGGACAGGGAGGCCTGGTGTGCTGCAATTCATGGGGTTGCAAAGAGTTGGACACGACTGAGTGACTGAACTGAACTGATTACTGTATAAGCAGTTAATTTGATGTAAGCATTCTCAAATCACAGTGTTTCTATGTGTGTGTGTAGCCTTATATAGCAAAGTGAAAGTGAAAGCCATTCAGTAGTGTTATTCCTTTCTGTGAGCTGCATCCAGAATGCATGTGGGAGATATAATTAAAGTGTCTTTTTCTCTTCTTGGACTATTTAAGAGAAACACAGAGTCCACATCCTTCCTGTGAATTTTCACATAAATGCGGGGTGAGCACAAAGACTCTGACTCTATCGTCAGATGATGGTCAGCTGTGAGAACTGAAGCACTTAAGGAGAAAAAAACAACTAAAACTCCTGAATTTTTCAGATAATTAGGGCAATGGTGGCTTTTGCTTAAACTGGCTAAATAATGCACTTAATTAAATACTTAGCTTTCTTCTCATACAATGATAGATAAAAATGAACCATGGAAAAACATGAGAATTTTACATCTAAGGCTATTCCCAATGTTATTTTCAATGTCCAATGCAAAGTATTAAAGTAAAGAGAGTAACAACTTAAATTCAACTTAAAAATTTATTTAAAATCAGGTCTTGACTTACTCTGTTAGTCCAGGCAAGATACCATTTAAGTCAAATCAGAGCTCCCTTGATTCATTAATCATATGTTTTGCAGCTATGGGAATGACAGGCTTATATTTACTGATGTGTATTTCGAATGATCACATCTCTGCAAAATGTGCTCATGTATTGCCTTTTTATTGAAATTATAGGTTCTTCAATTTAGCAGAGACCAGGACAGTAAATTTTGTCCTGACAGTGAAAAGAAAAGGAAAATGGTATGTTTTACATTTCAATATCCATTTGATAATTAAGGAGAAGGTACTTTTAGCATTTTTTTTTTTTTTTAGTGGCTACATCAAACAACCTTTAATAGGTAATTTTTATTAGAAAAAGATATTAAAACTGGAGGAAAATTTTAGAGTACACAGTGTCTACACTTTTTGAAAGAGTTATATTCTTTTCCCTTATCTCTCCCCTTTCTTTCCCTTCAAAACTATTTCACTTTCAACCTTGTTCTTATCTTTGCATACTAAGTATGAAGAAAATTATGCCTCAACAACTTTTATATACTGCACTAAGAATACCAAAGGAAAAAAATTTACCTACCATACAATTGATTTCATGATCAGTTCATGAACATGAAATCATTTCTTTTATTCTAAATTGCTCATATACATGTGTTTCTTTTTCAACATTTTTATTTGACCAATTTATTTTCTTTGAAAGGAATTCAATGTGGGCAAGCCTGAAGAAATACACTCTGATTTCCAGACACTTATTTCAGAAATCAACAGTTCCAGCCATGCTTGCATACTTAAAACAGCCAACAGGATCTACGGGGAGAAAACTTATCCGTTTCACAAGGTAAGGGCAAACCTCTTATTTTAAGTTGATGGGAACGAAAGAGCCATGTGAAACCAATCAAATACTTTGTACTTTTCTACAGGGATCTCCAGGACAATCTTAATGTATAGGATGTCTGTGGTCAGTATATCTGATAATCATTTAAACTGACCAATGTGTCAAGTTGTAAAGGAAACCAACAATGTATCTCAAACCACATCTACTGATCAGAATTTTATGCCCAGAATAAGGGGTACAACCCACTAACACACATAGATATGTGGTTTATATAACCCCTGGGCCAACATTTGTCTCTTGGGAAATAGAACAAAAGATCTATAGTGGTTCCATGTGGTGAGTCTGAAGGAGCAGAGGGTGGCATCATCATCAGAGGGTGGCTGGAGACTCTGTCCTCAAGCGCAAAGCTGACTTTAGGACCAGATAAATCACTTCACATTATGACTATAGAAAATATTATTTACATGCAATTAAGTCAACTTCTCTTCTCTGATGGTTGAGACCTCACAATGCAGATCCTCAGAGGAGTCAACTCTGCTGCTGCTGCTGCTAAGTCGCTTCAGTCGTGTCCGACTCTGTGCGACCCCATAGATGGCAGCCCATCAGGCTCCACCGTCCCTGGGATTCTCCAGGCAAGAACATTGGAGCGGGTTGCCATTTCCTTCTCCAATGCATGAAAGTGAAAAGTGAAAGTGAAGTCGCTCAGTCGTGTCTGACTCTTAGCGACCCCATGGACTGCAGCCTACCAGGCTCCTCTGTTCACAGGATTTTCCAGGCAAGAGTACTGAAGTGGGGTGCCCTTGCCTTCTCCAGAGTCAACTTTATGTCTGGCCAAACATTTAGTTCTTCCTGTTTGTCTGTCACATTCCTTGGCATGTTTCAGAAAAGAGCCAGCCCAGGTGCCCAGTGGATAAGAAGTAAAGAAATTGAATAGGACAGAAGGATAGCAATAGAAAAAGTCAAGCTGTACAGTGGAGAAGACTCCTGGGAATAAGATCCCACATGCCACATGGCACATATATATACGGATGTGGGGGCTCCAGAGCTGTGGGGGGCAGGCCTTCCTTCCACAACTACAGTTCTGCATGGCTAGTCTGCATCCAGCTAAGTTTACACAGGGGAGCTTAGTTTTAACCATAGACGGAGTATGGAAAGACTGAAGAAAAAAATGGGGTGAGAGCTTGCAATTATTCATCTAGCTGGATTTTTCTTCCCCAATAATCTAAATAGACTTGATTTCTCAGCTTTGGTAAAAAAAAATCTACAAAAGGAGATTTTACCTTATCTTCCAGAAATATTTAGAAGACATGAAAACATATTTTGGTGCAGAGCCACAGTCTGTGAACTTTATAGGAGCTTCTGACCAAATCAGAAAGGAGATCAACTCTTGGGTTGAAAAACAGACTGAGGGTAAGCTTTCTGCAAGGTTATCACCAGTGTATTTTTGAAAAGTATTACTTTATCATTTTGAATTGTGTTATGTGTTAAGTATGTGCATTTCTTAAAAAGAACTGTGGGCATATTCTAATTATTCAGAACATTTGTTTTTATTCTGTCTTATCTAAAACAGATAAGACAACCATTTTATTAATAGCAAGTAAACAAGAGAATGATCAGACTCTACTAATTCCAAAGAGAACTCAAGAGAAATGCAAAAAGTTTTGGAATACTGATGCACATGTGGTTTCTAAAGAAAAGTGGATGCTAATGAATAATTAATGTGTGGCATTAAATATACTCATAACCTTAAGTAAGTTCCAGAATAAGGTCATATATTAGAACAGATTTAAAATACAGTAACAATCCTAGTAATAGGATAGAAGTTTGTTGTTGCTATTGTTGTTCAGTTGCTAAGTCTTGTCTGGCTCTTTTTGACCCCATGGACTGCAGTACACTAGCCTTCCCTGTCCTTCCCTGTCTCCCAGAGTTTGCTCAGATTCATGTCCAAAAAAGACAGACATTTATCTCTGACCTAATCATCACAGGATAGATAAGCATTCTGTTCCCAGAGGCCTTCCAGAGATACACCTTGTGGATTAGAGCTGCATCTTCAAGATATGGCTTTTATATTTGTCTAAGATGATTCTCTGGCTGCCCTGGTGGCTCAATGGTAAAGAACCCATCTGCCAATGCAGGAGATTCGGGTTCAGTTCTTGGGTTGGGGAGATTGCCTAGAGAAGGAAATGGCAATCCACTCCAGTATTCTTGCCTGGAGAATTCCATGGACAGAGAAGCCTGACAGGCTATAGTCCGTGAGGTTGCAGAGTGGCACACCACTGAGATTGTGCACACAGGAGATGATTCTTAACATTTGTCAGTTTCACAGTCAGCAGGAAATAGGGAAGATAAAGCCTCTTTGCTTTTAAGTGGCTGCCCTGAAACTTTGATACATCAATTCCATTTATATCCCAAACTTGGGAACACAGCATACGTTATGCTCATAATTAAGACCATTTTGTCTTAATTTGCCTAGGAATTTCCCAGCTTTATTTTCTGAAAGTCTCTCAGGCCTGGATAAACCAAGATAGTCAGTTACCTGGACCTGTAGTAAAAGATGAATCCTAACTCCCTAAACTGATACAGAAGCTCAGCATGACCATGGGGTCTTGCCTGTCTCTCTACTCCAACTCTTATCATTCTCTGACTCAAAACTAATGCTCAGGAATTTCAAGTGGCACAGAATCCCAGAAAATTCCTGTGCTACTTCACATCCCCACACATTTACTCCTGTGTCCCCTCAATCAGAAACTGCCCCTCTCCTGCCACTCCCAGCCTCTTCATGGCCACTGGATAACAACTCAGGGCCTCCCTCAGACAAAGAGCCTTCCTCTTTGCTCTCAAAACCCCTTCGGGAACCTTTACCTTGACACTTTCCATGTTGTTCCTTAAACTAACAATTGTTCAGTTGTTCATTGACGTCCCTGCCTCTCCTACTAGATTCAAAGACCTAAGTGCAATAACACTACCTTATTTGAGTTTCTGCTTTGAATCACTAACAAATAATAGCCTTGCTTATGGTAGTTGTTCAGAACATTAATGTTTATTGAAGTGAATTGAAGAAGCTGGCAGCCCTACATTCTCAGTTCTTTTTTCACTGAACTAGTGACTCAGAGGAGAAGGCAATGGCAACCCACTCCAGTACTCTTGCCTGGAAAATCCCATGGACAGAGGAGCCTGGTAGGCTGCAGTCTTTGGGGTCGCTAAGAGTTGGACACGACTGAGCGACTTCACTTTCACTTTTCATTTTCATGCATTGGAGAAGGAAATGGCAACCCACTCCAGTGTTCTTGCCTGGAGAATCCCAAGGATGGCAGAGCCTGGTGGGCTGCTGTCTATGGGGTCACACAGAGTCAGACATGACTAACGTGACTTAGCAGCAGCAGCAGCAGTGATTCAGAAGCCATGCTGAGGCAGGAGTGACTGTTTTTCCTAACTTATGCCTGATTTGGATTCATCCAAATGGGAGTCTGGTTTGAGAATTATAGATTAGCCTGTATTTACAGAAAGAAACTACTTGCATCGTTTCAGTTCATGTGAGAACCAAATGTGATTGTACAGGCAAAAAGCACACTGAAATGCACAACACAAACTCAATACAGTAGCTGTGCTAAGTCACTTCAGTTGGGTCCAACTCTTTGCGACCCTATGGACTGTAGCCTGCAAGGCTCCTTGGTCCATGGGATTCTCCAGGCAAGAATGCTGGAGTGGGTTGCCATGCCCTCCTTCAGGGGAATCTTCCAGACACAGAGATCGAACCCATGTCTCTTATGTCTACCTGCATTGACAGAGGGTTCTTTCCAGTAGACGTAGAAGCAATTATAGTGCCAGAGCTGAACTAAATCTCAGCTCTCAAATGCCTACCCTCTGCCTACTTGGGTCCCTAGAAGACAGAAGAGGGCCTTATGGACAGGAAAACAGGGAACAACTCATATGCTGTCTTTCACCCAAGCAAATCCTTGCAGAGCTGAGTAGAGAGTAAGTGTCTGATGCTCACAAGATTGGTTTGCATAAGGGTCTTGCCATCTTCCCCATATAGGCTGATGCACTCAAGGAGCATGACAATCCATTTCACCAGATCACAGAGCTGTCCGGACTTTCCTACGATGATAGAAATGTGCCATAAATCTGAGGGCTGTCATAGCAAATGACCACAAACTGTATGGTTTAAACCAATGGAAATATATTCTCTGATAGTTTTGGTCCTTCCCTAGTGGCTCAGTGGTAAAGAATGTGCCACCAATGAAGGAGATGCAGGAGATGCAGGTACCATCCCTGGGTTGGGAAGATCCCTTGAAGAAGGAAATGACAACCCACTCCAGTATTCTTGCCTGGGAAATCTCATGGACACAGGAGCCTGGCGGGCTGCAGTCCATGGGGTCACAAAGAGTCAGACACAACTTAGTGCTAAACAGTGCAACAACAGTTCTGGAGGCTGCACATCTGAAATTAAGGTGTTAACAGGGCTCTATTGTTATTTAATCGCTAATCTGTGTTTCACTCTTCGCAACCCCATGAACTGTGGCACGCCAGGCTTCCACTTCTTTGGAAAGTTTTAGGAAAGAAGCCATTCCATGCCTCTCTCCTAGTTGCTGATGGTTGCTGGCAAACCTTGGCTTGTAGAAGCATCTCTCTGATCTCTGCCTCTTTTGATACATGGCTTTCTTCTCTTCCTCTCCTTTGTCTTTGTGTTTTCACAGTCTATGGGTCTGTGTTCAAATTTCTCTCCTTTTATAAGGACACCAGTCATTGAATTAGAGGCCCAATCTAATCCAGTATGACTTCATTGTAACTTGATTGCACCTGCAAAGACCCTATTTTGAAATGAGATCACATTCACAGGGACTGGGGGTTAGGAATTATTGTATCTTTTGGGAAGGACAAAATTCAGCCCACAACAGCAATCAGTTCAGTTCAGTCACTCAGTCGTGTCCGACTCTTTGCAACCTCATGAATCACAGCACACCAGGCCTCCCTGTCCATCACCAACTCCCAGAGTTCACTCAAACTCATGTCCATTGAGTCGGTGATGCCATCCAACCATCTCATCCTCTGTTGTCCCTTTCTCCTCCTGCCCTCAATCTTTCCCAGTATCAGAGTCTTTTCAAATGAGTCAACTCTTCCATCTGGTGGCTGAAGTATTGGAGTTTCAGCTTCAGCATCAGTCCTTCCAATGAACACCCAGGACTGATCTCCTTTAGGATGGACTGATTGGATCTCCTTGCAGTCCAAGGGACTCTCAAGAGTTTTCTCCAACACCACAGTTCAAAAGCATCAATTCTTCGGCGCTCAGCTTTCTTCACAGTCCAACTCTCACATCCGTACATGACCACTGGAAAAACCATAGTCTTGACTAGATGGACCTTTGTCGACAAAGTAATGTCTCTGCTTTTTAATATGCTGTCTAGGTTGGTCATAACTTTCCTTTCAAAGAGTAAGTGTCTTTTAATTTCATGGCTGCAGTCACCATCTGCAGTGATTTTGGTGCCCCCTCAAAATAAGGTCAGCCACCGTTTCCACTATTTTCCTACGTATTTGCCATGAAGTAATGAGACCGGATGCCATGACATTAGTTTTCTGAATGTTGAACTTTAAGCCAACTTTTTCATTCTCCTCTTTTACTTTCATCAAGACACCCTTTAGTTCTTCTTCACTTCCTGCCATAAGGGTGGTGTTATCTGCATATCTGAGGTTATTGATATTTCTCCCAGCAATCTTGATTCCAGCTTCTGTTTCTTTCAGCCCAGCGTTTCTCATGATGTACTCTGCATAGAAGTTAAATAAGCAGGGTGACAATATATAGCCTTGACGAATTCCTTTTCGTATTTGGAACCAATCTGTTGTTCCATGTCCAGTTCTAACTGTTGCTTCTTGAACTGCATACAAATTTCTCAAGAGGCAGATCAGGTGGTCTGGTATTCCCATCCCTTTCAGAATTTTCCATAGTTTCTTGTGATCCACACAGTCAAAGGCTTTGGCATAGTCAATAAAGCAGAAATAGATGTTTTTATGGAACTCTCCTGCTTTTTCCATGATCCAGCGGATGTTGGCAATTTGATCTCTGGTTCCTCTGCCTTTTCTAAAACCAACCTGAACATCTGGAAGTTCACAGTTCATGTATTGCTGAAGCCTGGCTTGGAGAATTTTGAGCATTACTTTGCTGGCATGTGAGATGAGTACAATTGTGTGGTAGTTTGAGCATTCTTTGGCATTGCCTTTCTTTGGGATTGGAATGAAAACTGGCCTTTTCCAGTCCTGTGGCCACTGCTGAGTTTTCCAACTTTGCTGGCATATTGAGTGCAGTACTTTCACAGCATCATCTTTCAGGATTTGGAATAGCTCAACTGGAATTCCATCACCTCCACTAGCTTCGTTTGTAGTGATGCTTCCTAAGGCCCACTTGACTTCACATTCCATAATGTCTGGCTCTAGGTGAGTGATCACACCATCGTGATTATCTGGGTTGTGAAGATCTTTTTTGTACAGTTCTTCTGTGTATTCTTGCCACCTCTACTTAATATCTTCTGCTTCTGTTAGGTCCATATCATTTCTGTCCTTTATTGAGCCCATCTTTGCATGAAATATTCCCTTGGTATCTCTAATTTTCTTGAAGAGATCTCTATTCTTTCCCATTCTATTGTTTCCCTCTATTTCTTTGCACTGAACACTGAAGAAGGCTTTCTTATCTCTTCTTGCTATTCTTTGGAACTCTGCATTCAGATGTTTATATCTTTCCTTTCCTGCTTTGCTTTTCACTTCTTTTCACAGCTATTTGTAAGACCTTCTCAGACAGCCATTTTTTAAAAAATTTTATTTTATATAACTTTACAATATTGTACTGGTTTTGCCATATATCAAAATGAATGTGCCACAAGTTTACATGTGTTCCCCATCCTGAACCCTCCTCCCTCCTCCCTCCTCATACCATCCTTCTGGGTCGTCCCAGTACACCAGCCCCAAGCATCCAGTATCGTGCATTGAACCTGGACTGGCGACTCGTTTCACATATGATATTGTGCATATTTCAATGCCATTCTCCTAAATCATCCCACCCTCTCCCTCTCCCAAAGTCCAAAAGACTGTTCTATACATCAATGTCTCTTTTGCAGACAGCCATTTTGTCATTTTGCATTTCTTTTTCTTGGGGATGGTCTTGGTCTCTGTCTCCTGTACACTGTCACGTATCTCTGTCCAGAGTTAATCAGGCACTTGTCTATTAGATCTAGTCCCTTAAATCTATTTCTCACTTCCACTGTATAATCATAAGGGATTTGATATAGGTCATATCTGAATGGTCTATTGTTTTTCCCCATTTTCTTCAATATTCTCCCCCAAATACATAACCTAAATATTATCCTGAGGAAGCATCAGAAAAATCTGAGCAGAGAGTTAAGCATTCTATAATTTTTTCTTTCAAAAGTATCAAGGTCATGAAAGACAAAGAATGAATGTGAAACTGCCTTGGCTTAAAGAGGACTAAGAGGAAATGACAGCTAAATACAACTTGAGCCCTTGGATTGATTTCTAATCTAGAAAAAAAGGGACACTATTGGAACAACAGATGAAATAATTTAAACAGGGCATACCTCTTGTGGTCCAGCAGGGTTGGGACTTTGCCTTCCAAAACATGGGGTATGGGTTTGATCCCTGGTTGGGGACCTAAGATATCACATGACTTGTGGCCAAAAAACGAAAACATGAAACAGAAACAGTACTGTAACAAATTCAGTAAGGACTTTAAAAATGGTCTACATAAAAATTATTTTTTAGAGGAAGAAATCCAAATAGATCTGTTAATATTAATAGTATTCTATAAATACCAAATTCCTGGTTTGAATTTTTCTGGGTGTAAGATGTATTTAACATTTAACAGTATTTCATAATCATCAGTTTTATAAGTGTGGCATTTCACCAGGATGTAACTACACCATTTGGAATCTGTCCCTTTGCTTTTGTAGGAAAAATCCTAAATCTCCTCCCTGATGATGCTGTGGATCCTACAACCAGAATGGTTCTGGTGAATGCCCTTTACTTTAAAGGAGTCTGGGAACATCAATTCTTAGTCCAAAATACCACAGAAAAGTCTTTCAAAATAAACAAGGTAGGAGCCTGTTAATAACCAGTATGTATTTTATAAGACATTGCAAATGAAATTCTATTTTAAATTCATTCTATCTGAATATTTGTTCCTGTAAACTATGGCTCTTCACTCAGGCAGGGATGGCTGACCTAAAAGCCCCAGTTTCATCCCACCTGGACATTACCCTTTCATTATTTTAATCTCTGCAAACAGACCATGCACATATTTTATCACTCACCCCTCGCTACGATTATGGTAGAGTAGGTAAGGTAGTTATTGCATTTATTTTCCAAGTTAGAAATGCAGTGGGGCTAAGTGACTACATTCATTTCAAGTTTATTTGTTTTGGTTTCATTATAGTTTCTCTGGTCAATAGAGGAACCAACCATTAAACGTCCAGTGTTGGGGTGTGTGTGTGTGTTACTTGCTCTCTGTGACCCCACAGACTGTAGCCTGCCAGACTCCCCTTTTTATGGGAGTGTCCTGGCAAGAATAGTGGGTTGCCATTTCCTCCTCCAGGGGATCTTCCTGACCCAGGGATTGAACCTGGGTCTCCTGTGTCTCCTGCGTGGCAGAGGCTGAAGCTCTACCACTGAGCCACTGGGGAAGCCCCAAGTCCCTCGAGCTGTGCCTCAGTTAGAAGGCTGCCAGAGCCATGATTCCACGCTCTTCACTTATGAGTTCTGTTCTTGTTCTACTAAACTAGAACTATCTTACACCAAACTGTTACTTTTCCAGAAGAAAAAGAAATAAAAAACATTTTAAAATCTCATCTCTTTCTTTAAATTTTCCCTCTGGGCTGGCACACAGAGCATTTGTTTTTGTAGTAGGAACTACTTCAGCAACAAGGGAGATGAACAGGTCACAGATACATCCAAGGGCTGGAATGTGGCTGGGTCTTGAGAATTGAATGGAAACAAGGATTTAAATATTGTCAGGATTCATTTTCTATCTTCTCAACTCTGTTTCTCCCATCCTTCTTCTCTCAATCTGAAGTCTGATCTCCATTCTAGAGATGAGTTTGATAGGTCACATTCCAAATTCTTAGGTAAAGAACTGACTGGCCAAAGTTTGTTAAAATGTTTTAGTCCTGGGTGGATTATCTCACTTAAACACTGCTGCTGATGACATATTGTTGTAACAATATGTTGTGTGCAATAGGTTGTGTGCAATAGGCAATTTTCAGATAATCACTGGGGAAATGATGTAGCAAGGATTGAATTTATAATCCTACAGGCTAACTGGAAATAAGCTGGATAGTTACTTGGCTTAATAAAACCACTAGAAATTTTCAGCTGCAAGTGACAGGAAAGCATTCCAAACTAGCTCCAGTGACGTGAGAATTATATTAGTGTTAGCTCAAGGGCTTCCCTGATGGCTCGGGGTAAAGAATCCGCCTGCCAATGTGGGAGATGTGGGTTCAGTCCCTCTGTCCAGAAGATCCTCTGGAGAAGTAAATACCTCCAGTATTCTTGCCTGAGAAATCTCATGGGCAGAAGACAATGGTGGGCTATATAGTTCATGGTGTCACAAAAGAGTCAGACATGACTAATAAACTAAACAACTAAGAGGGACCAGGAGTGGGACCTCTAGAGTGTCAAACATAATCTGTCCTCTCTGCCTCTACCCTTGAGCCATCATTATTGCTCTCATTGTCTAATATTAAGGATGGAGTTTATCCATATGACCAGGGAATATGACTGCCCTTTATTCTAGCTTCACAACTCTACTGTTAATACAGAGAGAGTCTTGGCTGCTAGCTCTAACAGAATGCTCCCAAAGAAGACTTAGCCATATGTATTTAAAGTTACTCCAACATGTATTTAAAGCCACTTTTTGTGGCTTGACAGGTTATTTCACTTTATTGCTGAATAATCTCCCATTGTATGGATTTAAGATTTAGTTGATCCGTTTGCCTTTCTGGAGGGCATTTTGGTTCTTTCTAGTGTTTGGCAATTATGACTCAAACTGCTGTAAGCATATATGTGCAAGATTTTGCGTGAACATATTTTTAACTCATTCTGGTGACTACCCAGGAGCACAGTTGTTGGATCATGTGCTAAGGTTGTGTTTAGCTTTGTAAGAAACCACTGCACTGCCATCTGGTGTGGCTTCCACTTTGCACTCCCATTGGCAAAGAATGTCAGTTCCATCTTAGCTAGAAGTTTGTGTCATCAGGGTTTTGAACTTTTGGCCATTCTATTAGCTGTGACACTCCACAGCTAATCTTCACTGTTTTAATTTGCAATTGCCTAAGCACATAGGACGGGGAAGGCAATGGCACCCCACCCCAGTACTTTTGCCTGGAAAATCCCATGGACGGAGGAGCCTGGTAGGCTCCAGTCCATGGGGTCGCTAAGAGTTGGACACGACTGAGCGGCTTCACTTTCACTTTTCGCTTTCATGCATTGGAGAAGGAAATGGCAACCCACTCCAGTGTTCTTGCCTGGAGAATCCCAGGGACAGGGGAGCCTGGTGAGCTTCCGTCTATGGGGTTGCACAGAGTCGGACACGACTGAAGCGACTTAGCAGCAGCAGCAGCAAGCACATAGGATTGAACATCTTTTCACATGCTATAGGTCTTCCTTTGGTGAGGTATCAGTTCAGATCTTTTGCCTATTTTTTAAGTAGGGTTCATTTCTTTATCATTGTGGAGTTTTAAGAGTTCTTCACAAATTTCAGACACTGCTATTTTATCAAACATATATTTTGCAATTCTTAGCTCCTAGTTTATTGCCTGTGTCTTCCTTCTCTTAGTGGATTTCAGTTTTATGATATTAAAAGGCTGTCTCAAATGTTTGCATGTGAAATGCAACTTAGTTTCTGAATCATTGGTATTTGCATAGTTTGCATAAGATTATATATTGTTTTAAGTGTTTGGTAGAATCCAGCTTGCCATGATTCATAGAGGATGCTATAATACTGTTAGAGAAAGAAACTCTCACATCATTTATTGACGATGTTATCAGTAGAACACATATTTCCAGAAAGCAAAGTTTGAATAATATTATTCAGCATTTAGCAGAGGATCATCATCTTTGTCAGTGTCACAGATGGCTGGGAACCAATGTTGCTAAAGAATTGAGAATTTGGTGAGATACCTTCCCAGTGATTTTGCTGCATATATTCTACAGACTACAAGCAAACCAGTGCAAATGATGTCCATGAAAGAAAAACTTCAAGTATTTTACATAGAAAGTCCACAAGCCACAGGCCTTCAACTCTACTATGAGAGCCGTGACCTCAGTCTGCTCATACTGCTGCCAGAAGACATTGATGGACTGGATCAGGTAAAGGGATCAGTCTATTCATACCTCCTTCCTTTCCTCTCCCCTTTGGTAACATTTGTTTTCTCTCTGTGAGTTTATGTCTATTTTGCAAATGCATGCAAAATCACTTTAGTCATGTTTGACTCTGTGCAACCTCATTGACCCACCAAGTTCCTCTGTCCATGGGATTCTGTAGACAAAAATACTGGAGTGGGTAGCCATTTTCCCCTTTTCACCTCCAGGGGAACTTCCTGACCCAGGGATTGAACCTGTGTCTCTTAAGTCTCCTGCATTGGCAGGCAGGCTCTTTACCACTAGCATCACCTGGGAATATTTACTTGCATGGAAAAATAACTTAAAAAAAGAGACATCAATCTGACATGAATATGGTTCTAGTGTTTATCCCTCCTGGGAAAAAAGATATGATCTTATAAAGATATGATCTCCCAGTTCTTGAATTTCTGCACAGGAGGGCAACCAACACAACTTCAATCCTAGTTACTGTATTTTCACGTATCACTTAAGCTTTTCAAAACTTTGTAAGGTTGATGTTACTATTTCTCAGGAAGGATAAGTAGTCTACAGACACCTTTAGCATTGGGTAGCCACACAAACAACAGCTAGAAATAGTAACAAAGCTGTGTAGATTGATTATAACAACCTTTCAGATAGTATAGGTCTTTTTTTCTCCTTCTGGTAGAAGCTACCTAATTAATTTTTAAGTCACATGCATTAAGCTAGCCTTAGATATACATTTAAAAACATTAAACAGAGTCTAAAACATTTTTTAAAGAATGATTTTTGTCAAGTAAACACTCTTCAGAAGATATAGTCTGTAACAGTGCATCTTCAGGTTATTGTTTAAGTTGTTCACCAGTTAAACATGGTGATGGACAGGGAGGCCTGGCATGCTGTGATTCATGGGGTCACAGAGTTGGACACAACTGAACGACTGAGCTGAACTGCGCTGAACTGAAGCCTGATTTTGGTCAGACCACATTTCTGAGCAATTCACGTGCAATAAGTGGTCTGTCTTTCTTTGCACTATGTGTAATTTTTCATGTGTGCCAGGTTGTTTATATTTCTGCTTCCACTGCCCTATTGGTGTTTAGAAAGACTTCTAGATAGTGTCATAAAATTTGTGAAATTGGGGAGGATGGTAAGACCAAGTGTGAGTACTAAACCATTAGAGTTACATCATTATAAGTCTTTTTTTACAAAGTGCAAGTTCCTGACCTAAAAACATTGTCACTTAATGCACATCATTTACATATGTGTCTTTGATAGCAATACTTGGATCTAGAAAACTCCAAAGTAGCAAAACCATGTGCTTTAAACAAACATGTTATTTAAAAAATCAAATATTGCATTTTATCATATATATGTAATGCATATGTGTATATATATATTTATTGTTTTAAAATTTTAAATATCAAGAGAAAAAGCAGCTTCAAAATCACTATTTAAAAAGTTATTACTCTTAAGATAGAATGATTTTCCTTTCTATTCTTTTTCTCCCCATAATTTATAGTTACTAGTTTCATATTGGTGTAATTATAGAGTATAGGCATTTTATTTTATCTCAGATTTTGTTTTGGAAGGATTGTATACTGTGCTAATGAAACTAATTTAACAAATTAGTTATTGAACTAGTTTATTAGTTAATAAACTAGTTTTAACCTAGTTAATACAACTAATAAAAATAATTTTTTTGGTTCCCTGGCATACAACGTGTGCTAGAGTATATGCTTTTGTGTTGATGACATCTAAATGTATATTTATACTAATATATTTGTATATGTAGTTGCTGTCTTGCAAATATCATAGAAGTACTTCTGTTTCAAATCAAGGTCTAACTTATTAAGCCTATATCCTGAGAACTATTAATCTGCAAAATGATATGTCAACAGTGTGAAAGATCTCTTTATAAACAAAAAACTTCCAAATGTGTGTGTTTTGTTACCATTGGTAATGGGAGTGATTATAATTCATCTATGTAATATCTAGAGATTTCACTCAACCTTTATTTCTTATTTCTTAATTGGAAATTACTGATTCTTTCTTCATTGGCTCCAAATTGCAGCTGGAAAACGCCATCACCTATGAGAAGCTGAGTGAGTGGACCAGCGCAGACATGATGGAGTTGTGCAACGTGCAGTTAAATCTTCCCAAGTTCAAGTTGGAAGAGACTTATGATCTCAAGTCAACTTTGAGCAGTATGGGGATGAGCGATGCCTTTAACCAGAGCAAAGCTGATTTCTCAGGAATGTCCTCAGAGAGAAACCTATTTCTGTCCAGTGTTTTCCATAAGTGTTTTGTGGAAATAAATGAACAAGGTACAGAAGCTGCAGCTGGTACTGGGAGTGAAGTGAGTGTAAGAATTAAACTCCCCTCCATCGAATTCAATGCAGACCACCCGTTCCTCTTCTTCATCAGGCACAACAAAACCAACGTCATTTTATTTTATGGGAGATTCTGCTCCCCCTAAACTCTGCATCTCTCTCATCAAACAAGAGCATCTTACAGTGTGAAAAATACACATATGATGGAAAACACAATTATAATACAACCAGTTTGTAGCCTGAGTCTTATGCATAAGTATTCTAAAGATTATCTTGAAATAATATATTCTAGTGATCCTATCAGGCCTATATAGCTAGAGAGAATGCAAAATTAATTTTTTAACATTTTAATGTGACTTTTATTTGCATTTCAGAAATTCAGTTATTCAATCAAATGCCTTACAATGCTTGACCTACCTGGTCACTGTATTTCCATGGTCACTTATATTTCATATGCATCACTTAGTTGAAGAAAAATTTTTATAAAGGTGATATAATGATATCACTGACATTGATATGTGAATTTAGAAGTATTCTAAAATAAAAATTTTATTAGAAAGAATTACTATGGGTAAAAGTTGTCACATTAACATCTTTGCTTTTAAAAATCTTATAAACTAGAAGAGTAAATTTCTAATGTATATAAATGCATATTGTCGGGTATAAGAAGATATTCTTACTAACATTTTATCTCCACAAAATTGCCTGTGTTTTTCCAATTTCTACTAAAAATGCTCATACACAATGTCTTATTGGTAGTCTCATCAGCTGTTACTCTAATTTTAGAGACTGAGTATATCATTCTAGTTGCTTTTTTCCATTTTAATATACTAAGTGAAAGATATAATCTACTATGGATCTGATATGAGCAGTGTATAAATTAGTACAAGAAAATGTGTTTTCTGTATCAGATCTTGTTTTGGTATCATAGAATTAAAAAAAAAAAGATCCTGTACTTTTGGCTTCCCTGGTAGCTCAGATTATAAAGAATCTGTCTGCAATACAGGAGACCTGAGTCCATTGCTTTAGCTTCAAAGGAGGGAAATTGTAGTATATATGACATTTATCACATCATCATGAAACATTTTGCCTCTACCCATAGCACCTCACATTAAGTAACAATGAAAGAAATCCCAGTGTCTGTGTTCTACCAAATTAAAAGTCCTTGTGTTTTAGGTGTCATGTGGACTCAAAAGAAAAGTAGGCTAACAAATGAACAGGGAGCCTGGAAACCAATCCAAGATAAAGGAAGACCAGAGTGACTCTGTCAGAAGCTGACAGTCAAAGAATATTCAACACAGTATTTTCCAAACAAAGACGAAAAAGGATGATACTAGAAATTGCAGGTTAGTAAGATGCATTCTGAAAGTTATGACCAACCTAGACAGCATATTCAAAAGCAGAGACATTACTTTGCCAACAAAGGTCCATTTAGTCAAGGCTATGGTTTTTCCAGTGGTCATGTATGGATGTGAGAGTTGGACTGTGAAGAAGGCTGAGTGCCGAAGAATTGATGCTTTTGAACTGTGGTGTTGGAGAAGACTCTTGAGAGTCCCGTGGACTGCAAGGAGATCCAGCCAGTCCATTCTTAAGGAGATCAGTCCTGGGTGTTCATTGGAAGGACTGATGCTGAAGCTGAAACTCCAATACTTTGGCCACCTCATGCGAAGAGTTGACTCATTGGAAAAGATCCTGATGCTGGGAGGAATTGGAGGCAGGAGGAAAAGGGGACGACAGATGAGATGGTTGGATGGCATCACTGACTCGATGGACATGAGTTTGGGTAAACTCTGGGAGTTGGTGATGGACAAGGAAGCCTGGTGTGGTGCGATTCATAGGGTCGCAGAGAGTCGGACACGACTGAGAGACTGAACTGAACTGAACTGAAGATGCATTCAGGCAGTAATTCATTAAAAAAATGGTTACTAGACATCTATGCTATATCAGTCGATATTTAGGGCATGAGGACTATGTTTCCGAACACAAACACCCTGGTCCCCTGTCTCTTGGAGTCATGGATGTTTTAACTGTGGGAAGCCCAGCCATATGAAAAAACAATGTCGCCTGCCAACACAGGCCAGAAAAAATACTACTTCTAATAAGAAGAGACCCCCATGAGCATGTCCAAGATGTAAAAAGGGGTTCCATTGGCTGAATGAATGTCATTCTAAATTTGATAAGGATGGAAACACTTTGAACCCTGGTGCACAACAAAAACAACAGGGAAACTGATAAAGGGGCTGTCCTCTAGCCCCGCTACAAAAGGAGGACCCAGCATTATGACGCTACAAGCAGCTACATCTAAGAGTGCTTGCAGTGATATACCTAGTCCTTATGATATGGAACTAATAGAATTATACAACCCCCACAAAATTCCCACTGGATATTATGGCCCGATTCCACCCAGGACAGTGGGACTGATTTTGGAATGTAGTAGCTGCACAATGAGGGGTTTAGTGGTATTGACTGGTGTTGTGGATGAAGATTATGAAGGGGAAATACATGTTATGGTAAATGTTGTAAAAATGGGAAATGTATACTTACAAAAAAAGGGAACATTTTGCACAATTATTACTTTTGCCATATGTCAAACCAATGAAGGCATCTGATAAAGTTCGGCAGGGAGGCTTTGGCAATACCAACCTTACTGCTGCACTATCCACCTTATTAAAGGAACATCAGAAACCCACGCTTACTTTACGCAGACGGGGAAAAAAAATTCACAGGCGTGTTAGATACCAGAGCTAACATTTCAATCATTAGAGCTGCAGAATGGCCCCTTGATTGGAGTAAGGTTATGGCTCCTTCTAGACTATTAGAAGTGGATGAAACTGATGCCACACAAACTTTTGTCAATGCATCCTATTTACAAGTGTATGGCCCTAATCAAATTGTAGCTTATCTTAAACCATATATTACTAATATCCCTATCAATTTATGGGGACGGGATTTTCTTGAACAAACGAAAGCCACAACTTCTTTAAATGAACCTTTTAATGGGGCCATTGAGTTAACACTGCTGCCTCTCAATTGGGAATCTGATACCCCAATATGGACACCTCAATGGCCCCTAACTAAAGAAAAATTGGCAGCTCTTATGTAATTAGTAAGTGAACAATTACAAAAAGCTCATATAGAACCTTCATTTTCCCCGTGGAATTCCCCTGTTTTTGTAATAAAAAAGAAATCAGGAAAATGGCAAATGTTGATAGATTTAAGAAATGTTATTTTTTTTATCAAGAATCTCTTTTATTGATTATCAGAAACATTACAAACATCTAGTATGAATAAATTGTAACATGATAGTGTTTAGTTTGAACAATTAATACATTTCAGATATAATATTATACATATTTCAATGCTATTCTCCCCAATCATCCCACCCTCTCCCGGTCCCAGAGTCCAAAAGTCTGGTCTATACATCAGTGTCTCTTTTGTTGTCTCGTAAATAGGGTTATTTTTACCATCTTTCTAAATTCCATATATATGCATTAGTATACTGTATTTGTGTTTTTGTTTCTGGCTTACTTCACTCTGTATAATAGGCTCCAGTTCCATCCACCTCCTTAGAACTGATTCAAATGTATTCTTTTTAATGGCTGAGTAATACTCCATTGTGTATATGTACCACAGCTTGCTTATCCATTCATCTGTGGATGGACATCTAGGTTGCTTCCACGTTCTGGCTATTGCAAATAGTGCTGCTATGAACATTGGGGTACACGTGTCTCTTTCAATTCTGGTTTTCTCAGTGTATATGCCCAGCAGTGGGATTGCTGGATCATAAGGCAGTTCTATTCGCAGTTTTTTGTGAATAAATAACCAATATAATAATAAATAATAATATATAAAATTATTAATTATAATTAATTATTAATAATTAATAATATAATAATAAACAATATACTAATAAATAATAAATAACCAATCCAAATAAATAACCTAACTCTACACCTAAAGCAACTGGAAAAGGAAGAAATGAAGCACCCCAAGATTAGTAGAAGGAAAGAAATCCTAAAAATTAGGGCAGAAATAAATGCAAAAGAAACAAAAGAAACTATAGCAAAAATCAACAAAGCCAAAAGCTGGTTCTTTGAAAGGGTAAATAAAATTGACAAACCACTAGCCAGACTCATCAAGAAACAAAGGGAGAAAAATCAAATCAATAAAATTAGAAATGAAAATGGAGAGATCACAACAGACAGCACAGAAATACAAAGGATCATAAGAGACTACTATCAGCAATTATATGGCAATAAAATGGACAATGTGGAAGAAATGGACAAATTCTTAGAAAAGTACAACTTCCCAAAACTGGATCAGGAAGAAATAGAAAATCTTAACAGACCCATCACAAGCACGGAAATTGAAACTGTAATCAGAAATCTTCCAGCAAACAAAAGCCCAGGTCCAGACGGCTTCACAGCTGAATTCTACCAAAAATTTAGAGAAGAGCTAACACCTATCCTACTCAAACTGTTCCAGAAAATTGCAGAAGAAGGCAAACTTCCAAACTCATTCTATGAGGCCACCATCACCCTAATACCAAAACCTGACAAAGATCCCACAAAAAAAGAAAACTACAAGAAATGTTAATAATACCATGTTACCTATGGGGCCCTTACAACCCAGATTGCTCTCCCCTTCTATGGTACCAAAAGTATGGTCTATAGTTATTATTGATTTACAAGGCTGCTTTTTGCTATACCTTTGCACCCTAAAGATAGAAAACGTTTTGCCTTTTCAGTTCCTTCTATAAATCACATGGCTCCTATTAAAAGATTTCAATGGAAGGTGCTACCTCAGGGAATGATGAACTCTCCTACCATTTGCCAATATCTCATATCTGTTTTATTACAACCCATTAGAGATAAGTATCCTACTGCGTTTGTAATTCATTACATGGATGATATACTTCTCTCTATGGAATCTGAACTCTATTTGCAACAGTTATACAATGAAGTTACTATTACTCTTCAAAATCATGGCCTGTTTGTTGTGCCAGGTAAAATTCAATGGAAAGCACCCTTTAACTATTTAGGACATGTTAAGTATTTAGGACATGTTATGGAAGAATCTCGGAGAAGGCAATGGCACCCCACTCCAGTACTCTTGCCTGGAAAATCCCATGGATGGAGGAGCCTGGTAGGCTGTAGTCCATGGGGTCGCTAAGAATCTGACACGACTGAGCGACTTCACTTTCTCTTTTCAATTTCATGAATTGGAGAAGGAAATGGCAACCCACTCCAGTGTTCTTGCCTGGAGAATCCCAGGGACGGGGGAGCCTGGTGAGCTGCCGTCTATGGGGTCACACAGAGTCGGACACGACTGAAGTGCTTAGCATAGCATAGCATA